>OZ010584.1:38048341-38078341 GCA_963932145.1 Acanthosepion lycidas | reverse complement strand
TATAGAGAGAGAGAGAGAGACAGAGAGAGAGAGATGTTGATTTATATAAATATATGAATAACTAATTTTTCATATAATGTAGGTTCAAAAAAAAGATTTTCTCTCGTGTCCTGAGAGTCAAGAAAGTTTCGACATGACTGCGTTTCGGTCGTTAGAAAGTTTATCAACTTGGTCTTTATTTATGAATATCAGAGCAGAAATTGCTTTCTACGAAATGATTGATACGAAATTGTCATTGAGAACAAAAAGACGGCTAATGTGTGCCGCTTTAAGGGGGATAAAGATGATCGACATTGAACAACATGATTAGTGATTAAAGATAGAATGCTTTCTGAGGTTCGCACATCACAACACTGACACTGGACAGAGACTTAATAAAGGCGGCAAAATAGTGGGGTTAAGACTAGAGCTTCTCTAGTAAACACGTTGTTTTAAGTTCGCTGTGTTTAGACTCGGTACAAATTGCTGTCCGACAGTTGACCGACAGTTAAAACCTATGTACCTCAAAAATCAATCAATTTTTCTTCTTAAAGGGATGCTCTCTCTGTTCCTGACCTGCTTTTGCCCGTGTTAGCATATGATTAGAATTAGAAGTATTAGGTAATAAAGGAAAAAAAAGAAAAAGGTACTAAAATGTTATCTAATATCAGTCCTCCTATATGGCAGAGAATACGAGATAATCTCCTCATAGGTGAAGAAGAGACTTGAAGCAACAGCGATGTGGTTTCATAGCTAGATATTTAGAATGTGGAAATTTGCTTTTTAAAAGATATATTTTACCACAGTTTTTTTTTTTTTTAATATTGAACTATGTAGTGTTTATGTAATTAAATAGAAACTTGTTTAATGTTGTTTGAAAAGTGTATCTTTTATATATTTGTGTGTTTATATAAAATAAATAATTTATTAATAATGATTTGTAAAAATCTATCTCTAATAAAGAAGAATATACCGAACACATGAACAACGAGGAATTCTCAGAGAAAATAGAATCAAAAAGGAAACTTATACTTAACATCAGAAACAGTTTGAAATTTCTGGGTTACATAGGAAGGAAGGCTTGGAAAATTTAACCCTCACAGGACATACTAGTGACAAAAGCGCACAACTTCCTTAACGAGACTGTGTAAATTGATGGCAGAACAGGGTTTAGGAGAGATAACAAATATGAAAAATTTACTAACACAGGAAAATGTGGAGAGCCATAATTGTGAAAGTTCTGAAAGGGTATGGCACATAGAAGAAGTTATGGGCCTATTTCTTGATTTTACAATAGTGTAATGCTTACATCAGCAGCAAATATTTGTTATAGGTCCTAAATCGTCCACCGATAAAGGAAACCTTCAGATCAGTCGTGATTACAAACTGCCAAGAAAATAAAAAAAAAAACATCAAGAGAAATTCTTCATTTCCATTTCAGGATCTTCTTCTTCTTCTTTGTGTCATGTACCTTCAGGACGTAGGCGATCATGGCACTCTAAATCTTCCTATCCCTTGTGTTTCTCCCTTTGCAAGCCTAAAGCCTCCCCCTCCTGTGTTCTGCCATCCATTCACTCAAGGCCGTCAGCTCTACCTAACAGGATTTAGAAGACAAAATAATAAGAACTACAAAGGACAGGAAATTGTGGAGAGCCATAATCACCAACGACTTGAAGGGACACGGTTCAAGAAGAAGAAGAAGAAGAAGAAGAAGAAGAAGGTTGCCTTTGCAGAGCTTTCTGCAGTGATTGTTAAGTCTATTTCGCGCGTAAGGAAAAGAAACGGAATAGGAAAACCCCTTTTGAAAGAAGAATTTTACGCTCCTCTTTCAAAAGGGACTTATCTAAAATAACGAAGCACCTACAATAAATACGTACTTACGAATTGATAAAGGGAAAACAGACGTTAATTCTTTTGAATGGATATGAACTTTCTTCCCCTTATATTTAATGTTATGAAGATATAGCTTCAACCAATTTCAATTGTTCCTTTGTAAACATCAGAATGAAGATTAGCAATATTCTTTTAATGCTCACGCATGTGCAATGGTGTCATCTCGAGGGTAGATTGCATTCGAGCATAAGTGAACTGTACAGATAAACCAATCACATTAAACAGCCACTGCTTCGTTTCGTAGACGAATGCACATCTAAAAATGAAAATTCGGCCAATCGACAAGCTGATAAAATGTTTCAAATGTACCATGAACATATTGAATTGCCTGCCTGAACTTCACTTCATGTAAGCTATCAACAAGGCTTCCAATCAACAATATTTCTTTTTTCACTTCTTTTTTTTTTTTTTAAGTTTATATTCTATCATGAGACTTGTCGTTTAAGAGCCATGTATTTGTCCCATAAAGAAACATTTGCAGCATGAAATATTCTGAAACGAAGATAAAATTCATGTCATAAAATCATCAAAAGGTTTTACTGTGTTTTTTTTTTTTTGTTTTTTTATTTCTTCCTCTTTTATTGAAAATTTCTCATAGATCTGATTCCCGGTTAACTCGTGTCAATATATTAATATCATACAAACTCCACATTAAAAATGCTATGGGCTGTAAATAATAATAATAATAATAATAATAATAATATTAATATTAATAATAATAATAATAATAATAATAATAATAAGAAGAAGAAGAAGAAGAAGAAGAAGAAGAAACAGAATATTAATAAACACAATAATAATAATAGACATATCAACAATAATAATAATAATAATAATCGCAATAATAATAATAATAAACGCATTAGTAATAATAATAATAATAATGATAATAATAATAACATGGCAGTCCCGCCGATTATAATGTATCTTTGAAGATCTTCAAAAACTATCAAAATACAAGGATTTTGAAATCTAAAAAATGTACCACATGAGGGCATCCATAATTCCGGCTGCAGTTGGAACGCTCGGATTGTTTGGAAAAGGTTCTGATAGACTAATTGAAGGGATATTTCATTATTATCATAGACACACATACTCATATATATATATATATATATATATATATATATATATATATATATATATATATATATATATATGTGTGTATGTGTGTATGTGTGTGTGTGTGTGTATGTTAATAAATATACATTTTTCCCCACGGGTAGCACGGCTCGGAGTTTCATGCACAACGAAATCTTCAGTCTCAATTTAGTAACTGAAGATTGTGTTGTAGCATCAGGATTTTTTATTTTAGAATAATTAGTCAATACAATTTTCGTTTTTCATATTAACTGTTTTGTAACATCCTAGCAATTTACTTTTGATTGTTTCTTTTTAACTGACTGTGATTGGTTTTAAATTCCTTTTGGCCCATTTTCTTATTGATTATAAATGTTTTGGTCAATACTAGCCAGTCTCCATAGAGAATGGAAATGCCTCTATTGCCCATGATCAATCACAGTTATTATAGGAACATCTGTTATATTATTAAACAATTATTTCACTCGTCTCTTAGTTAATCAGTTCATTAGATAAATGAACTGAATTCATTTGAATATATCATTTATATATTGCTTACACAAGATCTTACACAAAAATATTGATGCCAATTTATTAGAATTTTTCTCTTTGCAAGGAAGTTATTGTGTGACATAATCTACTGTGAAATTGTGCAATTGTATATTAGATAATTTTTACCCTTAAAGAAAGAAAATTTTAATTACACAAATTTAGTTTTATTTATAGTTTACTATTGAATGCCAAATACATTTATATTATAGTAACATTCACAATTACGGTTTGTATAAGTTTATATAAATAAATAAAATTTATATAAATAAATAAAATTTATATAAATAAATAAAATTTATATAAATAAATAAATATTGACCTAAATTATAAGCAAAAATTATTCATTTGTTTATTTTGAATTTATTATCATTCATTCATTTTTAATTTTGATCTGTTATGAATTTTTGTATTTTTATGTTATTATATACATACATATATACATACATACATGCATACATACCTACATACATACACACACAGAATCGCATTGCTTGTAGTGTGGCCTAGCTCTCAATACCCCAATGAAACCACCGTAGACTATTTATACTATTTATTTTGCAAATTTTCAGCTTTCCAGGGAATACCAGGATGTATGCAAAGGAATTCTGCCTATAATACAAACGATACATTTGTTCTTGAAAATAACTGAGACTGTCTAAAGTACTTGAACAAAACAACAAAATAGTTTATACACAATTTTGATCACGATACACTAAAAATATCAGAGAGACCGTTTCGGTTCTTTTTAATCAAATTTGTTTACATATATATATATATATATATATATATATATATATATATATATTCATTCCAAATCGGGTTTGAAAAGATAGACGACCACATTCATCGTCTGCCGAAATAGTCTATTTCTCACATGAGGTAAAAAGATTTTTTTGATTATTCATTCCTATATATATATTTATTCATATATATATATATATATATATATATGTGTGTGTGTGTGTGTGTGTGTGTGTGTGTGTGTGTGTGTGTGTGTGTGTGTTTCATTGAAGATTAATATAAGCATATTATGTCAACTGGAAAGTATCGGTATATATATATATATATATATATATATATATATATATATATATATATATATATATATATATATATATATATACATTTTCGACGGATTTGCACCAAAATTTACATGCACTTGCTCCAAGTTAGCGGGAAGGTCAAGATCGACTTTGCATTTCCCAACTCCCATCGATAGTGGAAATAAACGATTTTTTATGCTTCTACGGCAGTTTTCATGCAGTTTGCGGTCAGTTTTCATGGAGTTTGCGGCCATTTTCTACTGGCCAGAGTGAGAGCCAATAGCTGACTGCCACGAATAGGCAGGAAGATTCTATTGGCCAGCGTGAGAGCCAACAGCTGACTGACACGAATGTTAACTAGCATGCTAGCATGCAAAAAAAAAAATCGATAGCTGCATTCGTCACAAATGGGAAAAATTTTAATCTGCATGACACTTTACTCCAATTGGCTCATTCGCTTGCTTAAACTCAACGTTGATTCTGATTCTGCAGAACTGGGTTGGGTGTGAAAAAGTATTTGTTGTTAACATTCTTTTTTTCATTCGGTTTTTCCAGTTACGAGTCCTTTTTTAAAGCTGATAGTTTTGTGTTCATTTTGTTTAGTTCTTTTTTCGTAACAGATTTAATGTTTTAGAAGTAAGGCATGTAGCAACACCAGCACGGCAAAGGGCGCTCCTTTAAAGGCAAGGAAAGGCAAAAATATTTTAAGTCAAGTGATAGCGATTGCTGTATGAGTCGTACGATTTTTGAATCAAGCACGGGCAACGCCAGGCCATGCTGCTAGTATATATATATATATATATATATATATATATATATATATATATATAAGAGATAAAAGAGAAGTCGTAAACGGTTTTGGTCAAATGTGGATTTTTCAAATAGATATTATACTTCATGTTCTATATTTTTGTTACACGGTATGACTACTACACACAAAAGACAATGGTTTAACATCGGAAAACAATATCTGAAAATAACTTGATGAAGCCTGATGAATGTCGCAGGACCCGAAACTGGTGTAGCCAAAATATAGAAAATAAAGTATAATATATATTTATAAGATCTACATTATAACCAAAAACATTTGCGGCTTCTCTTTTCTCTTTAAAATATACACTTTTCTGACATTGGAACAAATATGATCTCTCCCTTATAACATATGCATAATATATATATATATATATATATATATATATATATATATATATATATATATATATATATATATATATATATATATATATTATAAGATATTCATGTTATCACGACATCAATACAAAAATTACAATTTTGTTTCAACAACAGTACTGGTGTCTTATCAAGTGATGGTGTTGCTTGCAAAATAAAGGTTTTTAAGAATTCAAAAAACAACCAAACCCCACTCTGTAGGGGAAACATTGTTACGTAAGTTATGATGACCAATCAGAATATAAGTATATGGTAATTCAAAATAATGTGACAATATTCCCTAAGTACAATCTATTAGTGCATTAATGTTAAGATTAGATTAAATTAGAAATCAATATAACAAATAAAGTTTTAATTTCACAGTTAAATTTAAAATTAAAAATTACAAATATCAAATTCTAAATTAAGTTATCAAGTTTAATATTAAAATATTATTCAGAAATGAAACTAGAAGAAAAAATATATTTTATTTTTATTAGCGAAGTTCCAATTTATCAGTTAAGTTCGATGCTGATGTAAGATGTATCTACGATCGCTACATATATTTGATAGATGGAAGTGAGAATTCAAATAATGAGATAGATAGGGAAGGGAATTTTCAAATGGTAGGACAAACACATTCACATCCTAACACAAACACGTATATATAATCAAATATATGTGCACGCAAATATAAGGACGGATATTCACGTATGAAATAGAAGGAAAAATTTAAAAAAAGAATAAAATAAAAACAAAAATAAAAATTAAGAGAGGCAAACATACAAAAACCATGCAAAAGAAAATTATGTCAGACATGTATATAGCAGTAAAAGTATATCACACACACGTACCTTTATACAAATAATCAGACTCACCAAAATTCAAGTACTAATAAAACAGCATAGACCAACTAACAATATTTTACATACACAAAGATATGGATAAAAAAAAGAAAAAAGAGGGGATCAAAAAAAAGGTAAGAAGTGCAAATACATGCATATGTTCAATGCATAGATATATGTAATTGAAATATGCATATCGGGCTATAGACAAAGCAAAGAAACAAAACACATATATACATACACGCGCATATACACTCAAAAACACACATACGCATACATAGACAAAAAAAAACGAACAAACTCACATGTACAAACAAAATACGTACATATATACAAATCTAAAAACACATACATATACCCACATATAAACAAATATGTGCATATATACTCACAAGTAGATGTATGCGTTTATACACACACACACAGACACACATAGACACACACACACACATATATATATATATATATTAGGTTGGTGCAAAAATAATTTCGTTTTCTAACATATATGTGAGAAAATGAAATTATTTTTGCACCAACCTAATAATTAATTATTTATCTTTATATATATATATATATATATATATATATATATATATATATATATATATATATATATTTACATATATATATATTTATATATATATATATATATATATATAAATGTGTGTGTGTGCGTGTGTGTGTGTGGATTAATGTGAGTAAAATTTGTCACTTAGCTGATTGATGTTACCATATATATATATATATATATATATATATATATATATATATATATATATATATATATATCATGTGCATTAGTTGCTTACCGTAACGCGAGTTTGATGACAATTTTGACATAAGAATGCTACTCTGATTAAAGGAGAAAACAATTAACTAAAACGAATATATATATAAGATGCCTTGATCGAAATGTCATCCACATTATATTTGTGACCTCTCTTAATATTTCACCACCCCTGGCAAATATTCCATTGTTACAGTGTGGGATATCTAATAAGAAAAGTGAGGGAAAGAATAGAAAAAAGAATCTAAATGAAATCAGTTAGATTATATCTATCTATATATAAAGAATTATTTAAAATATATTTAAAATTCCCAGCATTCCTCGTTCGTGCGCATGTGTAGTGGCACCAACATAACAAATTTAGTTCCATCAAGTCCCAATGGAGGAAACGCATCACGCGAAAACCTTTTTCCTCATATATATATATATATATATATATATATATATATATATATATATATATATATATATATATATATATATATATATATATATATATATATATTGCAAGATCTTTAAGCAATATATGACATACATTAATAAATTTAATGGATTTATCCAAGCCCAGACGAACGGATTAATTTCTACAAAACTTGAAGCCGGGAGATTTGGAACTTTTTATTTTAATTTGTTTCTCTTAATGCTCTATTTTTTAATATTGAACATTTTATTTACAAAGACTGCTTGCCTTAAAAAACGACATCCCCAATAATACACTGTTTACCGTTTTTTTTGTTTTTTTTTTTGTTTACTACGTAGCATAAGCTATGTTGTTATTATTATTATTATTATTAAATCTCATCTTATTTAGAAATTTGTATTAGTTTGTAAATTTGATTGGAGGTTCTATTTGCTTATATGTAATGCGATTCGCAAGTAACAAATTCAATTCTCTTTTCTTTCATTTCTTACATTCCTACCTTCATATAGAGCAATGGGTAGAAATAAACGCGTCGGCGGAATTCTTTTTTTAGAGACAGACATTGGATTAATTTAGTGTTTATTTTGGGACATAATCTCGCAGAGACATTTTCTGTAAACCCGAGTAACGTACATTCTTATTGTCTCCCTCTCAGAGCTATATGTGTATGAATGCGTGTGCATATGTGTATGTACATATGTGTGTGCGTCCTCATGCAGACCCGTGAAAGAGACACACATTTTTTTTTTGTAATCGTTCGCTACACTCGCAAGGATATATCAGCAATTATGGCAAAACAATATCTACATTTTTTTATATATCAAGAACAATATTAGGGGAAAAATGTATGACAGGTGGAAAAACTTTTCTTGTAACGCATTTCGTCCGATGAAGTCCGAAAAGACGAAACGGGTCACATGAAAATTTTTTCCACATTGTCATACTTATTTCCCCTAATACATACATACATACATATTAATTGATTCATCGAGTCTGAAAGAAACCTCAACAGAATGCAGAAAGCACAGGACGGCCGTTTCGTCTTATATTTGGGACTCATCAGCAGTGCGCATCCACTACCGAGGGAATCGAAACCCCGACAGTTAGGTTGGCAAGCGAACACCATACCAACTGTTCCACCAGGCCTCGGTGACGAAGAGATTGCAAATCAGACTCAATGTAGCGCCGCTCACTCCCATATTCCGTGGTGGAACTCAACTGAGATTCTCTCTAACCATAGGACTGAGCCTCCTGGAGCCACAAATACTCTCACCAAATATATCATCATATATATATATATATATATATATATATATATATATATATATATATATATATATATATATATGATATGATAAAGTTAATTGGTAATCCGTATGGATAATTCTAGGGGTGGGGATATAAATCCCGAGAGCTCAATGTAGTAAACAGAGCAAGTAATAATTAATTAACAAATCGAAATTTCATTTCGTTTCTCGGTTGATTCCTGAAAGAATATTTGAATCCACTGATTGCGAAACCGAATTTTATCGGTCTCGCGAAATATAAAATATTACCATGGCTTCCTGAATTCTCCGATTTGTTCATTATATATATATATATATGGTTCATTATATATATATATATATATATATATATATATATATATATATATATATATATATATGATTCTGCCATTGTTGAACATTTGATAAATAGAAGGCAATGTGTGGAAAATTTTAGTGGTGACCGATTTATAATTTTATCTAGGTCCCACTCCACTTTTCACCTTAAGGTTCTAGAGTCCTTGTATATCAGATCCCGTGAGCCTTCCCTTTGTAAACAGAGGGAATGCTTGCTGGGTCTGAATATTATTGGAGTCTAGTCTCCTTGTAATTCATAATTTTTTTTCCCCCATTTAATTACATTCGATAATTAAATAATTTACACCCTTTTAAATTCCCAGAATAAATACTTGATAAGTCCTGGGACGAAACTGGTCGTTCTGTTTTGGCTTTTTTAAAAAATGCCTTCTTACTATCTGTTCCTTTCTAATATACATATATATATATATATATATATATATATATATATAATTATTTATTTAAAAATATGATTCCAACACGCTACATAAGAGGTCTCATGTTTCAAAACAAGAGCCGAAAACTTCAAAATAATATTTGAATTAACTTGAGTTAAAGTAGGCTCTGTTCCATCTTCAAGCGAAATTTTTTGGGAATGACTTATTTCTGAAGTTTACGAGTTTTAATAGTATGGTCAGAATTGAAATCAAAAATTTCCATGGTAACATCAAGGGCGGATTGTTTAGAATCGGCAGGGGTGGGGTGTTAATAATTTGTATCAGTATAGAGTTACTTTCATAGATGTCGGGTCACGGTAAGGTGGGGGTGGCTAAATTTACGACGGAGGAAGTTTTCGCATAGTCTGGCTTGAGCGTCTACGGAGATTTATTAATTTATTTTTATTTTATTCTTTTATTTGGAATCATATTTTTAAATAAATAATTATATTTATGCTCTACTTTCGTATCGAGCATTATTTTTTAAAAATAATTACAAAAATACTAAGGAACTTTGGATTATTTACCAAACCAGTTTCTTTCCTATTTTCTACAATATTTTCACACATATATATATATATATATATATATATATATATATATATATATATATTTCGAGAAAGCGAAAGCGAAAGCAAAAGCGAAAGCGAAAGCAAAAGCGAAAGCGAAAGCAAAAGCGAAAGCGAAAGAGAGAGGAAAGATATAGATAAACAGGAAAAGCGTCACACGTAAACACTTGAAATAATGTATTTCAATATTACTCAAAGATCTTACATGTTCTGGCTTCTATATTTTGAATAGGAGTCATTCCCTCGTTCAAATTTAAATTTAATTTAAATCAAATGGAAACATTTTCAGTGGGGGGTGGTGCATAAATAGCTTGCTGTGACACCTTTGATATGTATTTGATGCAATATTTGAATGAATTGTTGAACAGATTTCAACATTGATATGACAGTTGAATTGTCGCAAGAAATGTGTATTGTGAGGCACTATTCAATGGTTGGTGGTTTCTTGCTCAACTTGACGTCCATATTGACTCATTTTGATCATGCCGATGTGGCCTCCATCTTCTGGCTTTCTCCTTCTGTATTTTGGATAGGAGTCATTCCCTTGTTCAAATTTAAATTTTTATTTAAATCAAAGGGAAATAAATTTTTCAGTGGGAGTTTGTGACCCACCCCAACCCAGGACCGTCTTTGATCAAAATGAAATATACTTATCCAAGTATATTTCCTGGGTAATGTAGTTTCAGATTATATATAGTTAGGGGGGGGTCTATCTCCAAAATCCTAGTAGGAGTTCGATAACAAACAGACAGACAGGGGCCACAACTTTATATATAGATATAGGAGAAAGAGGAATTCTCGAAAAGAGAAAAAAACAGAAAGATACACGTAAACAGAAGAACCGAGAGATGTGGAATTGGTCCTATTCTAGACGAATGGAATTAGTTTTGCTCGATGAAATTCCTAGATGTTAGTGATTCATTGTCCCAGAATCACAGACACATTATAGCTAATGGGATCAATAAAACCAGACCAACAATGGTGAACTGAACATTCCAAAGAACCTCCCTGCCTGTTAAAGGATCTTAATCTCATAAATTGCAGACATAGAATGATCAATATTCTTCAAAATTGATTGGGACGATATTAAGTAAGGAATTTCGATTTGGAGAGGATATCATATAATCATCTTACTTCTTTGACCATAATCTTGTTTTCATTCGAAAAATTTCAAGGCCATGCCCATTACGGCAATCGAAACAAATACAGACCAGCGTAATTCCGCCAATTAACAATAAAACTTTGCCTTCGAAAGATATAACATTTCGTTATATTAGTTCTTGTTCAATCCCGTGAATATCAGAGTTGGTTCTTTTTTTTATTATACAGGGTGCGGCAGAAATATCTCCCATATATACCTCCCAGAAATGCCTCCCACATAATGGCAAGACATTGGTTAGTTGAAGACACTATTATCACTAATCTACTATGATGTGGGACGTATTTCTGCAGCACCCCTGTATTAAAAGGCCTAGGAGCTACTCAAGGTAGATGGTTACTAAAAGAGAATTAATTTTGAATGAAAAGTTTAAAATAATTCATCAGCCGCGTAAATATTTTTGAACTATGTCAAAGGCCGAACAGCAATACTGCATTTTTAATGAATTTTGAATGTTTCAAATGTATAAACACTATTTAAACGCTGTTTTGTAAATGTTTCGAAATAAAGTTAATTAAAATTTTTATATTTTAAGATATGGGATTACGATTGATATTCAACTAATATGTAAAATAAATCGACTAAAAGTACCTAAAATAAGCAAAAACAAGAAAATTAAATTATCAAAATGTATTACAATGAAAACTGATAACATTTGTTTATATCTTCCGATTATAGACATCGACTTGACGGAAGTGAGGATTTTTTCTTAATCTGTTCTGTAATAAAAGGCATTCGTCTGAATGGGTGTATGTCTATCCGAGATAAAATCCCAAACTGCAATATTTAAACACTTAAAAACATACATATGCTGATTCAGCGTGTCCCAAAGAAGGTTTTGATAAAAGATACATTTCTGTGCTCTTTAAATAAACGAAGATATTTGTGGACAAATCAATGAAAGCATTAGAAAACAATAAAAATAAGCCGATATTTTAACGTTTCCGATATAAACCCAACGTCATTGAATAAATTTGTAATATAATGAAAGATTACGAAGATATTTAATATATCTTTGCTAATATAAAGAGTTCAGAAATAAATTGTTTATGGAAATATTCTTTGGATTATGCTGAATCAGAACTATGGAATGTTAGTGTTTTGAGCCATATTTATACATATATATATATATGTATGTGTGTGTGCGTGTGTGTGTGTGTGTGTGAGGAGTGTTGATTAATACGTCATTGTCAACTACCTGATGAGACTTTGTTGTTTATTAAACGTCGAAACAAAATGTAGAATTTTCTAGTAGTAACTTACATTGTCTAATGCAACAGTTTATAATATTTATATATATATATATATATATATATATATATATATATATATATATAATAAAAAGGCTTAAACACTAATATTAATATTATATCCTTACTCTGTCCTGGACATTGGGTTCTACCTGGATTCTATCCTCTTGGAATTTTTTTTATTCAAAATATATATGTATGTGTATGCATGTATGTATATATATTTATATATTTTGCATATGTATGTGTATATTTGCCACTAATATTATCAATATATATATATATATATATATATATTTGTAGTAGTAACTTACATGTTCTATTGTAACAATGTATAATAAATATTTATTGCTCTACTCTTGTATTGACCCATTTTTTAAATTAATCTTTTGAACATTTGAATTTTATTGTTCGCCCTTTTATATATATATATATATATATATATATATATATATATATATATATATATATATATATATATATATATACAGGTAAGATGAGATATCCAGGTATGTTGAGAACAAATAGAGTACAATTCCAACGATTGTAACATTAAATTTAAAAGACGGATCAATACAGAGTAGGGCAATATTATTTTAGGATATTACACCGAAAAAAATGTAAAAATCGCTACACAATTGCAGTCGTGTTTCGATGCGTATCAATGCATCTCACCAGGCGATTGTAAATTACTGGCGAGTGAACGATTTATTCAGATTTAAAAGCAAAATACAATCTCTTTTTAGCAAAAAATAAAAGCGGGGGAGTTATAAGGTTTGTGGACTTTACTCTGATCAACCAATCAAATATGACCTACGTTAAATTTAAACTAAGCGAAGAAGGAAAAAATAAAAATTATTTTTTGTAAATGGGTCATGACCCGTAGATTGGCAGCCTACAATAGCTAGACATGAGATAAAAGATATGAGATAAAAATCACTATTATCATTAAAAGAACAAGAATTAAGAAGATTGTAGATAACGATAGGGATTGCCTATGGTTTTGAGCCTCTATATACTGGAGATTAAACCGGATTGATACACACACATATATAGAAAACAGTTAGAACTGAGCTACAATTTTTTTAAATATATATTTAATTAAATAGTAACAAAAACTTATTGTAATTAATACTGTTATAATAAATTAAATAATATCGGATTTAAATACTATTATTAATATTTTTCATCATGAATTATACATTACTTGTATTATTTTGATATAATACACGGGTAACGTCGGGTACCACTGCTAGTTTCAAATAAGATTCTTTTATTTATCTTATCAATTATAAAGAATGTCATTACTTAGCCACTCTCGCTTTTCAAATATCACTCTTATGGTAATGGTCATAGCATCCTTTTTTTTTATAAGGAAACATTCGGCATCTATTGAAAGAGCAGCTGCTGTCGGTTAAAATTGATAAAATCCGTTAAACATTTTCTCACGTCCAATAGCTGTTATCGATCTTTACAGTATTAATGGGGGCTTCCTATATAACCTTTTACTTGAAGATGTGTGGAACGTGAACATCTTGATTATGTCATTGTTATCTCTTCAGCTTACATATACGATATGCTCTGCTAGAAATACGTGAACACTGTCTGATATTGCCGTTTTGTAGTAAAGTGACATTCTTTTGACTTATTGCTCATCATGGGTATGATGATAAACTACATCCGGCAGCAAGGCCTCTGATCCGACGATTTTGAGGGGCATGGAACCACCTAAATTGTTGTTCCCATCTCCACACAGACTCGGGGTGGTAGCACCTGTTAGGGCAACAAATATAGGCAAATGAAAGTATAAAAGTACATTTTTATAGTAAAAATTTACCAGCAAAATATTTTTGTAAATAAAGAAAGATATCAGCAATACATTTATGTAAAAGAAATTTACTAATGCTCCCAAGAAAATTAAATGTCGCCATTAAATGACCCATAAGCCACTAAACAAATTCATTTGCATATGTCACCAAAATTAAAGCATTCTTGAATGAAAACGAGAATTATGTAGACAAATGTGATTTACATTAGTTACATTATTCGAACTGTTATCCTCATATTCATTGCCATATTCACAATTCATATTTGTACGCTCCGGCCTTCTTCAGGTGATTGGAATTCCGAACCGACTCCTTTATTTCGTCCACCGGGGTAGATTGTTCTAGTTCCACGCGCCATGCCTCTTCCGGATTTCTCAGTCATTTCTCTTTAATTCAACTCTCCATGTTTTTTGGTTCACCACTACTATAGCCTGGTATTGAACTCACAACAGTTTGGGTCTAGTCACTGGATCTAATTAACGCCTTGAGGACACGTGGCCCAGTGGATATATACGTTGGTTAGATCCAGTGACTAGACCCAAAGAGACATCCAAAAGAGGCATGGCATGTGCTGAACTAGAATAATCTACCCAGGTGGACGAAATAAATGGTTCGATAAGAAATTCTAATCACCTGAAGAAGGCCGGGTCATACAATTGTGAATATGGCAATAAAGAGGAGTATAACAGTTCGAATAATATAAATAATGTAAATGGTCATAATACCTCATTGCAGAGATATAGACAGACAAACGTCATTGCTGAAAAGGAAAAAAAAGATATAGTTGTAGGTATTGGTAAGCTGTTTTTTAATTGAATGTATGATTACTGAATGACATTACGATTGCCTGGGTCAATGTAATAGATACACCAGCAAGCGATCAGTTGTCTTGTCTCGTTTGCCGGAAAGACTTGAGTAAATAACCGTTATTCGCTTGGTTTCGTGAAAGTAGATCAATGTATCTTTGTAGCGAGTCGGCAAACTAAAGTTGATCATTCCAAGTATGCAGAAGTTAACGGCGGTACTTCATTTTGTCAGTGTTCTTCGAATTCCAAAGAAGTTGATTTATTTATTGGTGAATAGAGAAAAGGCAATTACAGCAACAGCCAGGGAAGAAAAAAATAATGAAACTCTTCAGTGAAATCACACGTAAAGAATTTGGCAGACGTCTGCCTGAGAAGATCGATTATAAAAACAGCACATCCGTTAGGTTTATCAACGTGGCCTCGTTACACAAACAAATACGGTTTTTATCATGTTTCATTCAATGCTGAATGATTTTTTGTTCTTTATTCGTCAATGAAATCTCGGCGAGTTTTTAATGACAGAGACAAAGTAGGTTTTTTTTATAACAAAAGTAAATTTTCTTTCTTTCTTTTTTCATTCTGAGACGATGAACTGTTAGTATAATTTAACTTATTCGAACTATCTTTCTCATCGTAGTTATTATATGTTATTATAGACACGGCGTTTTTTTTGCCTTCCATGCGTATGGCTGATGCTAATCTCCACCGAATAACTTATTGCAACTTCTGAGCCTAACATTTTCCACTGATACGAATTGGAACGATTATATCGAATCAAATGGTCTGCTCCTTGTAAAGTTGGTTCACTGTGCTAGAATTGCCAGAATCTATCTTGTACCTTTATAATTCTGCCATTCGTCCATGCATTGAATATTGCTACCATATCTTGTCTGGCTCTTCTGCTAAATATCTAGAAATTCGTGACAAAATCCAAAGAAGAGTCTGTAATGTTACCTGGCATCTCAGCTTCAATCATTTTCCCACCGTCGTGACTTCCTTCTGTCTTTTCTATAAATATTTTCATTGTGGTTGTTCTGATGAGAATGTCTCTTTGGTGCCTCATGAATTTAAGCGTAGTACTAGATTGGCAGTTAGGTCGCATAATTTCACTGTTGAAATTGTTAGATGTTACCGTAAGTTATATTCTAATAGTTTCTCCTCTCATACATCTTACTCGTGGAACTTTCTTGCGGCTTCTTGCTTTCCTATTAACTACGATCTCTAAAAAATTAAATGCAACATCAATCGTACCTTGAATTCTGTTCTCTTATTGTCCTTTCTACACAATAACGTTTTCTCAGTGTCTTTCACTCTTTGTAAACCGTTGCATTTTAGGGGCTTTCTCACCTTGCTTGGGATAAAATGATTAAAAAATATAACCTCTGGTCATCTTTAAGATAAGAACATAAGTTCGAATAAGTTAAAGTATAGTGAGTGAAATAGAAAATTTTCAAAAATGCCACAAACTCTCCATGATAAACAATGTTGAAATGATTTGACATTGAATATATAAACTCCAAAAACGCAGCAGTGGTTTTATTCATAACGATGACCTAGTGGATATTGGAGTTGTTTAAACATGTTGCTGTTGTGCAAGGAACGAACAAGAATCCCAGAGATACATATTCCATATTAGCCAATAGACAACTGAAGATGACGAGAAGGTACTTAGCAGAAACGTTATAATAGCATAATAGCAATCTATAATTAAAAAAGATGAGAAAAGTAATTTGAGGAAATACCTTTATTAAAATGTATAGTGTGTAAATCATGACTCAAAAAACAATTTAAAAATTCATATTATTTATATAGTAGTAAGAAAATAAAGAGTTTGGTAATCCGTATGGATAATTCCAAAGATGATGTAATTCAGAGATCTCATTGTAACAACAGCGGAAATATTAATTAAATAATTAAGAAAGAGATAACCTTAAGGTTCCATGATTATAATCTATTTCTCCAGAAAATATATTTTTCTTGATTCATCAGATCACATAACTAGAGATGTGACCTGACGAAGCAGGAAAAATATATTTTCTGGGGAAATAAATTATAGTCGTGGAACCTTAAGGTGGTCTCTTTATATATCATTTAATATATATATATATATATATATATATATATATATATATATATATATATATATATATGTGTGTGCAAAGTTTGTTTTTGCAATTTCCTCCTGAATATGATCTTCGAAAAGATCGAAATACTTGGGTTAAAAATGAATTTCATCTTAACATCAAGAAACTGGTTAGACTACTGGAAAGGATCAGTATAAAAAGAAGTAGACACAATATGTCTATATTATTCAATGAAACATCTTTGAATATGTTGGAAACCGTCTTTGTGACACATTTTATTGGTTTGAACATAATCGAACGATGAAACACATTACAAAAACTGTTTCCAATTTGTCATGCATCTTTTCGTTCAAAACTGTTTTGATATATTAAAAAACAAACAAAATTTATATATCGTTATCCCATATATACAGGGTGCGATGGGTAAATTATCGCCATTTTATATTTTTAATTTCGCGTATGCGTGTTGTTTGTTTTTGATTTTGTAGGCTGCACAGTATAGTAGAGTCAGTTGGGCACCGTTTGAGAGAAAAAAATATCCCCATGACGCAATTCACTCTGCCAGAAATTTGGAAACGGCATGCTGTACTGCTTGGCATTCAAGCCGGAAGCTTTAATGCGAACAGAGTGTCTGGGTGTCAATTTCAGGACACTCCAGAGGATTTGGAAAGTGTTGGATGATATATCTAGTCAACATCATGGAGTCTGGAGTGATCACTAGTAATGGCGACGTTATGCTTGCATTCATCTTCCCACTGGGTCAACTAAGAATGGAGGCCTAAATCGAGGGCCTTGAGAAGGCACTGCTGGGTCAAGAAGGTGGCTGCTGGAAGACTATATCTGGCAACAGTACTCTGCACAATACCGCACAAACAAGAGAACCCAATTACGACTGTCAGAAAATTTCTACGATCACATCACCCCTTACGTCTGGCCACCTACCTCCCAAACTGCAATTTCCTTGATTATGATGTGTGAGGCGCATTTGAGCGAGAGACCAACAAAACTCCTTGTAACACCAAAGATGAACTGAAGGCAATTATTATGGCAGCATTCACCAACTTAAACAAGGAGACAGTTCAGAAGAGTTGCAAGAGATTCCGAAGTCGTCTGGAGGCCATGGTTGAAGCAAGTGGTGATTTTATTGAATAAATTTACTCTTTAGTATTTTAAGATATTTTTGTGTCCAGTCGAATCCATCATTACGTGCTAATACCCTTGGGAAAGGTATGAATCCTCTTCTTTTTCCGACCCCCAGCTATGGGTAAATAGCATGACAGTCATGTATCGAAAGCGATATCACGCATGCGTACATTCATTCTAGTTGCTAAGGACATTTTGTTTTGTTGTTAATTGTTACTTTGTTTTAATAAATTCATTTCGTTTTTATCTTGAAAATACCCACAACGCGTCGGCTAATAATACAGTTTCCCTATTGTCTTTTACCTTTATACATATTGTCTTTTTCTACTGGTTAACTCTGAGAAATGTTTCACACATACATACATATATATATATATATATATATATATATATATATATATATATATATATGCACATTGTTTCTTTCGAACCAGTTTTGTTCTGATCTTTTTCACAACAATTCGAGCACTCTCTTCTCCATACATACTTTGTATGTCTTTCGTATCTCGTTTATTATTGTTTATTTAATTTGCATAGGCTGGTTGCCTTCCTATATTTGTCCCATCTAGCCATCTTCCATTTCAGTTACTCGTGTTTTATAGAAACAATTAAACTGCGTAAACTTTCCGTGTCTGAAAGATTACATTATTCCTTGTAGTTACATTTCCTCTTCGACTGCAGAGGGCAATATCTGTGACGAATATAAATACATTATCCTTACATTTTCCTAGCCTTCTCTGTCCCAATTAGACGTACTATTATGTTTGAACTTCAAAGAAATATTATGGTTGAAAATATTTCAAACGACGTCAGTTTTTGTATTATTTTTTTTATTAACTGCATTAAACCAGTTATTTGATGGACAAATAAAAAAAAAGGTGTATGATGTTAAATAAATTAATGTTCGGAACAAATTAAAAGCTTTCAGTTTAATGTTTATGGAAAATAAATGTATTTTCGCATGTTTTGATGTTGCCTGATAAAATCGTGATATATTAGGCTGGTGCAAAAAATAATGTCGTTTTCCCACATAGTAACATATGTGAGAAAACGACATTATTTTTGCACCAACCTAATAGAAAAAAAAAAAATCCTAAGTGTTCATATTGTTTTGTTCGTGATTCTCAAAGATATTACTTTAAATAAAAAGATTGTTTTTTGTTCTCTTTTTTATTTGACTTTTACGAGTAATCTTTGCCATTCGGTTCTGTATTTCCGAGTCAATAATTACATACACTGTCTGCCTATAGGGAGTTTAAAAAAATTGAAATGATTTGGACAAAAATCGAAGGAAACAATATGTTGTATAAGCCATTTGCTGATGTTAAGCATTCCTTATTTGGACGTTGGCTTTCAGATTTTAATAAACTTCCACTCTGTAGCCTCTTTCTCGCAACGTCCCAAATCGCTATTTTCATGGTAAATGTTCAGATGAACTTCGTTATTTCAATCCACTACTTCAAACTAGTACACTCGATGTTACTTCCACGGAATCGGATCACCCCCATTTCCCCCGTGTTCCAAATATAAGGAGAAAGTTCCATTGAGACAGCTTTTTTCAAGATTTTGCCAAGAACTCTACCTTGAGTGGCTCTCGAGTCAAAATTTAATTCTAAAAATTTTCAGTTTTACAAACTGAGGAATCTAGAAGAAAATACACACTATCCAATTCGCGCTGAGCTTTCATTCATTTTTAGTGTTTGGTTGGTATTTATTTCATGTTAATTTCGATTGCTTTTTATTGTAGCCACCCAGATCGCTTTGATAGGATATAGAGATTCAAGTTGCATTCCATTTTTACCAATGAAAATATCTTACCGTGACTGCTGCCATTACCGCTTTAGATACACTAACCTTAAGTTTGGCAGAAGGTCAGTTCTAAACATATGAGCTTAAGTTTTCAAGAACTCGTCGCGTTGCCACGTTTAATGTTATTGTTTTGCCTATAAACAATAATTGATTTAGTAGCAATATTATCTTGAGTTTTTATTAAATGAAACATTGTCAACTATCATTATTTTCCCATCGTAATAGTACAGTTATTTTCATTGTAAAGACTCAGTTAATCTAGTTTTCGTCTTGCAAGTAACTAGAAAATAGCTCTTTTTAATATATATATATATATATATATATATATATATTATTATTATTATTATTATTATTATTATTATTATTATTATCATTATTATTAGTATTATTTAACGTTATTTTTACTGGATACGCAAATTTGAGTATATGTTCCGTTAATTTATTAAATAGTAAATTTATTTATTTTCGTCTACTGGCCGAAATATTCGAACTTGCATCCCTCTGGGCAGGAGAAACCGTATATAAATCCAGCATGCTTTAGACCTCTCGGCCTCGAAGTTCGTCAATGATCAAGCAAAATCGAATAATGCCTTATAAACACACATATATATATATACATATGTCTATGTGTATGTGTGTGTATGTGTGTGTGTTTTAGTGTATATATTTATGTATGCGAGTGTGGGCGATATTACAGAATGGCGTAGGAGATGATCAGATCACCAAACAAAATCCCGTGAAAAACAGAAAAGGATAAACGAAGACGTAGTATTGTGATCAATCTGACTGAATTGTGCAAATTTATCGTTTGAAAAAGAAAGCCAAGTCTTGATTTATTCTTCTCGCTGCTATTTTTATGTGGCATGCGTAGTTTGAAGCTCATTGATCGTTGTATCGATTAAAGTTCGTGTTTCGTATCGAGTCACTTCGTCTCTCATCATCAGTTGACTCAGTCTACCAATGTTTATCGGCTAAGCGGACAAAGTTGGCGTTAAAAATAGAATTTGCTTGAGGACACATGATATTTTTGTTTCATCTTCATACTATATTTTTTTGTAATGTCTAAAACAGACTGCGTTAAAGGTCACTACTAATGCAACCAAAGTCTGACACCAAGAAGGGAATTATCACGTACCCAGACGACACACACACACACACACACACACATACGCACACACACACAGACACACACACACATATATATATATATATATATGTGTGTGTGTGTGCGAGTGTGTGTGTGTCGTCTTGGTGCCAGACTTTGGTTGCATTTTACAAATTTTTTACTTGTCTGTCATATTCAACGAAAAAAGTTTAAAAGAAAGGTTGCTGGCCAAATATATATCAATATATATATATATATTGATATATATATTTGGCCAGCAACCTTTCTTTAAATATATATATATATATATATGTATATATATATATATATATATATATATATATATATATATTGATATATATATATATTGATATATATATATATTGATATATATTTGGCCAGCAACTTTTCTTTTAAAAGTAAAATTTTTATAAAATGTTATTTAGTCTTTCCAGCATTCTTACATTTTTCCATTTGGAGGTTGTAAAGCAGTTCAAAATTTGTCCGTATTGCCCCAAGCGCTATCCGCCACTTAATTAGCCATTTTCAACGGGGTTTGTTTGTTAAACAGTCAAACATGAAGAGAATTTGACAAACCTCCTATATCTGACCTGGTCCTATATATCACAAGATTCCCGTCAAAATCCAAAAGAAGTGTCTGTATTGTAATTGGATAGCGTTGAAGCATAAAACTGACTGCTACCGTTTGTTGTCCTCAGTATCCTTTATATATATATATATATATATATATATATATATATATATATATATATATATATATATATATATCCGTACTTTCCCTGACGAACCGTTTAGGTGAAACCTAGGTAGGTTTGTCTGGCTCACTAGGTGTATCTATATATATATATATTAGGAGATCAGCTGATCAACCTACCTTGGTCTCAATCTTTCGGTATCTTCAGGCAATCCGGGGAAAATTTCCAGACCAGGAAAAACTTTTGAATGAGAGTTACAAAGGAAGCGTCTGATTAGCATTTACTTAAATATTTGTGTCTATATAAATATCGTATAACAATAAAATATATTAAAATAATTGTCGAATTTACTCCATTTCATAATATATGACGTCGTTTGTTTACGTTAAGATACGCTTCGTGCAGATATAAACGTCCGAGGGAAATCATGGAAAATTTGTAGTTTAAAAGTAGTAAATCGACCTTAATAACCAGACGCTTCCTCTGTAGCTAAACTGGTATAGCACGCCAGGCTATATGACGGCTCTGTATAGGATAGAGGTTCGATTCCTGTCGAAGGATGCATATTTTCTATGAAATTTCTAGGACATTTTGGTAGGTAAATGTTATTATTACTGTTTATTATAAAGATTTGTGCCTATAATAACGTATAACAATAAAATATATAAAATAATCGTTGGACTTCGTTCATTTCATGATGTATATATTTATATATTATCAGATGCTCTGTCCCCCGGCCGTCATTTGGTTCTTGTCGATCTGGGTAAACTTCTGGGAAGTTCAAAATGAATCTTTTATTTAATCATCTATCAATATTAGGAAAAGCTATGACATTTAGTGAAAACTGTTTTAATAAAAAGATTTTTCTGCAAAACTGTTTCAATAAAAAGATTTTATCTAAATTTCGACCGACAGCAAAGGTTAACTGTTCGCTTATTGAATGTATGGAAACGATTATTCATACCATTTCACAAGAAATATTGTTTAACGAAATTGGTGCAAACTGATGATAATAATATTTTTTTTTTCTGAAAAATAGGCTATCAATTGCTAAATAAATAAATCACGCTGTAAAAATAAATAATTTTTGCATTTATTAAAATAAATCAGTTTTGTATTCTATTTCTAAATTGTAGAGAAGCAATTAACTTGGTTTCTTCTTTTAAAAATAAATCTAATCGTTTTATCTTCTTAAGCTGATAATTTCTCACGCCGAGTGGATTCAATGGGTTGTAAAAATTACCGAGAGCGATTTTTCACGAAGAGCGGAAATCTTCCTTAAGCTATTGACTTTCACACAAATCGATTTGTTGGCTTTCAACCTGTTTGCTATAGTGGTACACACACACACACACACACACACACACACACACACACACACACACACACACACACACACACACACACACACATATATATATATATATATCAGAATGATGTCAGTCTGCACTAATTTGCCTCCGTTTACCAATAAAAAAAACAAAAGATCGACTTTGAACACCTGAAGGTTTTAAACACAGTTTTAAAACTGGGTTTCCTTAAAACGTTCATTGGGTCTATTACGTAAACATAGAGGATATTTTAAAAACATTTTCAGTATTCATTTTGTTGAACAACTTATTCATTTTTTTAATTCAATGTTTTTGCGAACCAATATTAACACATGTTGTCATTCACAGAATAAATCATTTCTACTTAACCATATTTAAATCTTTTCTACAATCTCTGCTAACATATAAACTGTTTTTTCGCGTTTAGTCGTATTTTTAGCTTTCTTAAAATAGAAAAAGAATAATATGCCGAATATGTTATTCATTTTCTTGCATCTTGAAAGGTAAAATCTTCTAATTTTTTAATTAATGCATTACAATTAATTTTAATTAATCAAATTAATTCAAATTTTCATTAACTAATACAGGTTGTATGGTAGCTTCAAAATACAACGAAAAATTATTAAATACAATTGAGTGATAAAATCCAATCAAAAGCGATCTTTCGAATGAAATTAGTTACGACTAATCTCTCCTAATGCCATCCAAGAACAAACAGTAGATTTTTAGGCTACCAAGTTTTCTGTACGAAAAATTTTACAGCTGCAATAATATTATAGAGTATGAATTTATTTTACTGACAAAATCATAATCTAAAATTTTCAATAAGTAAAATTAAACATTTTTTATTTCTAAAGACAAAATGTATTTATTTTAATTTTGTTCGTGTAAATCAAATAGTTTCGCCCATGAACACAACATTGGGAATTTAACATAGATTCCTTCGCAAAATACAAGTTAGATTGTGAAAACAAATATACTTTATTGACGATAATTCTCCGTTTCATTAATGAATGACATAAAAATATAAATAAATGATTTGTGCCTTGTGACACGCTTTCGAAAGACAGAAAATATTTTTAGATTGTAAACATTTTTTAGAGATAATAATAATAATTGACTGTTGCAAGAAGATTAACCCATAGCTGGGGAGAAAAAGAGGTGGATTCATACCCGTTCGCAAGGTAAGTGAATACAACGCAGCTTACAGGAACTGGATCTCCTTTTTCCAACTCCGAACCGTAATCCATTCATGCTTAGAGAACCTAGTATTCCAAAGCGGTCACCCATCTAAGTACTGAGCAGATTCAACATTGCTTAACTTCGGTGATCTTACAGGAACCGTTGTTTCAATGTGATATGGCAGTAAGCCGAAAGCTGCTTTATTAATCATAGACATTTGACATCCACTTGTTAAATATTAAGAAAAAAAACCTTTTGTAGGGCGTTCAAACACGGTTTGGTACTAATGGAGAATTAAATAGATTTTGATAATTGATTTTTTTAAAGAATCAGCAATAAACTCATAATAGATTGTTCAACTATGAATGGTGCTAGTCAGGTAGTCAGTCAGTTTAGTGCCATACGTGATAGATGGTTGGGCGATCATGTTGTTTTCGATTCATGACTGACTAGGCAGAAGATTTTCGTGTAGTAGGTTGCCATTTCTTTCTTCCGTAGGCTGGTTGCCAACGAAGGCTACAGGATCCAGTCTGTCCTGCTATTTAATATCTGGTGGCAAGAGATGGATCCCTACCTTTCCCAAGCGTAGATGTGCGCAAGTGAATGTAACGAACCCAAATGGAATTCGAACCCGGCTGTTCGATTTCTCCTTCCGAGACGATATCCATCACACTAGGAATCAGAAATTTTTTCACATTTCTATTTACAGACACCTGATTTTATAAAGTGAAAATTAATTGTTTAAAGTCAAACATAAGAATTTTCTTTTTAGACTTGCTCCCCTCTGTATCAGAGAGACATCGGTTCACCAGACTGAGCGATATTACTATGGTTTCTGTAGCAAATAGATTTTTTAGAGGATGTTAGCACATCTTTCAACTAGTTTTGAATTCAGAGTTTTCCTTCTCCTAGGCTAGGAGAATTCTGTTAAACTCTTGCGATGGTGGCACATATGGATTTATACCTTTCGAGGTGTACTTGTGGAAATAGGATGCAACAGTCTTGGACTCAGCTTCTACACTGAGAAGATGTGCATTTTTTAAAAAAATAAATGGTAATTGAAACATAATGTAAAAGCTTTTCTGTTTGCTATTTTACGAAACTGCTTACACTGGAAACAGCGTCGTAGAAATTATCGTTCCTCTAATTCAACTTTCAGCCCCTATAACCACTACGCTAAACATTGCCTTTATCAACGATAACATCTAGTTACGTACCTCCGTGTTTGGCACCTGAGTTGGGGTAGAAGAACTCTCTGCTATTAGAGGTAAACTCGTGTTTATTCCGTAATGCACTTGACCATATCATAGACTAAATCAATAGAATTATATGAAAGTGCTTTAAGGAAATGTGATTTACCATACGATTTTATTACGTTGTAAGTGAAAACAACGCCCTCTGTTTAAAAATAAAGTTAGTGAAATTATTCAAACAAAGCGTCCCGTCCAGTGTAAGCATGTTACATGATTTCCGCATTAGCTAGTAACAGTTATCATTTTGAAAGCGATGTAGTCTGCCAACAGTGAGCTACCAGTAAGGGTCAATATTGATCCTCTTCACCCAGATTAGGTCGATAACTGGTTTAGAGCCTCCTCCAATGTCAATTTAGTTGTCGACTTCTTTCTTCTTGGCTGCGTATCAATTCACTGGGAAGACACTGCCCTCAAGTCATATTTCGATATTAAACCAATGTAAGCTACGCAGTCAAACTTTAACCTGAACACAGAAGTTAAGCAACGTCGAACCTGATCAGTATTTAGATAGGTGACCACTCAAGAAAAAGTAGGTAATTGTGGCTTAGTCCCAGGACAATGACGGACCTAGATGGGATGTGAGTGGCGAAATTTGTGTGTGTGTGGGGGGGCATTTAGTTAAATTAGCATAATGAAAAAATCGTTAGAAACAAAGAAAAGAGTGCTAAACAATTACATGATATCTGTCCTCTTATATGGCAGTAAATGCTGGACAATATCCTCAAAGATGAAGAAGAGACTTGAAGCAACGGAAATGTTGTTCTACAGAAGGATACTGAGGATACCATGAACCGAATATATGAGCAACGAAGTTTTAGAGCAAATTGAGCCAAATAGGAAACTAATATTTAACACATAATGAGAAGTGAGGACTTGGAAAATCTGATACACACAGGACAGCTTGAAGGCCAGAGTAACAGAGGAAAATAATGCATAATATGCAGAGTGTACTTCAGTAAATGCATAGCGGAACAAGTTTGACGACAAATAACAAAAAGACAACATTTATTACGAGCTACGGGGGACAGGAAGTTGTGGAGAGCCATGATCACTTGAAGGGACACGGCACATAAAGAAGAAGCAGCATGTTGTTGCAATGAAGTAGACGCTGTCCAATTCTGGAATGTTTTTTAGGGCCCGGAAAAATTCTATACCACACCGAGCGGCAACATAAGATACGTCGATGTTCCAGTGCAAGAAGTTTTATAAATTAGCAAACAGAAAACTGTTTACATTAAGATTCAATTACCATTTTTTAAAAATGCACATCTATTCAATGTAACTGAAACTTGCTTAACTGTGACGGTCTCTATGGCCGAGCGATCTGAAGCAAGCCGGCTTAGACGGTGTTTTCTGCACGTTCGCGTAGAGAGCACATTTGTATTTAGTAAGTCTCTCAAAAGCACAGGCCGGTAGACGTAATTCACACTGTTAAATAAAGAAGAAAAAACATGGCGTTTATTCAAACATGTTTATCTACTACGATAACGTTTAGAGCAATGTGAAATAATGTCGGGTTACAAATAAAATCTATTAATTCTTTAGAAATGATTCGTGTGTGCATGTGTGTGTGTTCAATTGTGGAACATGTAACAAGAGAAAATTGCAAAATGGATCTCAAGCAATCTACCTCAAACCGTTAATATTTCTCGTGTGACGACCTTAGCTATCAGAAAACTATGGAAATGCTCATAGCACAAAGTGGGACATTTCTACGATAATCTACTTTGATTCTTGATGTTTGATAGACTGGACAATATTTAGTTTGAATAAAGTTACTTTTACAAGCCGAATGCTGTGTTTTTATTTGCAAATTGAGTGTTTTTCCCTTGTTATTAACCTAAATTAACCCAAGCTTATTTTAAAAAGGAAAAAAATGGTCGAAAGTCGCAAAAATGAAAAATTTCGCCGCATTGGCCCATCAAAAATAATTCAACGTGATAATCCGGTTAGGTCGATGATTTGATTGTAAAGAGCAAAGGCACCAAATGATTTCTCTGTTTAATTCTTATACTTTGGACACCCGTTACAATTCAGAAAGAAACTGAAATAAAATAAAATACTCCTTGGCATGTTATATTTTTTAAAAGAAAACCATTTCAACCGCAATAATTTTACAAAATAAACAATCGAAAATAAGTAAAAGAAGCAAGACCTCGAACAAGAAAAACAAACAATTGACAACAAACAAAAAACAATAATAATAATAATAATAGTAATAATAATAATAACAAGAAGAAGAAGAAGAAGAAGAAGAAGAGGAAGAAGAAGACGAAGAAGAAGAAGAAGAAGAAGAAGAAGAAGAAGAAGAAGAAATAGACAAACAACAGCAAACAAAAAAGAAAAAGAAATATACGATCGACAGCAAACAAACGAAAAAGCAGAAGGAAAAGAAGAAATAGACAACTGGCAATAAACAAAGAAGAAGAAGAAAAAGAAGAAGAGGAAGAAGAAGAAGAAGAAAAAGAAGAAAAAGAAGAAGAAGAAGAAGAAGAAGCTAGACTTGTTCTCAGATCTCACGGGAATCCAGCATCATCTTATCTATTTCAGTCATCAAAACTGATTGGATTTGTCAGGCGAATATGTTTTTGAAATATATAATTGATCCACTCCTTCATTGATCCATTGATTAGCTATCTAGCCATCTAAACATACCAATATGACACTAAAATGTCAATAGAATACATTTTCCAATCGTAGTATTTGCAAGAATAGTTTGTATAAAACGGTGTAATGCAGCTGAATAATTCTCAGCCCAACGCATTTCTTAAAATTAGCAAGCATCAGATTTTTGGTGGGAGGGGCTTCGACCAATAAGTCTTGTCTATTCAATCTTTTAGTACATTTTTCCAATTGGCGTATAAAAATTCCAGATCAAATTTATAAAGAAACTGTTCAAAGTTTAAGCCATTTCGACCAACACAATTCATTATCACGAACGTTAATAAACTTCAAAATCGTTTTAATCATTTTCATTCTAGAATTTTTAGGTATGTTGTTATTTTAGTCGCTTTCAACTGTTATTTTTACTGTAAAATATACGTTCTTTATATGTAGATACGAACCATTCTAAACATGGTATCGGTTGCAGTTGATGCCGCCCCCACATTTAAATAAAAACGTTACAAAATGAAATGAATCGATTTTTTAAAACTTGCCAATCGTAATGTTCCTTTTCCCTGAATCCTGTTTTTTTATTGTCCTTTCTCCTCGCTAAAGCATTCTCATTCTCTTTCACGTCCAGTACCCCATCCTAGTGACATTATCGCCTTGCTTTGGGTGAAATGATGCATATATAGATATATGTTTATTATGAGCCGTTCTAAACTCATAGGTTTCTTTGTTTTAATGTAGATGGCCTCCAATAACTGAAGGTTCTTTTTACTGTGTGTGTGTGTGAGAGCAAAGCAACCCACACTGAACAAAATTACATTTCAAACTAGTCGCAGCACATTACATTGCATCTAGACATATGGTTCTGTTGTGAATACTTCGGTCTCTCACGTGGTACGACTCCATAGAACCTCATCATGAATTTACGACCTGCGTCTGCTATTCCGCGACCGTTATCCTCGCATAGCAATCTTCTATGTCAACATAACAGAATATCATCTTTGTTTAAATATTCGCATAAGCACTCTGAAATTGTTCATATGAGCCTAAAGCTTAGATCAAGAAACAACATAATAAAAAATATCCGGAGTAAGAACGGCTCATAATGAAACATAATAGACATTCATCGTCTGTTATATATATATATATATATATATATATATATATATATATATATATATATATATATATATATATATATAGGGTGGCAATAAAATTATTATAGAGTTACTTATAATAAGAAGCAAATCATTGAAGCAGATGGCTTGCAGTTCGAACAGTATCGGCAATTAACTTATTATTGTTTACCATAGCATTTTATTCTT
>OZ010584.1:37943341-38043341 GCA_963932145.1 Acanthosepion lycidas | reverse complement strand
AATGTGGCGGGAAACAGGTACGAATTCTACCAACGGTTATATTCTTTTTATTAAAGACTCTGGAAAAAAAACAGGATAGTAGACGACAATCATATTGTTTCTACTTAAACACGTGTAGCCACTAAATATAACGTACATAATGTTAATATATATATATATATATATATATATATATATATATATATATGCTGAAAAGCAAAAAGCAAATGCGGTTACATTGATTACATGTAATAGACTCCTTCGATCCGCGTTCTGTCAGAGGGTTGACGCCTCTCATGTTGACGCCTGCACGTTTTTGTTGCAGATATTCTATCTGGCTCTTGTCAAAATTATTGATACCAATAGCAATAAGATTTTTCCATGCTTGCCGATCTGATACAAGTTGTTCCTGTGCGTATCATCGGGATGTCAAGTACTGATGACACTCCTGACGATCATACGTGGACAGTCTGCCATAAAGTGTGTCGATCTGCCAGCGGACTCACACGGCATTTCCACAGCCAGCATCCAGAAAAAATGTTCTTTCCACATTGCTGACATTTCAGCGTTTAATTGGAGAAAATTTACCAGGAGGAAATTTGGATTCCTCATGGTCTTCTGCTTAAGAACTGAACAAAACGTTTCACTATCCACAGCAGTCTTTTAAACAGAAACCCCAGCCTTTCCTTTTTGCATTGCATTGTTACAGGTGATGACAAATGGGTTTTGCATGTCAACTGAAGACGAATACAAAATGAGAATGAGTCAATGCCCAAACCAAGACCCCCATCCATAGAAGTCCTTGCTTTGTTACTGTTATAATATGAAAGTTGTCGTCCATTACAATCTAGAACATGAATGGACCATCATTGCATACGTTAATTTAAAGCAACATATGCAGGTAAATGACGCATTATGTCGAAAATTCCCTGATTTGAAAAACAGAAAACAGAAATGTTATTCTTCAGCATGAAATTGCAAGGGTAAAATTTTTAAAACAAACCCAAGGAAGAATAAAAGGCCGTTAGGATGGGATATTCTTCTACATCCTCCATACTTAGCCATTGCTCTACGGAATATTTTGTTTTAAGCATTTCACTTCTAGCAAGGCGGGAAGCCACTAGCGCGCAAGGGGTTATAGAGGATATGAAAGTATTTGTAGAAACGACAAAGAAAGGCGACGGCACGTCTGTGAGAGAGCGACTGCAGACGAGATGCCAGATCAGGGCCAATTATATTGCATATCCGCCTCTGGATCTTATCAAGAACCGTGAGACAAACAGAAGGGGCTCCAGACCATATATGGCAGCAATACTCTATGCAAGGGCGAATGGTTGATTTGTAGATTTGAAGGATCGATTCCGGAGAGAAAATTTTCCTGGCGCGGCACAGTTCAGTTCTTATTTTATTTAGCATTGTTCAGTCATTGCTGACCCTTTTCCAGTGAGTGCAAATACACACTGCCATTGAACTCGCAACCACTATGTCACCAAATTCACAAACCAACGCTTTTATCCAATAGGTCATTGTCCTGTAGAATAATTGCTTGAGCTCAACACGGATGAAGACAATAGTCCAAATAAAAATAGTGTAAATAATAACTCCTTAAATCTCAGAAATTCAGACAAAAATTAAACGTTTTCTTTTCTTTCGATCGTTTGAATATTTCATAAGTGGCAGAATATTCAGAAGTGAATAAGTTGAAAAAAGTCTTTCAAAATGTTTTCAAGAAAAACCCAGACTTCTGTAAATGTGGATTTGGAAATTTGCTTTCTTGTTGGACTGCAGTCATTGAAAATGAAGATAGTTATATGCTTGATAAAAAAATATTTAATATTTTTTCATATTCTTTCTGGTAAAATGTAATTACTCTTCGAACATCCTAGTATAAAATTAATATTGAAATCCTTTCCTGATACGAACGTACAATCAAATGTAAACGGACAAGTGACGTATCCATATATATCACTTGCCTCACGATTTAGATAAGTAACGTATCACCAACACTGATTCAATGGGTTGTATATGAGACAAGTTTAATCACTTGGATTGGTACATTTTCGGTATCAGGATCTTGCAACTTGAAAATGAGTGAATATTAAGGGGACCTGTAGCTGTTAATTTTTTTATTCGTTCAACGGCTGACGTATAACGAGATCAGATCAAAAGCATTTGCAGTTCACAATAAAAAAGGGAGAAATTAAAGAATAAAATAAAAATAATAGGTCAGATGTTAATAACTTGAAAAGTAACCATTAATTTTTTTTTGTTATATCCGCCATTTCTTTCTCGTCAGTGATAGCAGGAGCAGACTCTTTCTTCTTTTGACAATCAATTATTATCACTTTCACATCACAATATATTAATTTCAGTTGACTGCACTTTTTATAGAAAAAAAAAATTTTTTATTGGCGTTCAGACAATCGCCATTATTGTTTCGAATTCTCTGCTCCTGATATGGACGACGAATGATAATGTTTCGATAGAGTAATTAGACGCATTTGTAACCTTTTGATAAAGTTGTCTATCAAAGAATAAAAGTGACCTTTGCTATTTGTTTTCATTTTCACCTACTGATAGAACGTTTTATCTTTTAATTCATAAATTCTTTTTCTTGAGAAAAAGGCGCCCTATCAAAATCGATGGTTATCCGAGTGGCGTAACAGTTGACACCGGAAATGTTGCATTTACATATGCGCTAATATGCTTGGACAAGAATCCGTCTTCCTCTTGTTATAAGTAAAATAATAGAGTATACTAGGCTCGCTTGCCTTGAGTGGCGGGTAGTCTAAAGGAAGGAAAACTTTGAATTCAAACCATGTCCTTCTGATGTACTATCCTTAGGCACTGTCATTATTCTGGAGAAGTTAAACACGATGACAGCAAAAGAAGAAGAGATCTGTTCGATGATTTCATGCTCCAGTTATCTGTTTTCAGATATTGCAAAAAGCGTGACTGGTTCTACAGAAACTGTCATCAAAATCAAATCAGATGTGTAGGTAACCTCACGGTTTAATTCAAAATTGAAATGTTGGGCCTTCATATCACATGTGTTGTACCCAACAAATCCTACACACACACACACACACACATATATAATATTAGTGGTAAATATACACATACATATGCAAAATATATAAATATATATACATACATACATACATACACACACACATATATATTTATATAAAAAAAATTTCCAAGAGGATAGAATCCAGGTAGAACTCAATGTGCAGGACAGAGTAAGGATATAATAAAAATGCTTAAACATTAATATTCCATGGTCATAATTTATTCCATTGGAATCGTAAATACGATCCAATTCATCAGACCTACAAATTCAAAAAGAAAACAGAAAAAAACAACTCCGGAAATAAAAAATAAAATTTAGAGAGAGTGTATGAGAGTGTAGGACGAATGTTAGAGCTAAAGAGAGGGGTTAACAGACGAGAGAAGGTGGGAGATTAAAATTTAACAGAGAGAAGTTTTAGAGAGGTGAGTCAAAGACGGTTTAAGTGAGAGAAATATGAATGTTGTCGGATGTCTAATACATTAAAGATGTAACCGGTCAGTTATAGATAGATAAATGTTGTTCGCAAGTCGTTAGAATCGACTGATGTGTCGGAGCTTGAATTTCATATTTATCTATGTAATTCCTTCGTGTTTTAATAGTCGACTTAGTTTCGATAAACCAAAGCAGACGTTGTGTCTTTTCTTGCGGAATAGTCATTGTCATCCTATTTTGGGAGGTAATTCCTGGTAATTGTTTAATTGTTGTCTGAGGCATAAAAATAGCATTAAATGTGATCTGAAGCATAAAAACATAACACTAATAAAACTATTAATTCACTCCCTGGATTTTATAGTACTAAAAATGTCACATGCTCGGGTTCAGCGGGAAAAATAAAAACGAGCGAGTGACATAAAAGTTAATGAAACTAGGCAGCGTTAATAAAACTGACAAGTCGACTAATCGTCCATGTTTAGAATATTGCTGCCATATATGGTCCTGTACCTCTGCTATTTACCTTGAGATCCTTGATAAAATCCAAAGAAGAATCAGCAATATTATTGGTCCTGATCTGGCCGTTCGGTTTCAATCATTTTCCCATCACCGTAAGTTTGCATCTCTGTGCCTTTTCTATAAATACTTTCATGGTAACTGTTCCGATAAGCTCTTCGCTCTTCGGTGTAGTACCTAGAATTTTTGAATTTAACCGAAGGACTAGACTGGCGTTGAGATCTCATCAATTCACAGATGAGCTGGCTAGATGAAGCCGTAAGTTCTATGCTAACAGTTTCTTTTCTCGCACTTTTCGCTTGTAGATCTCCCTTCCGGTTTCATGCTTTCCAGCTAAATTTAATCTGCAAAAATTTAAATGCAATGTCAATCGCTATCTACTGTCCCCCTGATTACGATTTTCTCTTCCCACTCATTGGTAATGTTTCTGTTTCTAATTCTTCCACACCCTGTAACCCCTTGTGTCTTAGTGGCTTTACTGCCTTCCATAGGCGATACCGATTTAAAAACAAACAAACAAACAAAAAAGTACTGATATTAAATATCCACTCAGCGTGGAAAAAAGAATTAGACATACTCCTGTGGATTCAACAGAGGGTTGGTTTCGAAATTCCAACAAGATTAGTACGAAGACAAAACAACTGAAGAAGGGCGTAGAATACAACAGCCGAAACGTTGCGAGTATAACAACCATGATGAAGGTCCTTATCCGATTAGCAAAACATGCAATAATAAGAATAATTTTCAATCTGAAAACATTCCAACAAAAATTAAGACAAGCATTCCTGCCTCTTACGAAATATCCAATATTTTTATAGAATCATGAACTGATTGAAAACCGTCTAAGTGTATAAAACATTTTAGATAGAGAGGGATGGATGCCTGCTCATGAGTTGAAGCCATAACCAACTGTAGAGTCTCTATAACTGCAAATGTGTGAATATGTATCACACAATTTGATTTGAGCTACGTGAGGCTATATTGATTGAAATTCGATTCACGATGAAGATCTTCCTTTGATCAGGATATCAATAAAAAAAAAAGAGTCACTTTAATAATGTATTTGCCAAAGGTAAATTATTGGCTAAAGTTAATAAATTAAAGGATAAAATAAATCGATGACTTATGATCAGTCACGCCCCGACGAGATGAGAATGGGGGAAAAAAAATTATAGCATTTCAGCCGTAGAGTTCAAAAGGTTATAGTTTGAAGGTGAGCAAAGTTCATTAAACAGATGGTCATCAATTTGGGCCTGAAAAAATATAGTTTAAAATAAATGTCTAATGTCAGGTTTGGATAAAACATTAAAACAAAAAAAAAAAAAAAAAAAGATATAAGGAAAAAAAAATGATAAAAAGAAGATTTAGCTGATTGAACTGGTTGGAGAGAGATATTCATAGGAGTCTGGTGGTAGAGAGAACTGCAAATGCAACATATTTGGGGGTGGGGAAAGAGTAAAGAACAACAGAAATAATTAAATGAATATTCGCGCCAAATTTTAATAAAAAGATGTAAACAAAAGATATATGTACGGTGATTTTCTAAACGTACATTAAATGTCACAAAGCCGAAAGAGTGAGGCGCTCAGTGAGGATCAAACTCACTACTCAGTAGAAACAAGCTTACCATTACACCATATCGAGGTATATAAATGGTAATTGGTAATTAACAATTCAAGACTGCTTGGATTCGTGTATGATCAATAGTTCTTCTTCTATGTGCCGTGCCCCTTCAGGTCGTGGGCGATTATGTGCTTTGTAGCTCTTGATAGTTTATCTTTTTAACTGTCTTTTATAAACCCTGTTCTGCCAAGCACTTACGTAAGTTCGTTCAGTGGCTTATTCGCTGCTTTCCACTGTCTCACTTGCCTTCAATATGTCCTGTGAGTGTCAAATTTTCGAAACCCTCTTTCCTCATTACGTGCTCTAGCAATTATACAGCTATCTCTTTCGGATGCAAATTATGGGTATCCTTTAGCATATTTTTGAAATTTTATATATTCTCGCCTTTCGTCTGAATGAAACATTGAAATAGATAAATTCTGTATTAGTTTTACGATTTTTTTTTTTTTTTACCTTTCACAGTTAATCTATTTTTGACATTTTGTCAGTCCACACCGGGGTTGATAAGATAGACGATCGATATCTTCGTCTGCCGAAATAGGCTACTCCCCATATAAGGTGATTTTGGATTTTATCGTTTATTAATTATTTACTCTATAATAATAAATATATGGAGCTCAGTTTTAACATTATGTATTACTACGTTCCACTTGGATTATATATCAACGGATTTGTTACTTTTACTATATATATATATATATATATATATATATATATATATATATATATATTTTCAAGCTCCGACACATCATATATATATATTAGCAAATTTTTCTTGCATTTGTACAAGTATTTTCTTTTCTGAATATGGAGTGTGTAAAAAAAACCTGTTCAATATATATATATATATATATATATATAAACTTCATATTAAAGTTATTATTAAAGTTCTTTTAGTGATACTGCCAGGCCAACCAATATATTTCGACCAATACTCGATCCATGTGTCTCTTAGCGTTAATTCTTGTAGTTTTTAAGATATCATTGTTTTCTGGTTTGTTATTTTCTTTTGTTGATTTCTTTTTATCGCCATCTTTACGACATCAATCTTTTTCCTATTTTTCACTAGGCGTCGGCAGGTGTCGCACTACACAAATGTCATCGCACAATAACATAGAACAGAGATTGATTTACATATCAATTATAAGATTTCTACAATTTTTTTAATTAACCGTGTCCTAAGTTCTTGAGTCCTGTAAAATTCCTGCGTTGTATAAATCAGTTTTTAAAAGATTAAACATCGAAGATTCGGCTGGATTACTTACCTTTGTCATTTAGCTGATTGATGTTGCCTTCAGGATCCCGACTCTAGTTTCGTAGACAGATCCTCTACCAATCGCTCTGTCCTCAGGGGATATGATAAAAATATAGTTATCAGGAATGCTATCTTTATGAGTTCAAGTGGTCAGTATCATATTATATGTAAATATAAAATTGGACATAGAGGACAACATGCAGCGGCGAAAGTCTGTTTCAAGCTTAAATGTAATCGTCAGGCCATGACGATTGCGTTTAAGCTTGAAACAGACTGTCACCGCTGGATATTGACCGCAATATCCAATTATATATATATATATATATATATATATATATATATATATATATATATATATATACATAGAGAGAGAGAGAGAGAGAGAGAGAGAAGGAGAGAGAGAGAAGATAGAGATAGTGGGAGAGAGAGAGAAATACATACACACATATACGTATATGGAAGATATCCAAATCTCTATATAAACTAGCATTCAAATTTAAACTCTACAGCTACAAGTGCCTATCTTATCATATATATATATATATATATATATATATATATATATATATATATATATATATATACAAACACACACACACACACACACACACACATATATATATATATATATATACATATATATATATATATATATGCCCAGAGTACTTTCGAATGTTAGTAAATTCGTTTTATTAGTGTGAGACATCCCTGTAACAAACCGGATGTTCATGTGAAACTTTAAGTCGCGGAAAGCAACAAAACCAATGTAGCAAAATTAGAAAATACTCGGGATAAAAATAAAATTAAGTATAAAATTTGGTATATATATATATATATATATATATATATATATGAAACTTCAAAATTATGGTATCCTCAGGTGATTTTTATTTATTTTTTATCAATGTTTAAAGTAATTTTTAAAGTTAAAAGCTCAACATGTTATTTTTCATTTTTATTTTTATTTTTTTCACGCGTGTATTGAGTACTTTTTAATACTACTATTTCCTGCTGTGATTCAAGTCTGACCATTAACCTTTTATGTACCAAATACATACATGCATACATACATATATACATATATATATATATATATATATATATATATATATATATATATATATATATATATGTATTATTTAATTTAGCATATTATAACAAAAACATGTAAGAATCGCTACACAATTGCTTAGTGTTTCAACGCATAACAATGCGTTTCCTACTATGTATTGAGCCCTCTTTTAAATTATATGTTACGAGCACGGGAATTGTACTCTATTAGCCATGAAGGTTAGAACTGGTGGAACTAAGTTGTCTAAGCACTTTTCATGGAAATAGGGATAGAGCAGCGAATGGCTTGAAGATTTTCTTCTGTGGGTTGAAGTGTGGAAGATAAATCATCACCCACAAGAGTGCGGAGACGTTTTTGAAATCTATCGAGACTGTAAAGTGAAGACTGGACAGCTCTAGTCTGTATATGGTATTCGTATTCCATTTTCGGTCTGATCTGGCTCTTGTGTAAGGTAAAGGATAGTAGGTGGAGTCAGGTACTTACTGGAGCGGTACAGGGAGCCGACCATTTTCCCATCATCTTTATCGATAGATCGTATGTATGAGTTCCACTTGAGGGTCTGGATTGAGCAGTAGGCCCCTCCCTAAGTGAACAACCGTTAATCGCACTAGGCGAAAATTCAAGTTCCGCTCGGTGATGATGGAACGTTACTAGTTTGGTTTTCAAGGCATTGAAGGTAACCAGCCAAGTTTTAACCTCATTGAGTTGTCAGAGTTGGCCAAGCTCTGGTCATCTAGTGTTTTGGACGTGCATCCATATATCGCTGTATCATAAAAATTCCAAAATGATAGGGAGTATACTCTCAACTGTATCATTTACGTAGAGTGATTTGCGAACAGACTTCTGCTTCTTTCGGATCATAGAATTGAAATTGAACGTTATGCCTTGAATCTTCTCTTTCCACCGAACTTCCCAGTTCCTGGAAATCTTTAAAAGTCTACATTATTTCCGGACCGCAAGCCACACTGACATTCTTTATTCCCTTCACAGTCGAACCTAAGTAGCATCCGGGGCGAATGTATTTAATTCTTGAATAGTTTCAACCCAACGATTCTGTGCCAGCGGCCACCAGAATATCTTTATTCCGAAGACACCATTACTAAGAGCTGTGTATTGAAGCTTCACTTCTATTATGCCAATAGACGGTTGCAACTAAGAATCGGCATCATGTTTATTAATGGTACGAATGAACAATGTTAGGGTAATGTTGTTTATTCTAAGAAGTGAATAGATATTGCGATAAGAAATGGTGCGATGTCTGACAGGAAGCACTACAAAAAAAAAAGGATTCGTTAGGAAATAAAAACTGCTAGTGCTAAAAGAATTATACTTGAGAATTCATTTCAATCAATATTGAATGTATAAGACATACAGTAGATATGATAGTTATTAAAATAACGATAAAAACAACGGCAACAGCTTCATATAAAATAAAGCATTTATCCAATTCAGTGATTTTCAACCGGAGTGACGCAGCACATTGGTATGCCGTGAGAGGATCGTAGGTATGCCGCGAAAATTGTTAAAGGTCATTACTGAAATTATTTTAGAAAGAAGTCCAAAGCACAATAAGTTTACATATCAAAATTAAATTCTCTTTAAATTGATTATACGAATATATAATTGCTATAAGAAATAAACGTGTACATAATATATAAAATAATATGAAAACAAACTTTTCTGCAATAAACAATATTAAAAACAAAAATCAGTCTCAGCTAGAATTCTTGTAAGAAGATTAAAGTGTACCTGTCATTATGCTAGGTGTAACCGTAAGTTCTATGCTAATAGTTTCTTTAATCGCACTTCTCGCTTGTGTAACTGTCTTAGAATGGGTATGGATGTGTCACTTCTTCCCCCATTTACGGGTTAAAAAGTAGGGTAAACTATACTAAGTTTTTCTAGGAGACTGATAACTTTAAATTTCAAACCGGTTGAGCGTGGGACAAGTAATTCCATCCCTTAAAAATCTACTTGCAATCTATATATATATATATATATATATATATTAAACATAAAAAATGTCTTTAATAAATAAATTGTCGGACTTTGTCCATTTCGTAATATATGACGTCATTTGTTTACATTTGATACGCCATGAGCAGTTATGAATATTCGAGATTCATGGAAGATTGAAGTTTATAAGCACTTGCTTCTTTGTAGCCTAACGGTAAGGCACGTCAGCGTAAATGACGGTTCCGTATAGGATGCAGGTTCGAATCCTGTCAAAGAACGAATATTTTCTATGAAAATTTCTCGGACATTCAGGCCGGTAAATGTTATTTAATACTGTTTATTATAAACAGAGCATTTACTTAAATACTTGTATCTATAAAAAAAAAAAAAAAGAACGTTAAACATAAAAAATGTCTTTAATAAATAAATTGTCGGACTTTGTCCATTTCGTAATATATACATACATATATATATATATATAATAAATGGTAAAGTATATATAATATTATAAAACGGTAATCATACAAAGAATTACTCAGGAAAGTTAATGCAATTAAAGGTGAAATCTCTTCACTAACAAATTTAATAAAGCATTAACCGACTAACCATTATTTTTAAATTTGTAAGATGGATTTGATGTTAGAGTGCTGCTAGTACTTTCGAAAATTATCACATTTTCATCATCAGGCTTTAATATTTTTTTCCATTTCAGGTAAACTCGAAGACGAAATAAATGTATTATAGGCCGAAAGTTGTTTTTTAAGAATCTCTTATTTATTAACGGTTACGTAATTTTGTAACGTGAAGTGATGCAAGGCTAGAGTTGTATTTTAAAGATTTCAAGTGAGAACATTTTTAATATAGTAATGTGGTAAATACAAATTTTTTTGTTGTGAGTATTTTTCAGTTAATGTGACATAAACAATATGTTCCAATCATTAGAGTAATGTCTTCGTATTTTGCACCATTTAATATACGTATGAAAACAACTGATCCGTAGTACAAAATCTGTGTGAAATCTAGTAAGATATTACGCACACACACGCACGCACATACAGGCACACACACACACATATATGTATTACACACACACACACATATATATATATATATATATATATATATATATATATATATCACACACACACACACATATATATATAGAACGTATATCAATCTAGCATGCTTCACTTTTTATTAAAGCTTTGTCAGAGATTGAGAGAAAACAAAAGACCTCGATATGTGCAGATGTTTTCTCTCAATCTCTGACGAAGCTTTAATAAAATTTAAACATGTTAGATTCATATACGTTTCGTATCTGTTCTTTATTTTACCATCTGTTATATATATATATATATATATATATATATATATATATATATATATATATATATATATATACATATATATATATATATATTTATGAATAAAAATGACAATAGGAAAACTGGTAATTGCTGACGCGTTTCGTCCAATGTGGACTTTATCAAAGCAAAATACGAAAATGAAATTAAATGAACAAAGTAACTAATAAAAACAAAAACAGAATGTACCTAGCAACTGGAATGTAGAGAAACGCTATTTTCATATTTTTAACTGAAAAATAACGTCAGTAATTGTCACGTGTGGAGAATATTGTCATTATATCTGTGTTGATGTATTCAACCATTTTCTTTTGATTTTATGAATCTGTTGTGTATATTTGTTTGTAAGAGCATTAATTTTGTTAAGAAAGGTGAAATAGGGAAAAAACCTGGGCGTAGATTAATATTTGGGTAGTTTACTATGGCGGCACTCTCCAGAATTTTTCTTCTGAGTGAGTTATTTTCTTTTTTTATAAGTGACAATTACTGACGTTATTTTTCAGTTAAAAATATGAAAATAGCGTTTCTCTACATTCCAGTTGCTAGGTACATTCTGTTTTTGTTTTTATTAGTTACTTTGTTCATTTAATTTCATTTTCGTATTTTGCTTTGATAAAGTCCACATTGGACGAAACGCGTCAGCAATTACCAGTTTTCCTATTGTCATTTTTATTCATAAATATTGTCTCTCTACTGATTAATTCGGAGAAATTTTCATATATATATATATATATATATATATATATATATATATATATATTGTGTGTATTTGGGTAGCATTTTTTAAGTTATTGAAAATAATGGCTCAGTTAATCCGCATATCTCCAAAGAACTTAACAGCAAAGAACGACAATAAATCCAACTAATCCTCAGTAAATGGCACAAACGTAATCTATCATTTAAACTAAAAAAGAACCAATGACAAATACTGCAAAAGCCAAATTCATATACAAACCAGCAGAGCATCAATAAAATTCTAATCAGTTTTGGTGCAAACATACGAAATATATATTAATTAAAAATATACTACTACTACTAATAATAATAATAATAATAAAATGAAAAATACGACACGACTAAACACTACGCGTGAGGAAATGATAATTGACAAAAAACAACAACATGGCACTCACCTAAGCGTGACGACGCGATAATTGAAAAAAAAAAACCGACATGATACCCAACGGCGCGTGAAGTGATATTTGGAAAAAAACAAACCGACATGACATCCATCGGCTTTTGAAGACATGACAATGAAAAGCTAGCAAGGAAAACACAACACAAATCAATACAAAGAGAAATTCTTTCGTCATTGCGTTTGAAAAACGAAAAAAGCTCGGAAGACATCGGATAATTTATGTCGAGTTCCTGCTTGGAAAGCGATATCACGTTGAAAGAGTGATCCTCGTCCGATCACTGAAGTTTAGAAATTTTCAGCCTGGTCTGTACTCGGATGAGTGACTTCTACGAAATGCCCGGTGCTTTAAGCCATGCGACAGGCCTAGCAAGCCGGTGATGGATACGATTTCGGTGTTTGTACTAGCAGAAGGCATTGATATGTCGAGGGCCTTCTGGGTTGATAGATTGCTAGACTTAGAGTTTAATGAGCAGGTGAACATTTCCCCTTAGAATGAAAAAAAGTGTCGATATCGTAGAGAAAAAGAATCCAAATATTAAAGAATTTTCATTGCTTTTCAAGCGCACACACAAGTAAGTATATATATATATATATATATATAGTGTGTGTGTGTTTATTTAGACAGCATTTTTTCATTGATGCATGTTTCATTAAATAATATAGACAAGTTTAGTCTATATATTTTATGTAAATTCTTTTCATATCATCTGATAAGCTTAATAAAATTATCATTAAAAGAAAAAAAGAAAAATATTGGTACATATTTTTTAATCCTATCTAAGCTTTCGGCTTACATAAGCTATTATCAAGGATGACAATTCCGTTACAATATATTAACCAATACACGGACAAAACAATAATGATAGTCTGTTTATGCTTACATGGAAGATTTCCAAGCAACGATAAACTGGTGCATACAAGACGCTGGAAGCGAAAATCACACCGCAGCTCATGACGTCACACATGACGACGCGAGTGAGAAAACGAGAAGTATATATATATATATATATATATATATATATATATATATATATATATATATATATATATATAAGGAAGTGGTTATAATTATTCCAACGAGAAAAAAGTGTATATTTTAAAAAGAAGAGGGAAACCGCAAATGTTTTTGGTTACAATGTGGATTTTTTAAAAATTTATATTATACATTATTTTCCATTATATATATATATATATATATATATATATATATATATATATATATATGAGTTGAAGATCCGATGTAGACCAGATATGGACAGGAATCCGACAAGATGTTAAAATGAAATAAAGAACAAAGTAGTAAACGAATCTCAGTCTAACGTGTTTCGCTTTTATTAAAGCTTCGTCAGAGATCGATAATCGAAATGAAATGCAAAGACACAGAAGCCTTAATAAAGGTGAAACACGCTAAATTGAGATTTCTTTCCTGCTTTGTTCTTTATTTCATTTATCATATATATATATATATATATATATATATATATATATGCGTGTGTGTGTGTAGAATTAATATGAACATTTTTCACCTCACTAAGCATGACGGAAATACTGCTCACTTAAGTGAAAAAAAACTTTTTCATATTAATCCTATTAATGTTCTATCTTTATCTTATCTCCGATATTGAACACTCTATCACAATGCCTACTTGCCTTTAATGCCTTTCTATCAACAAACCATTGAATATCAGCAACAAAAACAGTCTTTCAAAACAAGTATATATATATATATATATATATATATATATATATATATATATATATATATATATATATATATAAGGTTAATATCAAAGTTGAATTAGACCAGGATACAGTAGTATTAAAAAGTGCTCAATACACGTTTAAAAAAAAAAGTCAAAATAGCATGTAGAGCTTTTAACTTTCAGAATCAGGAGGTCAGTTGATAGATAGATAGATAGATAGATAGATAGATAGATAGATAGATAGATAGATAGATAGAGATAGAGAGATAGATAGAATTTTGGTTAAACTGATTGTTAAATCTGCAACTAAGTATTTACCCTTTTTTTCCATTAGCTGTCATTAGAATTATACAACTAAATTTTCGATGATTAAAGGATAATATTTATTACAAAAATATCAGCTCTTCATTCCTCTTGATATCTAAAAAGAATATAAAAACAATATCAACACGTTAGTATATCAATAAATACATAGCTTAATAATGAAACAAAGCATTTATTTTACTTCACAAATATTTAATTATCTTTAAATAATCTCATTCTTATTATACAGTAAGTTTCCGATCAAAATTCAGTTAATAACTCTGTCAGGCTACAAACTTATTGATCCATCCTTGTATGCTTGTATCTCCATCTGGCGGCCGTGGCTGGTGTTAGATTGAAAATAAGGAATTTAAATACTTACATTCGAAATACTTTCAGCACGTCTACACACAAACAAAATAATTAGCACTTCTATTAGGTTGGTGCAAAAATAATGACGTAATAATGTCGTTTTTTGACGTTGAAAAATACGTAAAAAACGACATTATTACGTCATTATTTTTGCACCAACCTAATATTTGAATAATCTAAAGATACATACACACACACACACACACACATACACACACATATATATATATATATATATATATATATATATATATATATATATATATAATTTAATTTTAGTTAGTCACACATAAGTTTATTTTGCCTCAAGAACAGAATCTTACTGGATATTTCAGTCGACTTAATCATTGTCCTTGAGAACATCTAGACAAGTGAGATTGAACGAATCGATCTGTTAAAATCTCATACTTTAAAAGTCTTTCATATAACTTAAGCAAAATACTTTTTTCATGTTTTTCATCTTTCCTGACACGTTTTTACAACATAAAGTTCAGGCCATGGTTCTCGGTTTATTCATACTCGTCATAAATGTCAATGGATATATTAAACAAATCTGTGTAATTTAATGTAAATTCTCAAGGTCGACTAATTCCCTGGGTGCCTTTTTTGTTAAAAAAAGAAAAAAAAAGAAGAGATTAATTGGAGATAACGACGTGATTTTCATCATGCTGATTAAGTTAAATGCTCGCATCAATATCTTTAAATAAGATTAAGCCGCTCCAAGCATTCGCCGTTTCCTAAGTAAGAAAGGGAGACAACTTTTCAAATGAAGAATTGCAGCCAACAATTTATCGTCTTCCATTTCGTTAATTTACGAAATGTGCTAATTGTATAATATTACGGCAGCCCGGAATATGGCAGCATTTTCGATAGGAACGATGGAGGCTCGGTAGATTAATGGATAGTAGGGCAGGTCGATTTTGGAACCGTGGCATTGCACTCAATTTGAAAATTGGGGTTTGACATGATAAATAATTTTTTTTTTTTTTCAAAATCGTTATGTGTAGAAATGTGTTTAAAAGATTAATTTTAAGTTCAAAATCGTAGCGTTGGAATTTAATTCCGGGGATAAGTGAAAGCCTTATAGCACAGACTTATAAAATTTATAATTTACTGAAGTTTTACAATTTTTATATAGACAAGATACATAGCACGGCACATTATTACTGAATCATTGTGATATCAAATAAGACGTTCATTTACTTCAAAGGGAAATTATACTGAACAATTTAGATATATTATGATGTAAGTAGTTTTAGTGTAATTTTCAATAAACAATGTAAATTTAAAACATTTTGTCTTATAATTTGTGCCCAGCCGTATTATGATTTTAGATACACTTTTATCTATTTTCGGGATTTATTAATTATGATCTAACGAATCTTATTCATTGAATAGACTTTTTTGTAATCTTTTACAATTTTTTACACGGTTTTTACTTATCAAATACAATAAAAATAATTGCATATTTTGCTTGTGGTGATTCATAATTAGAATTCTGGTTTGAATATATTTTCCATTCAATGTCTGTAATACAAAAGATATGAACTTTATTTTGAATTTATTCTTGAAATAGTAAAACTTTGAAGTCAGTTTGTAAGGAAAATCCTGCGGAAATTAGGTATTTCTGTAGATTTTTCAGACGATCTTTAAAACGATATGCTCAAAAGTTGGTAAGAGCTATGAATCTAACTTTTTGTGTTAGTACTTAACACTTAAAACTCGTCCTTGGTATGACGATAAACTACACCCGCGTCCTAGGCAAGACGATAAACTACGTCCAACAGCAAGACCTCTAATCAGGAGGTTTTGAGGAGCATGGAACCACCTCTTAATTGCTGGTGTTCCCAGGTCCACCCTGACCCGGAGTGATAGAACCTGTTAGGGTCCCAGCTATGGGTAAATAGTTAACCCCAAAACTGAGGTCAAAACACTATGAAAGTGTAAAAATATGTTTTAATACCAGAAATACTTTGTAAATAATTATTACCAGCAATAATTTAAAAAAAAATATATTACCGTCTATATATTTTTGAAAAACAAATATTACCAGCAATAATTTTTTGAAGAAATATTATTACTAGTAGTACATTAACATTATTACCAGCAATACATGTCTGAAAAAAAATACCAGTAATGCACTTTTCAAAAAACAAATTACCAGCAATAAAAATCTTGTCGGCATTAATTACCCATTGAGGTTGATATGCCGTAAACCAAACCAAACCGATTAACACTTAAAACACATCCTTTAACACCGAGATTTTCTCCAAAATGTGAGAAAACAAAATGTCCTAATGGATAGCGTCTCCGATTGAGGAATCAGTGATTCGAGTTCGAATCCCGGCCGATTTCGTTACATCCAGTCACGTGCAAATGCCGTTGGGAAAGGTATGAATCCTTCTCTTCTCCCTCCGAGCCAGCGACGGGTAAATAGCAGAACAGACCAAAATCAAGCAAGTACAATCATTTAAATATCTGGGAAGTGTTTTAACAGATGACGGGAAATGCAACACCGAAATACGAAGACGCATTGGGATAACAAAATGCTTTCCAAAAGTTAAGCAAAGTATTAAGAAACAGGAAAATTCCGTGAGAAACGGAGAAAAGAGTTCTGAACTGTGGTGTAGCGAGCCATCTACCTAACGAGCTTGTGCGAATGGATGACAGAACACGGAAGGTTTTAGGCTTGGCAAGGAGAGAAACACTGTTAAGGGTCACAATAGTAAAGGATGCTTTGGAGAGTCATGATCGCCTATGTCCTGAAGATACATGACACAAAGAAGAAGAAGAATATCCTGAAATGGAAATGAAGAATTTCTCTTGATGCTTTTTATTTTTAATTTTCTTGGCAGTTTGTAATCACGACTGATCTAAAGGAAGTCTTGATTCTTTATGTTTGCTTTATCGGTAGACGATTTAGGACCTCTAAGAAATATTTGCTGCTGATTTAAACATTGCACTATTATCGTGAGATGAAAAAATATGCTCATACCATCTTCTTCTTTGTGTCATACCGCTTCAAGACATTGTCTATCATGGCTCCTCACGATTTCCTGTCTTTTGTAGCTCTTTCTATCCTAAACCCTGTCCTGCAATCAATTTCCACAAATTTCTTATCTTATACGCTGTTTTCCTCTGTCCCTTTTGCCATTAATCTGTCCTATGAGTATCAAATTTTCCTAGCCCCCTTTCCTCATTATGCGCCCGAGAAAATTCGACTGCCTCTTTCTGATGTTAAGTATAAATGTCCTTTTCATTCCATTTTTTCAAAAATTTCGTCGTTTCTAATTTCATGTTATTCTCAGCATCTTTCTGTAGAATCACTTCTCTGTTGCTTCAAGTCTCTTCTTCATCCGTGAGATTGTTTTGTATTCTCTGCCATATAGGAGGACTGATATTAAATAACATTTTAGTACCTTTTTCTTTGTTTCCTTTATTACCTAATACTTCTAATTCTAATCCTATGCTAACACGGGCAAAAGCAGGTCAGGAACAGAGAGAGCATCCCTTTAAGAAAAAAAATTGATTGATTTTTGAGGTACATAGGTTTTAACGTCAACTGTCGGACAGCAATTTGTACCGAGTCTAAACACAGCGAACTTAAAACAACGTGTTTACTAGAGAAGCTCTAGTCTTAACCCCACTATTTTGCCGCCTTTATTAAGTCTCTGTCCAGTGTCAGTGTTGTGATGTGCGAACCTCAGAAAGCATTCTATCTTTAATCACTAATCATGTTGTTCAATGTCGATCATCTTTATCCCCCTTAAAGCGGCACACATTAGCCGTCTTTTTGTTCTCAATGACAATTTCGTATCAATCATTTCGTAGAAAGCAATTTCTGCTCTGATATTCATAAATAAAGACCAAGTTGATAAACTTTCTAACGACCGAAACGCAGTCATGTCGAAACTTTCTTGACTATCAGGACACGAGAGAAAATCTTTTTTTTAACCTACATTATATGAAAAATTAGTCATTCATATATTTATATAAATCAACATCTATCTATCTATCTATCTATCTATCTATCTATCTGTGTGTCTGTGTGTCTGTGTGTATTGTTTATACGTTATTTTTATAGTTACAAATGTTTAAGTAAATGCTCTGTTTATAATAAACTGTAATGACATTTAGCGGCTTGAATGTACAAGAAATCTCAAAGAAAAATATGTGTCCTCCGACAGGAATCGAACCTGTATCCTACATATTTTTCTTTGAGATTTCTTGGACATTCAAGTCAGTAAATGTTGTCAATACGATTTATTATAAACAGAGCATTTACTTAAATATAAAAACAACATACAACAATAAATATAAAAACAACATACAAACAATAAATATATTAAAATAATTGTCGGACTTAGTCCATTTCATAATATATATATATATATATATATATATATATATATATATATATATATATATATATATATATATATATATATATATATATGTGTGTGTGTGTGTGTGTGTGTATGTATGTATGTATGTATGTGTGTGTGTGTGTGTTAACAGGATGTATAATAGGATCGAAAACAAAAGTGGAGATAATGAGTCAAAGTGTGAAAGCTTTGTAACTATGTGTTTTGCCAACGATCTGTGTTAGGTTCGGCTTCTTCAGATTGAAATGAAAGGCAACCGTCTTCTAAGGAAAATACGCTGAGATATTTTAGAATAAGAGAAGCAGTAAATTAAATGACCTCGGAGATCAAAAAGGTGTTTATATATATATATATATATATATATATATATATATATATATATTAAGGTTATGACTTTTTACTTTTTTGCAAAATAATCGATTTCCTGTATTATAATTCGATGAACTTTTGATTAAAATTAACAAGGGAATAATTCAGTTTATTTTCTAAAAATGTCACCCTAAATACGAAATTTCTAAAATCGTATAGAAGTATAGCAGTTCTATGACTTTCTGGAGCCTTCTAAAACATTCTGAAACCTTCTAGAACTTTCCGGATCCTTCTAGAATTTTATGTACCGTTCTAGAACTTGTTTTTGATCCTTTGTAAGTTTGTATGTCAAGCTATAGCTATAAACTGTTAAATGCGTTAAAAATACATAAGTACTATTCAATTACCTCATTAGCAAATTGAAAAATAAAACTTAATATTGCATATATGGTCAAATTGAATTTTCATTTTTTGGTGACCTTTTACAAGAACTAAAAGAAATTAATGCCTTTTTCATTATTTTTTAACAAAAGTTAATCGATTTATGACACACGAACATAGGGTTGCAAATAATCATAGCCCTAAGTTTCAGAGCCGTTGGTGTCTGTTGAATTTTAAATCAGGTCACTCCTAGCATATTTCCGTTTTCTTCAGAAACCTAAAAAATAAAGACTATATGAGCATCAGGGAGACATGCTACAGAGTCAACACTTTAAACGCATTGGAAGTGAAGAGATTGTCCGGCATTCACTACAAGATAGCAAGACTGATATTACATAACAGCCCTATACTCTTTTCCTGTCCCTTAATACTTTACTTAACTTTTGCCAGGTATCTTTCGCTATTTCAATGCTCTTGTCCCACTTTCCGTACTGGGTTAAAACACTTCCTAAATGCTTATTTTTTGTATTTGCTTGATTTTGATGTCCCCAATTCGTAGTTTTGGGATGCCTCTTTTGCTGACAACCATACATTACAATTTATGGTTAGTCCTTTCCTTTAATACGTTCTGTACGAATGCCTGAAGTTCAATTTCCGTGTCATCTGCATTCTTAAGCTTATGGCCACCAATAATAAATCCTGATAGGACTTCTAATTTTCTTATTATCACCCCCACTGTAAAGGTTAATGGCCCGAATTAGTTATAAATTATATCATCATCTTAAGAATTGCATTCACCATTTCTGCTTAATATATTTTTTCAGTAATAAAGTTATAAAGCAAATTATTCGTTATTTCGTAAGGACATTTCCGCATATAAGATTTTAAATTCTGAAAATAATATAATATTCAATGTATTTTTAAAGACTGCACTGATTTAATAAGTCATTTTCAAATATTGTTTCTTTGCTGTTACGAATCTAAATGGATATGTAAGTAGGTAGCAGTGGTATGTGTCTATGCTTATATATGTGCGAGCACTTGTAATCAAGCTCACATTAAATGAAAGACATGCATGAATGTAATATTAAATGTGTATTTCCACCACTTGTATTAAATGTTGTTTTCTAAAACAATTAGGTATAAATGTATGTTTTGCGAAGAAAAAGAAAGCATTATTGATTAGCATGAAGCAGACATCAGTTTTTTGAAAGCGTTTATATCATTTCAGGAACATCGAGTTTTATATTGCAAACGAAGAATGAAAGCTCTGATTACGACGAAATAGAAATGTTGATGTCTAAGATTAAAATTATTTATAGCATTTGATTCTGATCATTGTAAGAATTAAATAACATACAGTTTTTTTGTTTTACCTCGGGCTTGGAAAAATCTGATACTCATGCGACAGATAGAGGGTAAGAGGGAGAGATGTAAACAACGCCTAACATACTTAATGAACTTGACGAAATGGATGATGGAATAGGAGAAATAAGAGAGATACAAAGTTTATTCAGACCTACAAAGGACAGGAAGTTGTGGAGAGCCATGATTTCCTACGTCCTGAGGGGACACGGTACATAAAGAAGTCGTGTTCATTTCGAGTTTTGGAGACTTGAAAAAAAATGCAACTTTTTTTATATGGTAACCTGCAGATGCCTATATTTTTTAAGACCGAAAAAAACGTTTCTATTAAATCTGCAGCTCTTTATAAGTTGATAATTATGAACTTAGCCGTCAAATGCCTCTTATTAAAATCCCTATCCATTACGTTTCTGGTTCTTAGCTATTGTATCGATAAGGTCAACATTTTTTTTTTATATCAATAGTAAATTTGAATCCAAATTTAAGGGCCGAGTCTACACAAAATGCACAAAACAAATATTCCAATGCGATCCTTCCTACCAGGAATTGGTTGTCGCTCCCAGCATGACGAAGGCCACAGCAAAAATTTGAACACCATTTCTTGGGCAATTAGCCATTCACTTCTTAGAAAAACTTAGGATGTAAAAGATGGCAGATAAGCTCACAACCAGTTAAGATGTCAAATCCCTCTACACCTACACACCTGTCAACAAACGCATGTATCTTTAAAAGAGTAACATCGAGTACAATAAAAGATTTTTCACCCCTAACAATAAAAAATTCTAAAAATATGCCAACTAATCACAAACTAATGTTAGAATTATATATATATATATATATATATATATATATATATATATATATATATATACGTATGAATATTGGGGAAAATTTATGACAAAGTGGAAAAAGTTTGCTTGTGACTTGCTTCGTCCTTAAGGACTTTATGGGACTAAATTGGTTATGTTAGTACGAATACGCATGCGCACAACGAGGGAATTTTTAGTTTTTATATCTTGCTGAATTCCTTTGGAATCTTTTTCTTCCCATCACTTTTGCTATTAGATATCCCATACTATGATAATAGAAGATCTGTCAGGAATGGTGAAATGTAAGTGCCAGAGCACACATTTATTGTAGATGACCTAGCGATCAAAGTACTCTCGAGACATTTACGTCATAGTGAATTGCTTTCTCCTTTGATCAGAGTAGGTTTTTTTTAATGCCACAATTGTGTTTAGTCTCGTTACGGTGGGCAACCAACACATTTGATGTATTGTTTTGTAAAATGTCCTTTTGTGTTCATATAATCTTTTACTTGAGGTTTCTACTATGTATTTTTTCTGACAATTATTAGAGACAATGGAGTAAACTTCTCGTTCAGGTTTTAACTTATTTTTTGTTTAGTATTGACTAAGTCTATTACTGTTTTGGATGTAGTTGTAATAAATTTTTATGTTGAGTCAGGATAGATTCTTTTCAATTGTAGATGTAATAGTATTACTTGAAAGGATAATATATTTTTTGATTCATTGCCTTTATCAGGAGGAGGGGGTCGTTTTTTGTTTTGGAATATTTAATGGGCTTTTTGTTTCTCATTGAATATAAAATAATTAGGGTACTGGAGAAGTTCGAAAGTGTTTTCAATGTATTTCTCATCTTCATATATATATATATATATATATATATATATATATATATAATTTATTCGAAACTTATAACACAAACATGTAATGATATCAATACATAAATAGCCATTTTGTTTCAACACTTCTCAAGTCTTGAAATAAAGTGGCTATTTTTGCAGTGATTTTATAACATGTTTGTGTTATAAATTTCGAATCAATTTTATTTGGTCTACTCCGTATTGAGAACTCTTTTAAGAATAGTATTTTTGGTTATAGTAGTTTATTCCGTATACACCAATACTTGGTATATATATATTATATTTTTCTTCATATATATATATATATATATATATATATATATATATATATATTTATTAAAGACATTTTTATGTTTAACGTTCTTTTTATAGATACAAGTATTTAAGTAAATGCTCTGTTTATAATAAATAGTATTAAATAACATTTACCGGCCTGAATGTCCGAGAAATTTTCATAGAAAATATTCGTCCTTTGACAGGATTTGAACCTCATTTAGCCTGACGTGCCTAACCGCTCGGCCGCAAAGGATCGATCGGTTGGCAAGGTCGAATTAACTGCTTATAAACTTCAATCTTCCATGAATCTCGTACATTCATAACTGCTCATGGCGTATCAAATGTAAACAAATGACGTCATACATTTGATACGCCATGAGCAGTTATGAAAGGACGAATATTTTCTATGAAAATTTCTCGGACATTCAGGCCGGTAAATGTTATTCAATACTGTTTATTATAAACAGAGCATTTACTTAAATACTTGTATCTATAAAAAGAACGTTAAACATAAAAATATCTTTAATAAAGAAATTGTCGGACTTTGTCCATTTCTTAATGTATATATATATATATATGTGATTTATATATATATATATATAAGTCATATATATAAATCATATATATAGTTTCATTAAAGATAACTGACAAGGTACTTTAATGAAACTTGTATAAAAGAGGGATTACTGCCCAAATACACAATTATACGCCCCCGGAAAATTTTATTCTGGTCGAGCACACTGGAGAGAAAGGCGCGAATTTGTAAATAATGACTACTACTGCTAATACAGCAAAGCTCTACCATGAATTGGGCTCTCTCGGTCATTGGCGTGTTTATTCGAAGAATAGATATGTAAAAATTCGGCTTTCTCTCGACCGGGCACTGATAGCTCAAGGGCAAAATCTCCGACTGATGATAAATCAGCCAGGCTTTGATCCCGGCTTGAGGCAATCGGATGTCTAGTTACACTGATGAGCTGTGATACAGCGAAACAGTTTGTCTATGGATGACGATACAAAATTCAACATCATCACTTGATAGGACGCCGGAGGTGTTGAAAAAAAATGGCTATTTTTGTAGTGATTTTGTAACATATTTATGTTATAATTTTTTAAAATAAAAATTTATATATATATATATATATATATATATATATATATATATATATATATATATATATATATATATATATAATTAGAGAGAAAGAGAGAGAGAGAGAGAGACTGCCGCTGCTCGTTTTCGTGTATACCAGTCTACTAGGGTGGCTAGCTAATTTCTGTTACAGATCCTGGCTTAGATATATTTCTGTTTCTTCAATGCTTACGGAGCTAAAATATAGTTTATATTGCCACTATATTGAACGGGCAATAGTGACAGTTTATGAGAGGAAATACTTTCTGTTGTAACGAAACCTTTATGTTTGGTGAAACTGGGAGTCTGATGAGAGCTACCATTATCATATGAAATAACAATAAGCAGAAGCACGTTTCACATTTCGTTCTTTTCTAGTTGCTCCATGCATTTGGCCATGTGCCACACTAGATGAATATATCTAACATCTCCATGACTCACCATCAAAAGGATCAAACCTATTAACATATCTACATGATAATAAACCTTTATTTTTATTAAAAAACATTGTTTTATAAATGGTATGGTGGTTACACTATAGATAGTCACTGCGCACAGAAGTTTATATATTTATGACAAAAAAATATGACAAGTTGTCATTTATTATGTCCAAATTTTCTGTGATTTCACCAGACAGTTTGCGATGGAGAATATTATTTGAAGCCAGCAGTGATGGACGAGTTGTTGTCCCAGTCTATTTTGATTAAGACAGTCTTGTTCTGACCGAACGAATGCTAGCACTGTGGCTAAATTCTACTTTGCCTATCACAATAATTCAAAGATATGAGACATAATATACGACTTGGCATTACGATTTGTGAATCGATTCGAACATAAATGATAAAAATAAAGAGAAATGCTTTTTTCAGTCTATGTTTCTGGCTGACAAAGTCGGCCTTTGCTTTCGATATTAATAGCTAAGATTTTACTGTTGTTTTATTGTTTTGATTACGGTTTTTCAAGTGTTATTAAAAGAAACATCAGCGATTGGGGTCTTTAGTTTATTATATAAAGGGTTGATAAAAAATACGTCTTTTTCGCGCCGTCTTTTGCCCCATTTCAAAGAAATCTTAGAAATGTCTCTACATTTGATTATTTCTAATTGTTTGTAGAATCTGGTTAATTGTACTTAATTCTTTTTCATGGCTGTCCACAAGTTCCTGTCGTTTTGTAGCTTTTAATAAATTTTCTCTTTTTATTACCCCTCTCTTAAATCTTGTTCCGCCATCTATTTACTCAACTGTCTTTGATACATTTTCTACGGTTTATCAACCATTTGCCGGTTAAATAACCAGGAAATATTTTTAGATTGTAAGATTTTTTTGAGATAATAATAATTTAGTGAGACAAATCTTACTAATTTACCCATAACTGGGAGGAGAAGAGGTGGATTCACGCCTTTCGCAAAGGTTATTTGCGCGTAAGTGAATATAACGAACCCAACTGGAATTGAAACTCGACCCTCTGATTAACAATTCCGAGTCATTATCAGTTACAACACCAGCACATCGAAGCTAACAGTACCTGGTATTCCCAAGAGATCACCCATCTAGGTACTGAACAAGCTCGATATTGCTAAGCTTCGGTGATCGTACGGATACAGGTGTCATTGACAGAACCTGGGTTATGTGTTTTCCTCTTACCTCCAATCTACACTGTGGGTATCAAATTTTCCAAACACTCTTTCCTCATTATACGTGCTATAGAAATTTCAACTGTCGCTTCTTGATGTTAAGTAGAAGTGTCCTTTTTGTTTGAATATTTTCTAAAACTTTGTTGTTGCTCATATGTTCGCTCCATGATATTCACAGCATCCTTCTGAAAAAGTACGTTTCTGTTGCTTTATGTCTCTTCTTCATCTGTGAAGAGATTGTCCAACATTCACCGCCATAGATGAGGACAGATAAGAGTTCAGTATTTTTTTCTTTGTTTCAAACATTTTTTTTTTTATTCTTTCTTAATGTTTTGCTTAGCTTTTGAAAGGCATCTTTCGCTATCCCAATTCGCCTTCGGATTTCGGTGTTGCCCTTTCCGTCCTCTGTTAAAACACCTCGCAAATATTTAGATTGTTGTACTTGCTATAGGAGGTACGGTGGAGTAATGGATAGCGGCTCGGAATGAGAGTTCGAATTCCAATCGAATCTATTACATTCACTTACGTGTTAATACCCCTGTGGAAGTTATGAATCCTCTTCTCCCCCTCCCCATCTATGTAAATAGCAGAACAGAGCGGGTTCTTTCGCCTTGGATGGCAACCTACTGGGGGAAAAAAATCTGCTTCATCAGTCATGTATCGAAAGATACATGATCGCCGAAGCGTGTATCGCGTGCTTGACTTTGGCATCCCTATTTTGTAATTTGCATGTTGGGCTGTTCCTTTTGCTGACAACCATGAAATTTGTGCTTTTTGAAATTGATGCTTAATCCTTTCTTCTCGCTTTCCTCTACCTCGAGTAGCGCTCGGGCCTTGTACAGGGTGAATATCCTTGTAAAAAAATCTACAGACCCTCGTCTCATAAATCTTTAATCTTTTTTCTCGCTTTTGTACACAAACCAAAACAACATTTTATGACGAAATTTACCATTTTTCAGTTATATCTATAAATGGCCAACTAGAAATATATATTTCAGTATTTTTTTAATATATCATTAGAAAATATCTTGTATTTGGGATTAGTAATTTTCCCTATTCCATCACAGCTTAGCCAAGATCTAAAGATCTCTCAACTACGAGCCTACAGTTACAAACACTAAACCAAATCCGTAAGTGCAATCTTAAACATTCTGTTGTTATTCTAGGATTAGTAATTATACTTAATTTGCTATTAGAAGGAAAAATCTCTTCGTCTCTTTCCGCTTCTCTCTATTTACAAATCCGTATACAAAATCTATCAAGTGAAAGAAGCCGCTCAAAAGTTTCTATCTTTTTGCCTGTTATTGAAGTGCTAACAGATTGATTTCAAGGGTATTTTCAATCGCTCTTTTTTAGACGCCTAAATGTTCTAAATGTCTCTCTTACCAATTTCGGACCGTCATTAACTGCGATAATTTAGCGAATATCGGCAGCAGCTACAAGGTCGGACGTAAATTAATGGTTTTTAATGTTCTTTTCTCTTCGATGCTTCAGCGGCGAGACGGAGGATCATGTCTGGAATTAGTTGCTTGCTTGTTTGGTTCGAACATCTTCTATTAATTATCGAAGAATCAAACTGTTCTAGCTTCCATGTTAACCCTAAACCCTTTCCTTGTATTCATCTCCAGTGGAGATCATAGAGACTACAAGCTCACACCAGTTAATTTTATAATCTTTTCAATGACTTTATTGTATGTGCCTTGTCAGGGCTAGACTGAGCTCTCCTTCTCCTAAACTGGTTGCCAACCACGTTAAAAAGCCCATTCTGTCTTGCTATTTAACCAATAGCAGGGGGAGAAATGGATTCATACCTTTCTCAAGGGTACTTGTTCGACAGTAAATGTAACGAAGTCGGACGGAATTTGAACCCAGATCGCCGGTTTCTATAAACGAGCCGTTAACCGTTACTCCCACATTCAGTCACATGATGTTCGGGTGGCGTAATGGATAACAGTTCAGAATGAGAAATCGAAGAGCCGAGTTCGAATTCCAGCCGGGTGTGTTACATTAACTTCCGCGCAAATACCCTTGGGAAAGGCATGAACTCATCTCCTCTCTCTTAACTCTGGATTAAGTAGCAGGATTTGAATATGGAAAAATCATTGTCATTTTCAAAGAATTATTAACGCAAAAACAAAAATTATTCTTCTTACAATCCAAAATATGCTTCGGCTTTAAATAATCTACAAAGTGTTGATAACCGTAAATAAGCAATCACTTAGAAAAGTTGTTAAAGTTTACAATCGTGATAAGATTAGTCTATCAATGATGAGGAAATTTAAAATAGGATCGTATATCTCTCCTTCCGATTGTCATTTCAAACTTCTCTGGTGAAAAGGCTTACGGCCATATCATGCTGAAACACCGGTTCCCATACGATCACCGAAGTTAAGCAACATTGAGACTGATCAGTGCTAGATGCGTGGCCGCATGGGGATACCAAGTGGTGTAAGTTTGGATGTGTGGGTAGTGTAAAGGATAATGGCATGGATTGGAAATTGGAGAGCCAAGTTCCAATTCCAGTTGGGTTCGTTATATTCATTTACGCGCAAATACTGTTGAGAAAGGCATGAATCCACTTCTTCTTTGTCCCCAGCTATGGATTAATTAGTAGAACTTGTATCAGTAAAAACCATTATTGCCTCCAAAAATGCTTAGAATCTAAAAATATTTTCTGGCTTTAAATAACCTGCAAAAACCATAAAAAAACAAATCGATCCTCTAGTGGCATGTCGCTGTTGTAACCGCAAGCATCCTTGTCCTTTGGAATTATGCAAAGAAAAAAGATAAATATTTTTTAACTGACATAATCTTTACAAGAGTTTGGGATTAGAACTTAAGGATTAAGGAAACGAATGAATGGATTTGTTCAAATTAAAGTTCATTATTTTAACTTGAAACGAAATCTTTAACTTCGAAACAGTGAAAAGACTTCATTTCGTTGTGTAATACATGAAATTAATTTTCTATCAAAATACCATTTCCAGTATGACATTCACTATTCTACAGATGCAATTCCAGACCTCGCAACCTTTCCTGTTCCATTTGAGCCAAATCTACATGAGACACAGTTTCTATAATAGGTATTTACTCTACTTAGCTATGTTTAATGAAAGACCATTTCCTCTGGTGTTCCTGTCAGTGAGCTTGTATGATGCACTTATTACAAAAGATATGTGTTTTATGTTGGAATTACTATTTTGATATTACTTCATGGACGAATAAATCTTGATGCATTTGTTATGATCTCTCGCTGGGCAAATAACCCTTCAGTCTAGGACCCCGTGAAAAGTTTATTAAATATTTTCTGTAACAATATACAGCGTGTAGAGATAGTATTTCTCTGGAGTTTCTTTTGTCAGAACGTGACGAGTCCCGTAACTCATGGAGTTCGTAGGAGTACCAGATGTACAGCAGACTTCTTGTTCTTTTTTATGTACCGCGTCCGTACAAGACATGGACGATCATAGGTCTCCAAAACTTCCTGTTCCTTGTGGTCCTTAGCAGTTTTCTACTTTTGCCAAGGGCTCCGCACTCCGTTCCGCCATTCATTCACATAAGCTAGTCAGGTGGTTGGATCGCTGCCTTCCCCTATCTCCCGTGCTCTCAAGATGCCCTGTGAGGGTTAAGCTTTTCAAACCCACCTTTCTTGTTATGTGTTCAAGAAATTTCGGCTGTCTCTTTCTGAGTCTATGTGTGCTTTCTGTTTCCATTTTCTTTAACACTTTCACGTTGTTTACACGCTCCGTCCATGGAATTCTCAGTATCCTTCTGTAGATCCATATTTCTGTTGCCTCCAGTTTTATCTCCATCCATGGGGACATTATCCAACATTCAGTGCCATATAAGAGGATGCATATCAAATAGCAATCCAGCACTCTTTTCTTTGTTTCTAAGGAATTTTTTCGTTCATCAACAATTTGGAATGCATCTTTCGCTAGTCCAATGCGTGTTTGGATTTCGGTGTTGCGCCGAAAAGTAGACGCAAACAAAACAGAATCGACTGGAAATTGAACTCAGTACGCTGAATTCACTTTCCACGCTAATGACCGTTAACCTACCTGCGCCTCCCTTTGTCACATTTTCGTATGAAATGTTCGAAATTGCTTGGGTGATTTAACTGTTTGCATAAATATTATTGTTATTTTGAAAAAGCAACTAAAAAAAAGCAATTCAATGAATGACATCGTAAGGGAATTTTAGTTAAGGTTTTTACGATTCTATCAGAGGGCCATACTTGAGAAGATCATAGTTCCAATTTTCATTGCTCTGAACTATTTTATTGTTACAAAGAGATATATACGAATAAATAACAAACTTATCTGTTCTACTGATTATGTCTTTTCTGAAATAGAGAAATGAATTTTTAAAAACCCTGAACAAACAGAAAAATAATTATTTTGTTTAAATCATTACATATATTTAGCTGGTATATGATGTTTTCGTCGCAATGGAAAAATGAGTTTCAAATTAGATTTTCGACTGAATTTGGGAAAAAAGCCCACAACACTATTAACATTTTGGCTGCATAAATAAATTGTAAACGTTGTTGGGGTTTGTAACTTGTTTATCTCTCGTAAGTACAAACAACAATTTAGTCCTACTTTTGAAATAAAAAAAAGATGCGTTAAAATATTTTCTGTGGTATTAACTAACGTGACTGCCTCTTGCAACTTTATGAAGAACTTTTACGTCGCCCAATTTTACTGAGATATTATAAAATAATTGACATGAAATATCCGAACAAATTATGTAAGATGAAATCCGTGAAAACCAGTTGGATATTTAATCTAAGTTAATTTTGTAGTTCATTTTCAAAACAACTGACAAAAAAATTTAAGAGACGAGACATGTACACTCGAAGTATTATGACTGTGTACGTATCTCCTGTGGATGTGACTGTTTTACCAACTAGTCTACTGCTCCAGTAAGTATCTGACTACTCCTGCTATCTTCTTTCCTCTCTAAAATTAGATAGTTTCGCCTATCATCCGCTTCACACTCCTTCTAGGTCTTTTAAACAGGAGTAAAGGTTTATCCCTTGTTTCCTGTTTAGAATTGGGTTTCCGGTTCCTTCTAAAATCTATTTCTAACTCTATACTTCTAACGTCTCCGCCTAAAACACTGAACTTTTATTTACTATTGAATTACTTTTTCTTTTCTCAATAGGACTAGATAGGTTAGCCTATGGTCCGGTTCACACTTCTCTCCGTTCTTTTGAACGTTTTGAAAGGTTTATTTCGGATTGGGACTCCGGTTCTTTCTAAAGCCTTTTTCTAACGTAGCCCTCAACCTCGAATGGCACCAGTTCTAATCTACAGGGTTAATAAAAAATAAAATAAAAATAAATAAAAAAATAAATAAAAAATAAATAAATAAGGCAAACCTGCTACTTAGAAACGATGTTGTTAATTTCAAAAAATGTATTAACACCTAATATAATTTAATTTTCGATTTTAAAAGTTGTTTTGAAAATTTTCGTAGAGATACACATTAACTAAAAAGGGAAAATTAAATACAGTGTAACCCGGATATAAGAGAGTTGTCGGGACCGGAGAAGAAGTCTCTTATATCCGAGTTTCTCTTATATCCGGGTTTGGTCTATTTTGTTTAGGTAAGTATGGCTCTAATTTGGGACTAGATAAAAACTCTCTTATATCCGGGTTTCTCTTATATCAGGGTATCTTATATCCGGGTTACACTGTATTTAACTGGTTTTCTCGAATTCTGTTTTACATTCTTCTGATATGTAAATCAGACAACATCTCACTATATTAAGCTGACTTTTATGTAAAAAGAAATGATAACTATCATTAGTTTTTAGGTCGAAAGTTTCACATTCAAATAAGAAAAAAATATGTTTAAAATTCATCCGTTCCGGAAAAAAAAAAGAGAGAAAAGAAAAGAAATTCTTAAAACCTACTGAAAATATAAATTTAGACTTTTCACCTCGATGCCTTTTCGAACAAATTCGAATTGACTTCTGTAATCATTTTAGGGGGAGTTTCTTCCATAGTCTGGATCCGATTTTGAATCGGATATTTTTGTCTCACACGCGAAAGAGCTCGTAAAGAATTAGCTGAAGAAAAGAGGATATTATCATAAACTTAGCCGCACCACCATGCAACCAACTCGGAACGAAATCCGTATTTAGTGAGATTAAGAGTGCTTCCTAGGCTACCCTCGCAAACCATTGATACTGAGTTCGATCAACGTTAAGAACGTTTTTGTTGTGATCTTGTACCATAAGTAAGCTAAGTTTGGTTAATATCTACGCTTTTTATTAATGGTTAATTTTTTTATTAATGCCGACAAAATGGCGCACCAAGTTCAAATTCCGATCGTGATGATAAAATTTTGTTAAGTGATCTACGATTGCTCAGTAAATCAGAACAAATATTTTAAAAAACAAATATTTTTCCACTTGAATTTCAAATAGACAGTGAGGGTAGAATAAAAAGTGTGGCTGGAATCTTAATAATTTTCCCTAAAGAAGCGGTTTTTGTTTGCGGGGGGTGTTCGAGAATACTCACAGACTAAATGAACGAGTGATGGAAAATTTTCTAAGTTTTTAATAAAATAGGTGATTAGAATAATAGTCTTGTGGAAACTCAATTGTTTGTTTGTTTGTTTGGGTTTTATGGCATATCAACCACTGTGGGTTATTTAATGCCAAATCCAGTTTATATGAATTTTAAATGCCTATTTTGTCCTGGCAACATTTTTAGCAACCTAGAGCTTATTTGCTAAACTCAATTGTAGAGGAAATCATATTAGTAAATATCAATTTTTACTCATATTTATTTCATCTTAATTCTTGCTACTTTCTATCACTTCCGGATTATCATTCTACAATCGTTATTAATGGTAAAGGTGAAAATAGCTGTTTCCATACAAGAAACATTCATTGATTGAACAGGTAGTGTTACTGTCGATTGAAATATATGAAATCTTTTAGCAAAATAATTTTTCAGGAAATTCGACTTTTCAGGTCCAATAAATGTTATAGCTCTTTGTAATATTTATGGTAGATTCCTTTCAAACTTTTTGTCTTGGGTTATGTGGAAAGCTAATAGTTTGATTATGTCATTATTTTCTCTTCTGCTTAAATGTGTTTTCCATGTTTTGTTGTTGTTATTGTTGTTATTTAAAAAAAACGTTTATTTGGTAAAGCATTTCGTTTGAGATTTTTCGATAGCGTCTGATGGCGGATTTATAGGATTCATTCGTTTGAAGCCCTGCTTAATTATTGATCTGAGAAAACGACCGCATACAGGTTGTATATAGTTGCTAGTTTAAACATTTCTGAATAACTCGGACACCATGCTTGACCGCCATGTTAGACATGACAAGGTTAAGTAAGAAGAAGACTTGAATTATTCAGGCTTATATTTTGGTTTTGTACCAACTTGTGGTGTTGGACAAAACTATCCCTGACGCATACTATTTTGTGTTCATCTTCCTTATTTTCTAAACAAAATTTGTAATGACTGATTCATAAGTCTATAGGATTTTGATGAAGGATTGTTTTCTTTATGCAATAAAGGATTCATTCTTTTCATTTTTAATTACTGATCTGAAAAAACGATTGTATATAAATGATAGTTTGTACATTTCTGAAGGAGTTGGGTGCCAGGCCATATGAAACTCTAGATGTTACTTACTTTCACAGTCGTGAAACCAACACTCCCTGCTGTTTATTTCACTTGTTTGATCAGGTTTTGGTCACTGATACATAACTACACTAAATAGGAAGTAGTGAAGATGAGTGAATCGAAAAGCAATCTCTACTCTCGTAATTGTTTGCCTAGTCGTAAAAGTCATAGGTATTCGTCTTGTGACTGATAAGATTTTTGGTTGCTTCAATTTAAGAAGAGTGATAATTCTCTTAATATTATGAACTTTTCCTGTAACCTTGTGTAGATAACTGTGTATAAACATATGTATAAACAGAGAGAGCAAAATACACTGACGTAGCAAAAGTTATGGTTGATAGAGCCAACTTACCTTGAATTTCTTGCAAATGCCTAGATCGTCTTAAGAGCCGATGGAAACTGGGCGAAAATAGTAATGTAGAAAATAGCCGTTTCCACACAGGAAACGTTGGGAATGCATTGATCGAAAAGGTAGCGTTACTATCGCTTTAAATTTATAAAATCGTTTTTCATAAACGTTTTACAGGAAATTGAAACAGAATTGAACATATTTTCCAAACCTTTTGTTTAAGGTAATATTGAAAGTCGACATCTTTGTTATATAATTTCTCTTTAGTTATATGAGCTATCCATTTTAATTGTTGCTGCTATGGGAAGTCTTCATTATAAAATCTCTTGTAATCGTTTTCCCCAAATGTAAAATTCATGGGCCTTCGTCATCTGAATGACAAGATTTTTTTTTTGGCTTGAATTTACGAAAAGTGATAATCTTTGAACGCATTCTTGATATTTACTATACTTAACCATATTTTGTGTATCATGTATGGCACAAGACCAACTAGGAGATTAAGTGTAACTTATTTGAAACGTTCAAACGTCTCAAAAATCGAAACCATGGCGTTTTAGTGAGTTTGGACATTGCCTGTTGGAAACACGCCATATCCGTAGTTCAGTCAGCCATAAGCAAGGGTGATCAGGTCTCTTTCGATTCATGACTGACTAGTCAGAAGAATTTCCCGTAAGAGGTTGCCATTTCTTTCAGGGCTAGACTGGTTGCCAACCAAGGCTATAGAATACAGTCTGTCCTGCTATTCAACTCATAGCTGCCGTGAGAAGAGATGGATTAATACTTTTCCCATGGGTATTTGCGCATAAGATAATGCAACAAGCCCGACTGGAACTCGAACTCGGTTCACCGATTTCTCATTCCGAGCCGTTATCCATTATACCATATCATTTATTGGCATAAGGCCATAAGTGTAGGCGTTCGGTGAGGAGTGAACAAACACCCTCTAGTGATTGTGTGCGATACCATCTTGTTAACTAATGCTTCACGGCGAGGCAAAGCATTTCAGTTTGTGTTTATCATCTTCGCCAGTCTCGTGACCCGGTATGATCGTAAAATCGCTACGTCGCATGTCTTCAGAACTGTCAGTTTCTATCCCTTCCTAAGTAGGGTCACAGCTGATCGGAGGTCATCAGCTCACCTTTGAAGGCTCACCTTGGTCTTGAACACGTGATCGTTGATTCCAATGGCGGTAACCAATTGCATTGGAAGCCCTCCTCCCAGCGATACCGTGCCATCGTCGCCCGAGATATATTGCCATTAGTTCTATGCACAGATTTAGGCTGAAGCCGGTCGAAACTCTGTATAGTTATCATCTCCCGTTTGGACTCCCCACTGGTGAGATCCTCGGAAGCACTACAGATGGAATTGTCTTTATATCAAAGTTTAAGAGAAAAATATTTGTATTTTCGAAATGGAATTTACGTTGATAATTTTCATACTTTTTTTTTAAATTTATTCTTTTATAACTGGAATGTGCTTATATCTATAGAGAAATGAAGTTTGTAGGATGTATAATTCTATCCGAAACAAAAGTGAAAATGATGAAACAAAACATAAAAGCTTATAAACGACGCGTCTGGTGGTATCTGCTTCTTCAGGTCGGAAGGAAAGACAAAACTATGTAAGGAAAATGCGTTTTTTAGGATGAGAGGAGCAATAAATTAAATTACCTTATAAGAACTGATAACCAGAAACGGTTTATTTATTTGTTTGCTTTGTGCATATATATATATATATATATATATATATATATATATATATATATATATATATATATATACACACACACATACACACACGAAGGACAGTAAGAAACTTATAGACACTCTTGTCTAAAGATATGTTATGTCGAAATTGCGGAAAATATTTAACTTACCCATATATATATATATATATATATATATATATGTGTGTGTGTGTGTGTGTGTGTGTGTGTGTGTGTGTGTGTATTTGTGTGTGTATAATTTCTGATAAAATAGATCTGTAAAAGGACAATATGAATAAGGACAAAAGGAAAACTTGTCTTAACCGTCGGCTAAGATAAGTTTTCCTTTTGTCTTATATATATATATATATATATATATATATATATATATATATATATATATATATATATATATATATATATATATTAGGGTCCCTTGTTGCCTTGAGTTTATTTTTAATTGTTACTAATGCGTTATTGTTTTCATTTTAGGTGTCTGGAACAGAATGCAAAGACAGAGACGGAAATGTGTAAGTTTGTTTTTCAGTCATTTTAATTTTAGTCCAGTCAATATTTAAATACTCTTTTTATTTAGAAACTTAATGCATTATACCTTGCATATAAGAAAATATTAAGGTACGTTTTGGTACTGAGGTACGGCTCGGATTGAGGGATCGGAGAGCCGAGTTCGAATTCCACTCAGGTTCATTACATTCACTTATTTACATAAGTCAGAATTGGTCATAAATGTAGCCGTTCGGTGTGGAGTGATTGTGTGCGATACCAGCTTGTTAACTCATGCTTCACGGCGAGGCAAAGCATTTCAGTTTGTATTTATCATCTTCGCCGGTATCGTGACCGGGTATGATCGTAAAATCGCTATGTAGCATGTCTTCAGAACTGTCAGTTTCTATACCTTCCTAAGTAGGGTCATAGCTGATCGGAGGTCATCAGCTCACCTTTGAAGAAATCGATTCATGCCTTTGAGAAAGGCATGAATACATTTCTTCTCCCCTCGCCTATGGATTGAATAGCGGAACAGATTGGATGTTATAAATTTGGTTGGCAACTGGTCTAGAAGAAGGACAACTCTGAACTCAAAACCTAAGCAGGGTCATTCGTTTGGGGACCTTCTGGTATACTATATGCACCAGTTTTCTATATTAGCCTCCTCCAAAAAATGGGATTTGTCCTGAACATGACCACCACTATAAACATTTATTTTTTACCGTTTATCAACCTTTCGGGGGGTTATCTAAAGCCGGAACATTTTTTGAGATTGTAAGATTTTTTAATACAATTTCTACTATTTAACCCATAGCTAAGAGGAAAAGAAGTGGATACATACATTTTTCAAGGGTATTTGCGCGTAAGTGAATATATCGAATTTCACTCGAATTGGAACTCAGCTCTCCGCACTGTAATCAAATTATATGTTTGGAGAGCACTGGGTGCTCGGTTCTAAGAACTCAGTTACTGTAATCTCATACGTCGGAAACTACGGGAGAGTCCAGTTTATTTTTTGGGGAACAAGAATTATCTTAATCTATTCGTTACTGGTTATTATCCGTTAGATATCGCATGAAGCTACTTTATTTGCTGAGGCGAGCCGATTAAATAACGCAAAAAGACTTTTTCTAAGGCCTCACAATTAAAGCCAGGTTCTATCTCTGTATTTATATCGTAATGGCGACGAAATTATTTCCGCTAAATTCTTTATATAATTGTTAGTTGATCTATTAATAATTGTGCATTTTCGCTAGGTTTTTCTCATTCTCTGCGGTTTTATGATTCATTTAATTTTCACCCAATACAAGGTCCAAGAGCCACTGAAAGTAAATCATTATTAAATGACTTTGTTGTATGGATTCAAGCAATAGAAGGAGGATGTAAGTGTAGATTATGAAGATACATACAATAAATAATGGCTGACTCTAGCCTTGAAGTGATTAAGACCCCGTTGTCTGTTCTACGATGATTTTTTTTTACTAGGGATGCATTTATATTTGTAAAAATTTGCCGGATTCCACAAAAGAGCACTGTGATTATAACAACCACGAATCAATGGAGGTTCTAAATTATTTTACCTGATACTGAAGGGTCTGATATTTTATGGCCAATAGTAAAATCTAGATAAGAGGTCTTCAAAGAGACCACTCACTGTTGACGAGAAGTGGAGTGAAGTAAATAAATAAATTAAAGTATTCGGGATAAAGTGTCATTCAATTGGAAAGTTAAGAGTTCCACTCGTAGTAGTAGTATATAGTTAGGATCGTAGAATAAGTTAATTATGAACCGTCAGTCGGAGATGTAGATAGTAACGAGTTTGAAAGAAAACATCATGTAGAGTTGGGCAGAGAACCAGTCGCAGTACTCGTTGGCCGGAGGGAAGATTTGACCTGTTAGTCTGCATGAGTGAAGACAGAACTAACAGCGAAGATGCTCCAATTGCCCGCTACCTATTCTTAGACTGTGTCAGATGAATCCCAATAACCAATATAATGAAGATATTTCATGTTTTCTGATCACATCGTACACGGGACCTTTCTCAATTTTTGTTCACATTGGCATAAACGAGAATCCCCCCCCAAAAAAAAAATAACGTGGGGTAATTTGTACAGTTGGTGAAAAACTGGACGAAGGCTGCAGCTGTATTTTTACACTTTTATTAACTATGAATTATCATTACTACTGCATTTTTGCATATTTTTACGACCTTGTGTCGAGATAAGATATTAGCTTTTATAACATTATGTCATTAACGCAGAGAAAGAAATCCGTATCAACCTACTTCATGTATTTAAAGAGGACAGAAAATAAGACAAGAGAGACACTTTTAATGTGGATGGTGTGTGTCTTGCTCAAGGAAAGAAGATATTGAAAACGATTGGCTTGACATGAACAAGTTTTCATCTATAAAACTCATAAAAGCTGAAATAGAATACAACAATTCTCACGATAGATTTCTTTTTGACAGACCCGCTAGTGATTTACAAAGGAGGCCACATATGGAGCAAGTGTGAGGATTGTGAGATGAGATGTTAGATTGGCTGACCTTAAGACCCACTAGTGATTTACAAAGGAGGCCACATATGGAGCAAGTGTGAGGATTGTGAGATGAGATGTTAGATTGGCTGACCTTTTAGATCTTGCTCTCGCTTCTTGAAGATGATTCAGGATTATGGATTCGACTGACTGGGTAATTTTGTTCCATTCTCTCTGGGATGAGGCGGAGAAAGACAATTGCCGTGGTAGATTTACGCTCTCTTCCACTCCCACGCAGGTGTCAAATGAATTCAAAGAATTTGAATGGCATTATTTTTTACGTCTTATCAACCTTTTATTTGGTAATTTAAAATATTTTTTATGTTATTCTTATATATATAATATATATTATTCTTATATATATTTTAGATTAATGATTGTTACTGATGAAAGTTCCACTAATTAACCCATAGATAGACGAGAAATGGATTCATACTTTTCCCAAGCGTCAGTCAGTTATGTGCTATGCGTGATACACGCTTAGGCTCTCAAGCATCTTTCAATACATGACTGAGGAGGCAGATTTCTTCCCCGTAGTAGGTTGCCATTTCTTTCTGCGGTACACCAGCTGCCATCCAAGGCTATAGAACCCGATCTGTCCTGCTATTTATCCATAGCTGGGGGGAGAAGAAGAGGATTTATACCTTTTCCCAAGGGTATTAGCACGTAAGTGAATGTAATGGATTCGTCTGGAATTCGAACTCGGCTCTCCGATTCGTCAATCCGAGCCGCTATACATTAGTGAGTTTTTTCGTGATATCGGCTGGAATAATCATCTTAATCACCGGTATTAAAAATACTGAATATGCATGTAAATATAAATATTTAATATAAATTGTAAACATATAAATTAATTGTGATTTTTTTCCTTTGAATATTTTTCCTTGGCAATATTGTGACTTTTTAGGGGACTTTTTTTCTATGACTTTTTTCTTGTGATTTTATTGCCGGACACGGAAAAAAACCAGAGGGAATCATAACCTTTTAATGCTAAACCGGTCTGTACCAGTTTTTAGCTCGTTTATTTATTTATTTATTTATTTTACAAGTCTATTTTGGGTACTACGATCCCTGAGTGAAATGAAAATTCAAGAACATGAGATAAACGTATTTGCAATTTATAATAGAAGCAAGCTAATTATTTGAAAATAAAAATGCTAGATATTGAACGAAAGTTTTTAAAGAATGTTCGCAATGAAATTCTGATTTTCGCTAAAGCTTTACATTCTTTGCCCACTCAAAACACAAACGGAAGAAACTCTCCATTCTGATACGTCGCATATTCTATAAAAGAAACTTTGCTTTCGTTCAGTGTTTTTATTTAGGAAAAGATAACATTTCCCACCCGAGCACTGTGTACCGACGAGAAAAGAGATCGTGGCTAAAATTTGTCTGCCAACGTTTGATAGGTGGCGTTGTATAAAGTAATATAAAGAGAAAAGGCCACATCCTCTTTCTCTCTTTTTCAGCTCTTCAAGCACAGGATTCTGTGGGGATAATACGTGTCGTTTTGCATCTGAATAACTTCTTAGTTCCCAGCGAACTACATGTCGCATTGCACACAAAGTATCAAAACATTGTCCTGTGCGATAAAATAGTCACATGCGACCACAATATAATCTACAAAACAACCTATCATTCATATATATATATATATATATATATATATATATATCGAATACAGAAATATATATATATATATATATATATATATATAATGGACTCTCCCGTCAGTTTCGACGTATGAGGATATGACAGCTTATTGATTCAGTTATGAAAGTTTGTGTGATAATCTTAAGTGGCATTTAAGACCTGCTAGTGATTTACAAAGGAGGCCACATATGGAGCAAGTGTGGGGATTGTGAGATGAGATGTTAGATTGGCTGACCTTTTAGATCTTGCTCTCGCTTCTTGAAGATGATTCAGACACTAAAAAACGTTGATCTCCATTCTACCCGCACCAAAGCTAAGCGCTCATGGGTGTTATGCGGTATATTGACAAACACACACACACACACACACACACACACACACACACACACACACAACACACACACACACACATATATATATATATATATATATATATATATATATATATATTTATATACGAGTATATGATTGGTGTATATGGAATGAATTCCAATAACCAACAATTACTATTCTTAAAAGAGTGCTCAATACAAAGTAGAGCAGATATAATTATTTATTTAAAAAATTTATAACATAAATATGTTATAAAATCACTACAAAAATAGCCATTTTGTTTCAACACACACGGTGTCTTATCAAGTGATGACGTTGAATGTAAAATAAATGATTTTAAAAGTTTCAAATTAATTAACAATCCTTCGCAAGGGGAAAACGTTGTCACAAAGGCTAGATGGACCAATCAAAACACAAGTATAGGAAAATTCAAAAAGCTTGATAACGAAGTCATGTTATAATATCTATTCAGATGTTTAAAATATGGGTAGTATTAAAAAAGAATTTATTCCAACCAATAATTACTAAATTATATGATAAAATTTAATATTAAAATTTAAAACTGCTAATTACAAAATCAAATTTTAAAATTCAATCGCTATTAAGTTTACAACTATAAAATTACTGAGGAGAAAAGAAGAAATATATATGTTATTCAATTTATTTCTTCATTGAAGTTACTTTAGCTAATTTAATATCCGGTCCTTTTACAATGTATACATTTTATTCCTAATAGTGTGTGATTGTTAATTAATTTGAAACTTTTCAACGTCATCTCTTGATAAGACACCGAGGGTGTTGAAACAAAATGGCTATTTTTGTAGTGATTTTATAACATATTTATGTTATAAATTTTTTAAATAAATAATTATATATATATATATATATATATGAAATAAATCGTAAAGAGCCAGAAAAAACTTATCTAGGTTTTGACGAAACGGATCTTCAGGATAAGGGTGAAACCTACGTAGGTTGTTTCTGACTCCTTAGGATTTATTTAATTTGTCCCTGCCCTACTTAGCGTATGGAGCACTCTACGTTTTTGGCTTTATTACTAGCTAGGGATTTTTTCTTTGGGCTAAAAACTTAAGGCAATGGACGATTTGTTTCGCCCTCTTCGGATGTTTCTAGTTCTTTCTTTGTTTTCCAATTATTTCCTTGAGTGCCAATTTGTTTTGATAGACTTATTCAAGGTTTTTTGCAACCGAGTATTACTAGTATTATAATATATATATATATATATATATATATATATATATATATATATATATATATATATATATATATATATATATATGTGTGTGTGTGTGTGTGTGTCTAGCAAGACAAAATATTCCTCTTCAACAAACTTGTGACCATCGTTACGAACTGGTGACTTAAAGACATTACACATTTCTCTTCTGAGTGCCAGAAGTGACTGTTGGAGGTCAGATCAAAGCTAAGAATTTGATGACTGAGAAAGCCCTCAGCCTAAATTAAGGGACAGTAAGAAATTTCATGAATATTTAATAAAAGGGATGGTTGGAATAAGGATGTCATTGCTGGATTTTTCAACATAAAGAATCGTCTCGGACTATTTGAAACTCACAAATATCAGACCATTGCAAAATTTCGTGTCCGATTTTCAAAGTTAATGTAAAATTACCACAACTAGACATTTGGGGGTTTGTTTAGGGGTCACTGTTTCTGGGATGTTCTAGATTGAAACCTTTCATCGTTCAGTTACGAGTCAGACTTTGTTGAATGTTCGCGTTTTGTCCATAAACAAATAGGGTAGGTTGATTTTTTCTCTTTTTTAAGAAAATCAATATTGCATTCGATGTACAAAGAGTTTGATATGATAAGTACTGAAATGAAACATTAGATTCATAGCTTTTACCAATTTTTCAGCAGTAAGTTTTAAAGATCCCCTGAAAAAAATCTACCGAAATACCTAATTTCCACAGTTTTTTGCTTACAAACTGACTTCAAAATTTTACCATTTCAAGAATAAATCCAAATAAAGTTAGTATCTTTTGTGTTAAATTCATTGAATGGAAAATATATTAAAACCAAATTTAAAATTATGAATCACCACAAGCAAAATATGCTATTTTTTTCTGTATTCGATAAATAAAAACTGTAAAAAAATGTAAAAGATTACAAAAATGCTACTCAATAAATAAGATTTCTTAGATCATTTGTCAGATCACAATAAAAACAAAAAATAGATAAATCTTTATATAACGCCATAATACAGTTGGTCACAAATTATAAAACAAAATGTTTTAAATTTGCATTGTTTATTGAAAACGACACTAAAACTACAACACTGTATAACATATTGCATCATAATATAGTTAAATTGTTCAATATAATTCCCTTTTGAAGTAAATGAAGGTCTTATTTAATAGCATAATGTTATAGTAATAATACGCTTATGTCATGTATCTTGTCCATATACAATTTGTAAAGCTTCAGTAAATTATAAATTTAATAGCATGTGCTATAAGGTTTCTTAAAATTAAATTCTGATGCTACGATTTTGAACCTAAACTTAATCTTTGAGCTCATTCCTCAAAAAAACAGTAACGATTTGGGAAAAAAAACAACACATTTTGTAACTTTATTTATGATATGAAATCCCAACTTTCAAATTCAGTGCAACATCACGGTTCCAAAATCAACCTGCCCCAATAAATGAATGCATTAAAGATGGATGATAAAAAGTTGAACTTTCGCCATATTATACTCTAAGAATTTCGGACAGACGTAAGTGTCGGAACTTTCATAGGTTTTATTTGGATCATGCTTCAGCTCATCGGATGGCCAAAAAGTTGTTTGGCAGATTTTGCCAGAGTGATTTTGACCTAAACGATCATCCACGCTCCGGGCGACCTTCCGACGTCGATTGAGACACTCTGCTTGCCATCGTGGAAAATAAACCGAAGATTTCGACGGAACATTTATACTCAAAATCAGGAAAAGACAGCTAAAATTCCTTGGGCACATAATGGGGAAAGAGGGTTTGAAAAACTTGACCCCGCCACGAAGCATAATGAAAGCGGCGGGAGGCTTAGCAAAGGGAGAAAAACTGCTAGGAGCTACACGAAATAGGAAGTTATGGAGAACCATAATCACCTATGTCCTGAAGGGATACGACACATAAAAGAAGGGTTGGATAAAGGATTCTCTTCTTTATGACCTCAAGGATTCAGTCGTTTGAAGCCATTTTTAATCTTTACAACTACCTCTTAGTTGCGCCTGTTAAGGTCCCATATATGGGCAAATAGTGAAGCCACAAACAAAACACTATGAAAGTATAAAAATACATACTTACGGTAAAATTAGTAGCAATACATTTTATAGCAGAATTACTAACAATATATAAATGTACCGAAATACCTAATTTTCTGTTGTTGAAAGTATACACTTACGTTCAAAATATATTTAGTTGAAACCATAAAAATTTGTTCAAAATATTTACATTTCGGCATTAAATAAACCATAGAGGTGTTGATATGCCGCTAAACCAAATCAACTAAACCATTTAATCTTTGCTCTGAGAAAAAGACATTTCTGGAGGAGCTGAACGCCATATTTGACATCGATATGAAAGGGCAGATTATAGTTACTTTTTCAGTAATATCATTACAAAAGTCATGAAACTAATCCTCCCTGCTGTTTATCTTGCTCCTAGTTTAGCCGCTACAATAAACAGTAGAGGAAAATTAATCCAAATGCAATCTCTGTTGTCATAATTGCCTTTCCAACAAAATAAAAATCATTGCCCTTATCAAGTGTGAATGACAAAATGTTTAGTTGTGTAGATTTTCATCTTAATACCCGTTGCTTTTTATCGCAAATCCCAGATCATTATTCTATAATCGTTATTAATGGTAATGATAAGGATAGAATTAGCTGTTTCTGTCACTGGATCTAACTAAAGCCTTTATTCATTGTGCGATGTGTCCTCAAGGACAGATTAGTTAGATCCAATGACAGGATCCTAAGAGTGTGAGTTCAATACCCGTTTAAGGCAGTGGAGAAATTGCAGAAGGGAATTAACTGGAGATAAGTGATAACTGACATCCATTAAAACATGGCACGTAGAACTAGAACAGTCTACTCCAGTCAGTGAAATAAAGGGTTCAGTTCGACATTCCAACCACCTGAAGAAGGCTGGAGCGTACAACGGCCGAAACGTTGTAATAAATATGGCGACAAAAGATGAGGACAATAGTCCGAATAATGTAAATAGTGTGCCATGAATATATCTAGAGAAAAGACACAGAAAAGCTACATGACGTCTGTGAGAAAATTACTGAAGCCGAGATACCATGTCAGGACCAATAACATTGCAGGTTCTTCTTTCTCTTTTATCAAGAATCTCTAAATATATAGCAGAAGCACCAGATCAGATGTGAGAACTTTATTCAATGCATGGACGAATAGTCGACTTGCAAAAGTTTAAGATAGATTCTGGCGAGAAAAACTGTCTAGCGCGATTTAGTGAACCAGGTTTCCAAACTGCATACCTAATAATTGTTTCGTTATAAGCAATTCCAATAAAAGGCACCGGAAATAGGAAGAAAGAAACATAATAATATAATAAATTTCTACTGTATTCTGCATTGCACTATCGAGGAGCGTCTAATGTTAATTACATCATCTTGTTTTGATAATAAATACTTTTTGTTGTTTTTAACTATTACTGGTTTCTGATGCTTGTTAATATCAACTGTAATTTCACGTTGAAAGCTTCAGTAAATGGCACCGGTTCCCCTAAGATTACCGAAGTTAAGCAACGTCGAGCCTGGTAAGTACTTATATGGAAGACGGCTTGGGAATATCAGGTACTGTAAGCTTGGATGTTCTGGTGGCGTCATGGCTCAGAATTGGATATTGGTGAATTGAGTTCTAATTCCAATCGGGTTCGATATATATTCACTTAGGACTAATACCATTGGGAAAGGTATGAATCCAACTCTCCCCCCCCCCGCAACAAGCTATAGTTAAACTTAACATCAGGAAGAGATAGTCGAAATTTCTAGGGCACATAAAGAGAAAAAGGTGCTTGGAAAATCTGATACTCACAGGACAGTCAAAGAGGATAACAACACGTAACCTATCTAACGAGCTTGAGTAAATGGTACTGGTTCCCGTACGATCACCGAAGTTAAGCAACGTAGATCCTGGTCAGTACCGAGATGGTGACTGCTTGAGAATACTAGGTGCTGTGAGCTTGAATGTTATAATGGTTCGAAATTGTTAATCGGAGAGCCGAGTTCGAATACGTTCTGTCTTTAAATAACCTACAAAGGGTTGATGAGGCTTAAAAAACTAACTGATCAAAATAAACAAAAAATCACGCCTTCTTGAACAGAACACTTCTATTTTTAACACCCGAATATAATCATTAAGATGAAGACGATAAAATTCGATTCACTTTTTTATTAGAAATATTTTATTATTATCTGACTAGCATGAAAGAATTTGAAGAATAAACAGTAAGAATTTGCTTTAAAAAGAAAAATCATAATAATACATAGAAGATTTTAACTAATTATATATTCTGACATCACATTTTATATAAAGCCGGTTGTTGCAATGACTGAAATGGAAACAAAGGCATTCTAACGTTGGTGTCTTTTGACGCTTTCTCTTCAATTGAATAACGAGATGTTGATAGATGTCTTTTCACAATAAACTCTATTAAGCGCAGTATCATATTCTGAAACTTTACTTTTTCTAAAGTAATCTTTGCTTATAGAGACACTCAGTATAGATTTCTGAAATAAATATTTACTGTGCTCACAAACGTTCGATCAATATTTTAAACTTTAATGTCGTTCTTCGAAGCGCTATTTCAAATCGACCGGAAACTTCTAAAATTTATATTGAAGAAAAAAAAAGCCATAAAAGTACAAGGGGAGAGTACTCTTACAAAATACGCTCTAAATACATGCAAATGTATGTGTGAAGCAATGAAAACAAAATTGTGTTCTTTACTTTTTAGTTTTTTTTTTTTTTTCTCTCGTTTCATTTCTTCCTGTTTCAAGTATCTCTTTCTTTATGTGACCATTCAAGACTTTCGTCTCCTGCCTTTAGAAATCATTCCCGGTATGGACTTTAATCGAAATCTCTTCGCTTAGTTTTGTCTTTTTATATTCCCAAACTATTACATCTATAAATATTTATCTTCTCTTCATTCTTAAAAAATTTTTTTTTTTTATCATTTTAGTAATATTTTTCACTAAGAATTATTTTTAATATGAAAGCCTGTTTTTTTTTTTTTTTTTTTTTTTTACCTTTTTAAAGATCTCAATCGTTAAAAACTGTATTCAGTTAAAGACACTTGAGTAAATAACAGAATGATTTATCTGTAAACACAATGCATCGGCGCCCATATCTCCTAAAAAAATATCTCTAGTACAATCAAAACCATCTCTCTCTCCTCTCTCTTCTCTCTCTCTCTCTCTTTCTCCTCTCTCTCTCTCTACCGACAGAACTATAAAGATTTGCCAACTTATTTCAAACCAATGTTTTCTTCATTTTCGATAATGGTTTGTTATAAAAACTGAAGTTCGGATTACGGATAGGAACGCGTTTTTTTTTTTTTTTAACTTGTATAATCTTAGAATTGCTAGAAACTCCCCCTTTCCAAAATATTTCCTAAACAATCAAAATATTTTTGAAATATCAAGGATTATTAATATAACCCACAACAAAAAAATATTGCCTGATTTTGTAAATAAACTAAATCACATGGAACATAAAATTGAATTTACTTATAAAATAAAAGCAAACAATATAATGTTAAACCGTACGGATAATGATCTACAACAAATTGTTGTTTTATTCCCCCCCCCCCGACAATAAATTGTACATATGGGGACTAATTAGGACTTTCATGGAGACATTGAGGTATTATGGTGGATGTAGCAAGAAAAGTATGTAATAACGCGTTGTTTTGGTGTTAGGAATATTGTGGTAAAATAAAAAACAAACAATATGATGTTAAACCGTATGGATAATGATCTACAACTAAACGTCCCTCGAAAATCTGACAAGGAAATTGATCTCATAAACTTCTATTCACACCACCAAAACAAAATAATATCTTGAATAATTATGGATTTCTACTGAAGAGCATTTAGAAATTATAACCGTTAATATTTACATACGTTGAATATTGCTGCCATATATGGTCTGGTGTTCCTGCTATATATCTTGGGGTTCTCGACAAAATTAAAAGAAGGGTCTTAATATAATTGATCACTTTCTCACTGCCGCAACGTGGCTTCCCTCTGTTTTTCTATAAATATTTTCTTGGCAGTTGTTCTAATGAGCACCCCCCTTTTTCTTTAGTTTAATTCCTCATCCCTCCAGTGATGCCAGTTCTCTATAGGATGCGGGGCGCCTTTCGTTTCGGGTGTATTTTTCGTGTTTGAATGAGCGTGTTTTTGAGTGAGTGCATGGGATGAATGAATGTTTTATATTATTAAATTCCTGCATTGATTTCGTCCAGATGTTTCTGGTTTCTTGTAAATAGTTTTGTTTTCACATTGTAAATACTCATTGAGGTTAGTTTTTTAAACTGTTGTTTTAGTTCCCTCCCCCACAAACAATGAATTGCACATATGGGGTCTAGTTAGGACTTTAATAGAGACAATGAGGTATTATGGTGGATGTAGTAAGAATGGTAAGTAAGAATGCGTTGTTTTGGTTTTAGGAACATTGTAGTATGTTTTGCTCAGTGTTTGTGGCAAGCTAAGTTTAAAGCTAAGAAAGATGAAGACCGTCTTTTTCCCCGTCCCTCATTTTGGCCTTGTGCCACTTTTTAAATAATTACAAATAAATATAGCTTCCCTTCGTTGTATCCCGTCCGCATGACTTTAAACGTATTTGACAACTAAGTTTCGTTGTTTTACCGCTGAATTAGGTAGATGTAACCGCAAATTTTATTCTAATAGTTTCTATTCTCGCACTTCTCACCTGTGGAACTCATATCTAGTTACTTGCATCCCTGCCACCTACAATCTTCAAAAATTTAAATGCAACGCCAATCGTAACCTCCTGTCTTTGTGAAACTTGTTCTTTTATTGTTCTTTCTCCTCAATAAAGTCTTCTCAGTCTATTTAATTTCCAGGAACAGCTTGCGTCTTAGTGGCATTATCGCCTTGCTTGGGGTGAAATGATTTAAAACAATGAACCAAAATAAATTTAAAATACTTTTAAACTTCTGCAATATTCTAATTACTCCTCCTGTTACGCCTTTCACTTTCAATAGAGACCTAAAGCATCTACGCCGTTTTTTGGGTGAGGAATTATTTTCCACCCTACAGTCCGTTACCCCACAGACTATCCCAGGCATATTCTATCGCTATTTCCATGCGAATGGTTCTGACAAACTACATTCCATAATTTCACCAGTTCTAACTTTTACAGCTAAGATCCGCCATGATACGCACATTGTAGCGAACCAACCTCATTCCCTTCGTATTCCAGTGGCGATATGTAAATTCCACCCGAAAACGTTCTTCCTTCGAAAAGCTACTTTGCGGAACCGACTCCAAAGAGGATGCTTCCTCGATCACTACAATTTCAACCTGTTCAAGTCTAGGGTTAACTATTACCTTCATATCTTCATAAACTGTACCTCTTACCCCTTACTCTATAACCCTCTACCTCGAGTGGCTTTTGGACCTTGAATAGGGTGAACATTACTGACAAAAAACTTTTCGCCCCGAACAAGGCAATAAAGCCAGTAATACGCGGGTGGGTACTGAGAGTGAAAGAATATAAGAAAAAAGTCTTATTAAGGAAATGGAACAGGAGACTACTTACATTATTCGGACTATTGTCCTCATCTTTGTCACCATATTTATTACAACGTTTTCGGCCGTTGTACGCTCCAACCTTCTTCAGGTGGTTGGAATGTCGAACTGAACCCTTTATTTCGCTCGCTTGGACAGACTGTTCTATTTCCACGTCTAAAGGATGCCAGTTATCTCCTGCTAATTCCCTCTCCAAGTTCTCCACCGCCTTAACCGGGTATTGAACTCACACTCTTTGGGTGCTGTCACTGGATCTAACTAACGCCTTTATCCACTGTGCTATGCGTCTTTGAGCACATGTGTGTATGAATTTCTGGGTGTCATAAAGCTAATGTCTTCAGCAATCATTTTTTACCAGTGCTCATATTGCAATTTTTGCTCTTATCTTACATGTTTTTACCAGAGCTCATATTGCAATTTTTGTTGTTATTATCTCTTTTCTCTGGTACTCCTTATTACTGGTTCCCATATTGTATTCATTTCTATGCTTGGTCGGCTCAGGAGATTTTTGTGGCCTAGCATATGTGCTGATTCCTTAAGTTTACGAATTTTCCGATGGTGATCATTGTCTAAGATCTCTACCTGATCCCACAGAGGCCTGTGATCTCCCGTTTCTCTCCATATATGGTCAGCCACGTCTGATTTTTCCATTCCCACGCGTGTTAAAGCTTTCTGGTGTTCTTGAAGCCTTACCTTAAGGGGGCGGCCTGTCTCCCCTTTATATTTCTTTCCGCAGCTGCACGGGATAGCGTACACACAGTCTTTAGTTATGTTCTCCTCTGTGGGAGGTATTACTCGTGAGAGATATCTGCGAAGTGTCGTCCGGCTTTTGAAGGTTATCCTGATGTTATATAGACCGCAAATGCTTTGTATTTTCTCTGATAACCCTTTCACATAAAGCAGACAGACTGTTTTCTCAGAGTTGTTGTCCTCCTCCTCTTGTACCCGCCTATCCCAGTTATTTTTGGCTGCAGTCATGTACCCAGGGTAGTTGTCACGTTGTAGGGAATTAACAGGAGATTACTGATAACTGACATCCATTAATCATGGCACGTGGGACTTGAACAGTCTGCCCCAGTGAGCGAAATAAAGGGTTCAGTTCGACATTCCAACCACCTGAAGAAGGCCGGAGTGTACAACGGCCGAAACGTTGTAATAAATATGGCGACAAAGATGAGGACAATAGTCCGAATAATGTAAATAGTGTACAAAATACCTCATCTCAGAAATATAGACAGATACAAAAGAACAGGAATTAAGAAGATAGATGGTAACTATCGGCATTGCATTTAATTTTTTCTATATCTAACTTGACTGGAAAGCCGGAAGTGTTCCACAAGCGAGAAGTGCGATAAAAGAAACTGAATTTTCGGTTACATCTCGCCATTTCAACTCACATGGGAGCTACATTACGGTAGAGGAAAGCTTACAAAATTTACAAAAATAAAACGAAGATAACATAAATAAACTTGATAGAATTAGGCACATAGCCTTCTTTTTATGTGCCATGTTCTTTCAGGACCTAGGCGATCATGGCTCTCCACCTCCCTCTATCCCTTGCAGCTCTCAACAAGTTCCTTCCCTCTGCTTCCTCCCCCAGACCACGTTCTGTCATCCACTTGCTTAAGTTCGCCCGGTATGTCATGTGTTGTTTTTCCTTGTCTCTCTTTCCCTCTATTCTTCCAGTGAGTATCAAATTCTCCAGGCCCTCCTTCCTCATTATGTGTCCCAGAGACTTCAGCTGCCTCTACCTGATGTTAAGTACAAGCCTCCTCTTTGTTTCCATCCTCTCTAAAAACCTCACCGTTGCTTACACGCTCGATATCTTTAGCATCATTCTGTAGAACCACACCTCTTCTTCATCTTTAAGGAAATCGTCCAACATTCGCTGCCGTAAAGAAGAACAGATGTCACGTAACAGCTCAGTATTTTCTTTGTTACCAAAGAGATCCTCCTGTCTCGCAATACGCTGCCCATCTTTTGGAATGTGTCCTTGGCCATCCCAATATACCTATGGATCTAAATGTTGCATTTACCGTCCTCTGTCAGAACGCTTCCCAGATATTTAAACTTCCTCGTTTGCTTGATTCTAGTGTTTCCGACCTGCAAATCGTATTTCGGTCTCATCCTTTTACTGATGACCATGCATTTTGTTTTCTTATAGTTTTTGCTTAGTCCCTTCTTCACGCTCTCTTTCGCTACCTTCTGTAGGAGATTTTGTAATTTCTTTTCCGTGTCTGCTATCAAGACTGTGTCATCTGCGTATCTTATGTTGTTACGATTATGGACACCAATGATAAATCCCAGTAGGGTTTCCAATTCTCTTAGAATTGCCTCGCTGTATAGGTTGAACAGGTCAGGTGAGAAGATGCATCCTTGTCTTACGCCCCTTTCTATTTTTGTATAGGCACATAATACTACCTACCAACTCGACAGTGATTGCAACTGAAAATAATTTATCTAAACTTAATATATAATTTCGTACATCTACTTAAAAAATCATTGACTTCGTAGATGGAAGCTATTTACTACTAACGCTGTTGTTAGTAACTATATTAAAAGAACTACAGATGTATTCACTTCCTGTCGTCCATTGGACCATACCAAATATTGAATAGGATAATGTTAACATAATTGACAACATGAGTATATGCAGGATACCTTTTCATACCATAGTCGAGATGAAAGTATTATCTGGCCGATATCTCTACGAATTTTATCGACTGCTCTATATCGCTTCTTTCTAGGACATTCAAAGACACTCATATGCAGCGAATATATTTCTATTTATGCAATTTATATGCACAATTGCATATTGACTGCTGGGTGAAACCGGAAATTATGTTGCGGTAATTTTTTTATTGTGGAGAGTTGTTTGTCATCAAAGAACAGTGTTCTAGGTTCGGCTTTTACTTCAACTCCAAAGCGTCTTTTGACATTTGAGTCGCTATCGTTTGCGAAAACAGGCAATCTTAGCGACATATAGGGCTATATTATCAAGCTATATATCAGGTTGTTGAAAAGTCCTCAGCGTTTATGCCATGTTAGGGAAATCTGAGAAATGTTTACTGTTTAATACTTGTGCAATCAAGCACTTGTTGACTGTTGTTTACAAGTTTTAGGAAACAGAGAAGGCGGGAAAAGAGTTTTACATAAAATGAATGAAATGAACAGTGATACGATTTTTCGAAATTTCGTTCGTTCTTTCTTTTCCTTTTCTTTCTTTCTTTCTTTCTTTCTTTCTTTCTTTGATTGACACTGCAAAATAACCTTAATACATGATAGTCATTGGCATGAAAAAATATATTTCTTTCCTCTCTCGTTCTCTCTCTCTCTTTCCCTCTCTCTTTCTTTCTTTCCTTGATTGACACAGAAAAAAAGTAACCTTGGAATTATAATAGTCACTAATGTGGAAAAATATGTCTCTCTCTCCCCCTCTCTCCTCTCTCTCTCTCTCTCTCTCTATATATATATATATATATATATATATATATATATATATATATAAGTGTGTGTGTGTGTGTGTGTTTCTTTTCTCTTTCTCGTTCTCTCGCTCTCTCCTTCATTAACACGGAAAAGTAACCTTATGATATGATAGCCATTAGCGTGAAAATATGCCTTTTTTTCTCTCTTTCCTTCTCTCTCTCTCTCTCTCACACACACACAAACACACACACACTGTTTTTCTGTCTTGCTTTCTCGCTCTCTCATTCATTGATACAGAATAGTAACCTTGAGATATGATAGTTACTGACGAAGAAAATTGATTTATCTCTCTCTCCCACTTTTTTCACTCGCACTGGTTTTCTCTCTCTCTCCCTGTCTTGCTCTTTCTTTCTGCCTTTGATTCGTTGAACCAAGAATTTTTCAGCACCCCTCATATATTATCGGTTTAAGCGAGGTTGGAATGCAATGTTATCCAACCATTCTTAATGTGAATGCATGATTTGTGGTGAATCTTTGCTTTGTCGAGACAAGAAATTTTCAGCACCCCTTATATCTTATTGAGTTAAGCAAGATTGAATTGCAATGTGATCTAATGCTTTCTAATCTGAATGCAGAATTTGGGGCGAATCTTTGCTTAGTTGAGATAAAAATATTTCAACACTCCTCAAAAATTTATTGTTGGCAAAAACTGAAGATACTAAATTCCATTATGAATCACTCAGAAATGTGTTAAAATAGATGAACAGTTGGAACGACCTTGCTCAATAAATATTGATTAACTACAGAAAACTGAATTATGCTGATGGCATCTTCTTGAAAAAAAAACTGATAAATCTTCCTTTTGCAAAAAGGTTTTTGCTGTAAAGATCGAGACAATGGGATTTTGCGTATTTGTAAAAGTGAGTAAAAATCAAATCAAAATATTCAGTCAGCGAATCAAAATATCTCTTTTGATAGAACAATACAAATCTCGAAGGTCATTACAGTAAACTCTGTTCTTTTGAAATGCTCTAATGATGAAATGCTGTGCCAAATTTGCTTGAGTTCAGAAAATACTTTAGTGAACAAACTACAGGCTTTAGTTTTACTAATCCGGAGTTCGATTTTAACTGTGTGCTTCATACTTGTGCCATGCTAAACTATGTTTAGTAAACAACATCCACAGTTCAGATCAGTAGATACTAACTTACATACCGTTGTCAATACATCCGGATCTGCGACTGACAATTAATCCGATTTGTGCCGCATCTTTCGCCAGTGATCTTTCCTCAATCGTCAATAGTGTACAATCGAATTAACATGTGAAGCAGAAGGAATGGTTGCTGGGTCTTAATATAATCTGTTTGGGACTCATAGTGCTGATTCTCCGGTAATTGTTTTTCCAGCTTAATTTTAGTTGTGCGCATATTTATATGCGTTGTGCTCGATTGAACTCTATTGTTGCTGTCTTTAATTCTTGTAATAATTTCATGATTTACCACTTTACGGGGAGTATTTCATTTCCCGTTCCTTTCTCTACCTTCCCCTGTTTTAATATATTCGTCTAGGAAGTGTTTTAACAAGGAACGAAAAGGGCAACACTGAAATCTGAAAGCGCATTGGGATAGCGAAAGATGCCTTCCAAAATCTAAGCAAAATATTAACAAAACAGAAAATATTCCTTAGAAGAGTACTGAACTATTATATAATATCAGTTCTCCTATACAGCGGTGAATGCTAGACAATATCCTCATAGATCACAAAGAGATTCGAAACAACAGAAATGTAATTCTACAGAAGGCTGTCGAGAATAACAGGGACTGAACATGTGAGAAACGATGAAGTTTTAGATATGCAGAGAAATAATATCAGAAATTTTGCTTTTTCATTTGTTTTATGCTTTAGTTGTTTTTGCTGCTTACCGTCTTTTTAATAATGAATCCTATCATCTGGTAATGCTTGCTTTGGAAATGTTGAGCGCTGAATGTAAAGTTTTCTTGAAATAGACTTTTGTATTTAAAATCAGATGTGAATGCACATATATCCACCTTCACAAAAGAACCTGTTTTTCGCCACGCACATTGACACACGTATTAAAATTAGTCCATCGGAACTCTCTTGTGAATCCAAAAAGCCAACGATAAGCTTATTTCATTGTAAACCATTTCACATTTTAAAAGACTAAGTATTTTACTCGTCAGCCGTAGATGAACGTCTGCGAATGATTGCATTATTGGTAATAATAATTCGCCAGACTGGCCTATCGATTGGTGAATGGGCAATTTGCCATACTCTCGGGCGTTGGCCTTCGTCCAGATGCTTTCTGATAATTTATTCATATATACACACACTCTCAGGCGTGCCTAGCTCCTAATACACAAGGGGAACTTTCAACTAAACCAATAGACGTGTTCTATTAGACCTAGTTGACATTATAAACCTTTTTCTAATTGACGAATCCTCTCGCTAAAGGTTGGTATGTAACTTTTAGCTAAGTCGAATGAGTTAATGACAAGCGTAAATACAGTCGCCAGGCCTCAAAGAAAGAAAAGAATTCAATGTAGTCATTGGAAGAAAGATGTAAATGTCTTTTGGAGGAGTACATTGAAGATTTTATAAGTATTGCAAGATATGCCGCCTTGGGGTCTAATTTTTGGTTTTAAACATATACCAACAATGTTTAGGCAATGTTAACACCCTAATAATTTGTCGTCATGGGAATATGATTGTATGAATTAACTATTCATCTCATGTACACATTTAAATATGGTTTAATTAATTGGGAATAAAATTAAATAGTAGAAACGTTTTGAAGGCCCAAATGTTGGAATTTGTTGAAATTTCGACCCGAGACTTTAAAGGCACCCTGGCCAAAATTGTAGATTGCGTTTTACATCTTGTTTATTGAGACAATGACGATAATGTTCAATTTCGAAGTGATCATGTGATACATTTGATTCCCCACTCTCTGTCCACCTCGCTCTCTCCTTCTTGCTTGCTTGCTTTCTTTTATTTTTTCTTTCTTTCTTTCTTTCTTTCTTTGTCAGTTCATATCTATCTATCTATCTATCTATCTATCTATCTATCTATCTATCTATCTATCTGTCTGTCTATCTTAGTCGTTTTCTTTATTTCATTCTTTGCATGTTCATACGTATATCTTTTATTTAATTATGTATTCGTCTATTGATACCTATCTCATATTATTTCTTTCTTTCTATTCTTCTATCTCTCGATCTATCTTAGTCGTTTTCTTTCTTTTTTGCCTGTTCATTCCTATCTATCTATCTATCTATCTATCTATCTAAGTTTATTTATTAATCTATTGATACCTATCTCATATTATTTGTTTCATTTATTTATTTCTATCTCTCGATCTAAGTAGCTTTCTTTCTTTGCCTGTTCATTCCTATCTATCTATCTATCTATCTATCTATCTATCTAATTAAAATCATAATTTGATAGTTCAAAGAAAACAATTTGTTCACACAGAATAAGTTTTCTTTTTAAGAAAAGCTGAATTGATTTACGGTGCCAATAATTCTAAAGCAAAACGAATCTTTAATTACAATAAGATTAAGAAAGTTTGTTGGTCTCTTTCGAATTGTCCGTCAATTTCTTATAAATAAGAAATAAAATAACTTATGAGTCATTATAACCTTATTTATTTTCCATCTGTAACCGTTATTCGCCCCCTCTTTATCTGAGGCAGGGTCCATTCTTTATGTTATCATAAAAGTCACTCTCTTCTAATACATCCCTACAAATACTTCGTGAAGCACAAAATTCCAAAAGTTTTAGCACTTCACTTTTCAATTGTTGGTGTATTTCAAACAAAACTTATATTGATCGGAATCGATTTTTTTTTTAATTAAAATCGATCAAAACGGCCATTATTGACACCTTTGTAAACAAAAGTTAATTCTCGGTTTAAAAAATCACGAAAAAATAAAATATTTCTGAAACGTTATTTGTAGAAAATTAACAAATGTAAAGTTAATCTGATTTGAAACAAATATTACTTAGTTATAGCATAAAATGTTGTATATAAGCATTTCTTAACTACGGGGGCTTGATTTGTTGACATGTTAATCGATTTATTTACATTCGATTGACAATCTAACGTGTACATAGTTAAGTCTGGGGAAGAAGACGATCAATTTTTTTCGCCATAAAGCATGCAACATTTAAATACTAGATTTATCTGTTTGTACATCCATACTTCAGAAATTCTGCGTGTAATCGCATACAAAATCAAATCGAAAAACTTTTTAAAATATCAGGGTTGCCAGATTGTAATAAGCTTTACAATATATGATTAGTAAATATAGTTTTACTTAATAACAATATTTACTAAAAATTATCTCACTGAAAATGAATTTTAAAAGATTTAAAATCTTTATAAATTATTCAATTTAAAATTGTAAAAAATGAAAACAAATCTTGTAAAAATGCATTTTTCGTCGAATTTTTTTTTCTTCAGACAATATTTTCTTTGATATATATTTTTCATAAAAGCAATTAAGACCTTCTCTAATAACTTGGTTTTATTGCGTTTTTTTTTTATTTTTCGATTCAGAATAGAACGTAAAATTCGGCGATATAAATTCTTCAAAGAATTTTGCTTTTAACTAATATAATCACTAAAACACATCTCGATGAATTTCTTAAGTTTTCATAAAATTAAGGGGCTGAAACACATCTAAAATATATATATTAGGTTGGTGCAAAAATAATGACGTAATAATGTCGTTTTTTGACGTTAAAAAGTACGTCAAAAAACGACATTATTAGGTCATTATTTTGCACCAACCTAATATATATATATATATATATATATATATATATATATATATATATATATATATATATATGTATATATATATATATTTACAAAGAAATTTCTAAATAATTTCATTAATTTGTGAATAAGACTTGAAAACTTTATTATAATCTGACAATTATCTGGTTTTTGCAAGAATTTCCAAATGTGTCTCTTACCGCCAAAAATGAGTCTGACGCAAGAAAAACAAGATTTTTAATCAAAATTTCGAATGTCCTAAAAAGAGTAAAAAATTAAAAAAATAATTAAAAAAAAAACATTTTTGATTCTTCCCCTTAATGTAACATAACGATTTTTACGATAAAACTGTTTTCATTGTTTGTAGCATTTTTTCATCAGGGTATGCTGATTTTTTGCGTTTTCATGGATGTAGCTAAATCTATATTTTGCTTTTTATTACAACTTTTTTGGCTTTTTTATCCTTACACTTTGGGTGAACAGATATCCGGGGCTTCAAGTCTAAGGTTAACCGTTATCCTTTCTACTTAACCTCATGCACTGCACTTTTTCTTAGGCTCATGCGCCACACAGTAGCCCTCTACCTTGAATGGCTCTTGAGCCTTGTACTGGGGGAACATTGGAATAAAAAAAGTAAAACCTGAGCATATTTTGAGTTGTAAGAATAATTCTTTTACGCGAGTGAATATTGCATTGACAATTCTTTTAACAATGATTCTCCTTTCAAAATACGATTCCTACATTTGAATTCATAGCTGTTGGGACGGGGATGGGATCATACCTTTCTGAAGAGTATTTGCGCGTAAGTAAATGCAACGCACCCGACTGAAATTCGAATTTGGCTCTCGGAATTCTCATTCCGAGCCGTTAGCCGTTACACCACCATCATTGTTGCACCGGAAGAGTAGCAGCACACTTGATACATGCTGAAGTAAATGTAATAGAGAAAATATGCTTTCCGGAAGCTAAGAAAAATACTAAGACATGGATTAATTTCGTTATAAACCAAGAAAGAAGTGATTCATTGCTATGTAATATTAGTCCTATCATATGGCATCGAACGCTGGACAATTTCCTCACAGATGAAGAGAAAAATTAAAGTAAAAGTAATGTGGTTCTACAGAAGGATGCTGAGAATATCTTGGCCGGAACATTTAAACAACGAGGAAAGAAATCAGCGAGTAACCTAACTCTAACCCTAACCTTAACCCTAAACCTAATGATGACAAAATGGCGAAGTCAGGGTGGACAGTAAAACAACAAATATTTCTGATGCTAAGTATAAATGTCCTCTTTTCGTTGTTGTTTTCCTTATAACTTCTTCGTTGCTTACATATTCCAAATATGGCATTTTTTAAAATTCAATTCACCCCATGGAAGGCAGTAAATCGACTATGACGCAAGGGGTTACTGGGTGTGAGAGAATATGATAAAAATATTAAAGAGAAATAACAATAAAAGAAGAGGAATGAAGAAGACAATAGATATTGCATTTAAATTTTTGAAGATCAACATTAACTAGAAAGGATGGAGCCGGAAGAGATTTCCATAGGCGGGAAGTGCTACAAAAAGAAACTGCTAGCATAGAACTTACGGTTACATCCTGTAAAACGATATGGCCCTGTTGCTAATCTAGTACTCCTGTAAATCCATTAAGTCTAGTACGAAAGAGCAAAGCTCATCAGAACAATTACCATGAATGTCTTTATAGAAAAAGCACAGGGAAGCTACATAAGGGTGGTGGGAAATATTAAGAAACAGGAAAATTTTGTTTCTTCTTCTTATATGTACCGTGTCCATTCAGGACGTTAGCGATCATGGTTCTCCACAATTTCCTGTCTTTTGTAGCTCTTGATAAATTTTATCTTTTTGCTAACTGTCCTAAACCTTGTTTCGCCATCCTCAAGCTCGTTAGGTAGGTTATGTGTCATTTTTCTCTATCCTTCTTTCCATCAATATGTCCTGTGAGTATCAAATTTTCCAAACCCTCTTTCCGCATTATGTTCACGAGAAATTTCAACTGCGTCTTCCTTATGTTAAGCATAAGAGTCCTTTTTGTTTCCATTTTTCTCTAAAATTTCATCATTATTCGTCCCCTAGGGGTCCTCAGCATTCTTCTGTCGGAACACATTTCTGTTACTTGAAGTCTCTTCTTCCTCTGGGCGAAAATTTTCCTCCATTTTCGGCCATATAGCTGGACTAATATTTCGTAACAGTTCAGTACTTTTTTCTTTTTTTCTAAGCAATTTTTCCTTTGGAAGCTATATTCCGCCATTTCAAAAGTGCCTTCGGATTTCAGTGTCGCCCTTTCCGTCCTCTGTTAAAACACATCTCAGATATTTAAATTGTTGTACTTCCTTGATTTTGCTATCTCCATTTTGAAATTTCTATGTTCGGCTGTTCCTTCTACTAGCAACCATGCGTTATCGTCTTGCATTTGATGTTTGGTCGTTTTATTTGGCTTTCCTTCACTACCATCTGAAGGAGTTCTTCTAGTTCCGTTTCTGTGCCTGCTATCAATACTGTATCATCTGCATATATTATGTTAAGATTGTGGCCGCTAATAATGAATTCTGGTAGGACTTCTAATTCTGCCAGAGAAACAAAGGAAAGAGTGATGAATTGTAACGTAATATCAATCCTCTTATATGAATGCTGCAATGCTGGACAATTTTCTCACAGATGAAGAATTGTAATAACAGACATGGTTCTTTAAAAGAATGCTGAGAATACCATGGATTAGCATGTAATAGAAAGAACACTTGTACTTAGAATAAAAAATAGAAAACTGAAATATCTGAAACGTAATGAGGAAAATGGACTTAGAGAATTCAACACTCACAGGACATACTAAAGGCAAAGGGGACAGAGAGAAATAGCAAGTAATCTATTTAACAGGTTTGTATAAATGAGGCACGGTGGAGTGATGCATAGCGGCTCGGATTGACGAATCGGAGAGCCGAGTTCGAATTCCAGTTGGATCCATTACATTCACTTACGTGCTAATACCCTTGGGAAAGGTGTGAACTCTCCTCTTCTCCCAGCTATGAGTAAATAGAAGGACAGATTAGGTTCTATAGCCTTTTATGGCAACTGGTCTCCCAGAGAAAGAAATGGCAACCTACTGCGGGAAAAAATCTGCCTAGTATGTATCGAAAGATATATGATCACGTAAGCGCGTATTACGCATTGCACATAACTGTATATATGAATGGCAGAACATATTGTGGAAAGGCTAGTAAGGATACAAACATTGCTAAGGGCTACAAAGGTAGGAAGATGTGGTGAGTTATGAAAGCTCACGTCCCGAAGGACGTTACATGAAAGAACATATATTAAGACATTGATTTTTTATTGTGAATTTCTGGAATGAGGAGTTATTATTATTTGAACTATTTACAAGAGGACTATTGTCTTCATCTTTGTTGTTGTTGTTACGATAACGTTTCGGGCGTTGTGCTCTCTGGCCTTCATCAGGCGTATATCGATCCCGATAACCTACAGGGTCTAAATCTTAAAACAATTATAAAAGTTGGCTGCTAAAAAATTCTTTCTTCTAAAGTTTTCCTGTAGGATATTTTTTAAATGGCTTGCACGTTATTGTGCAGAATTCTGTGCTCAAAATGAACAGTTAAGTGAAATTATTGTAGAAAATTCTTTTCGATTTAACTTTTTCCCTTGTGGTTTTAAGCAAACTGTATTAATGCACATTTAGAGAAGAGAAAAGATTTTGCTGCTTCACTTAAAATCAATATAATCGAACTGTATAATTGGATTTGCGTATATTGGTACACTTAATGAAGAAATCGCCGTCTAACTTACAAATCTATTTAAATGTCTTTCATTACTCTCTACAGCTTCCGTTTATTTATTCTCAAAGAATTGTCATGACGTCTTGGGAAAGATGATGAAGTAGCTTCAGTATAGCGCTTCTCTTAAAATAGCTGCCATTCAAGTCTCGCGAACCAAATCTACCCTGTTATTTAAACCAAAAATGAGAAAGAACAGATGCATTCGTACTTTTAACAAGTGGATTTTCTGTGAAAGTGAACGCAGTAGATTAGACGGGGAGTTGTACAGAATCATAATTTATAGGAATTTATAATTTATAGGAAATCATAATTTATAGGAAATCATAATTTATAGGAAATCATAATTTATAGGTACACTAAATATACAATACAGACATAGTGTATTTTACACTGATCATGTTTTTTTACAGAGATAAAGCTCTTTGTAATGAGTGAGCTGTATTTGTGAGTAGAATTTTTTCTATTTCTTTAAGGCATGGGATATCAGGAATCCCTTCAAGGAATATATCGGAACCCTTTTCAAAAAATCTGCGGGCTCCAACTACAACTAGAATTGTTGATGTCATGTCCCACATCTTTTCAGGTTTCCACTTCAAGATCCTTGTATTTTGATAGTTTTTTAAGAGCGGAGACTGCAATGTCAATAAGATCACGATGTCTGGGCGATTAGCTTTCATTGTTCTGTCTGTGTGTATTGTCCCATAAAATTGTTACATAGCCTATCTCTGTAACCGGGTCTGGGTCATGTTCAGACCAGTTTCTTTCAATTTCCTTCCCCTAAAAGTTGTATATTTTCCAGTTCAGATATTTGGCCCACTTTACCACGCCGAATTTTATATCCAGTGGGAGCTAACAGTGTACAACATGATACGATATGGTCAATTGTTTTCTTATTATAATTTATTTTTATTATTATTATTGCTGTTGTTTTTCTTGCTGTTAACATCATATTTGGTCGGTAGAAGTGTTTGAATTTTTTCAACTGATTAATTGCTTATATATATATATATATATATATATATATATATAATATCAAATCCATAAGTGACAAAGATAATCCAAGTAAGTATTTTTAGTATAAAATATTAAAAAGATATACCATTATAGATCTCAATGGATAGTATACAGAGCAATATGATATGCATCAAGGAAAAACTTAACGTATCATCGAAAACGATTTTAAATCATAATTTATTTCGGCAAGTAAGTTTTTAATATATAATATTTATATAATAAAGATAGATCTCCTTAGAGAAGGAGGTGTGGACAGTGTAACGGTTACGGACGTGGAAAATGAATTTCGCATACCGACTTCAAATTCCGTTCGATTCTGTTTCGTTCCCATCACACAATTACCTTTGTAAAAAGCATGGATCCATCTCCCTCCTTCTATGGGTTAAATAGTAGCACCATGAAAAATTCTGAAATTAAATTACTATGAAAAAATTCTGAAGAGATATTGACTCTCCCTAGATATACCACTATGGCTGTATTGCACGTGGCGCACCCACAACCATAAAGATTTACGCGACTGGTTTGACTTCTCGGAGAAGAGTATATATCTGATAATATATATAAGATAGTATGTATATATTATCTGATAATATCTCAGTATATATATCTCAGTATCTATCTCAGTATATATATATATATATATATATATATATATATATATATATGTATATGTATTAAAATTTGTGTATTTAGGCAGGAATTTCTCTTTTAGGCATGTCTGATTGAATAAATTACAGACATTATATGTTTGTAATTTATGTTATGTCTGCTAATTCTTTGAACAACAAATAATTTGTATTACTTGCACCCCTGAAGATGATCTTGGAAAAAGATCGAATGTACTTGGGAAATAAAAGAAATTTAATCAGCTATAGCACATTTCTCTCATCCTTTAACATCAATACACGGGAGGTTATTCGTGAGTAAGAACAGGTTTTGTTAAAAATTAGCAGACATAATGTCTGTAATTTATTCAATCAGACACACACACACATATATATATATATATATATATATATATATATATATATATATATATATATATATATGTGTGTGTGTGTGTGTGTGTGTGTGTTTGTGTATAGATATACATATATATATATAATTATATATATACAAACATTCATGCATATATATATATATATACACATATATATATATATATATATATATATATGTGTGTGTGTGTGTGTGTGTGTGTAAGCAAATATATGGATATAGATCCTACAGTATGAAGAAAAATATACGGAAAAAACAGACAAAAATCCTAATACGCAATTATGCTGTTTTAATGTTAATATAATGTCAACGTCGGACGTTTCGGTCTACTAGACCATCTTCAGGACATATTCAAAAAACATAATTATCATCAGACTATATTTATGAATATGTCCTGAAGATGGTCTACTAGACCGAAACGTCCGACGTTGACATTGTATTAACATTAAAATTGCATAATTGCTTATTAGGTTTGTTTTTTCCGTATATTTTTCTTCATATATATATATATATATATATATATATATATATATATATATATAATACTTAGCAAGAGATTAGATATACTTCACGAGTAAGAGTTCACGATGTAATATAAATATTGTGGTTAAAAGCATAAAGGCCTTTCAAATTAATTGACTCGTAATTACTTTGAGCAAGACGAATTAACCACTGGGTTTGAACGGATGGTTAGGCCGAAAGTTTCTCGGTTCGAGGGAATATTGAAAAGATCTCAGCTTGATCAAAGGACCAAACATTAAAATTTTTCAACCTTCCCTCGTAATTTGGTCCGATGTTGGGTTTGGGTCAAGTGAAGCAAAAGTAAGCAAACGAAATATTCAAATAAGTCAAGAAACCATATTTTAAATTTTTACAGCTTCGAAGTGCAAAATATAATTGTAAAAAAAAGTTTCATAAAGTCAGTTGATAACAATTCTTCGTGTCCCTTCAGATCATAGCTTTGCATAATTTTCTGGATTTTGTAGCTCAAGGCAATATTTATAAGCTTACTCTCTCTACGAGTTACTATTTTGCCATCTATTTACAAAAGCTCATTAGGCAATTTCTATTTTTCTTATGTTTTGTATGTCTGGAAAAAAGTGTGAAGAATGAATGAATTGATTGAAATTGTCCGTTAACAACAAATACAGCATAACGAATTAGTTTAATACTCTGTGTCGGTCTTGAAAACCTTAGTTTTCCATGACTTCCTCTCTGTCCTTTCTTGATGTAAGCAACGTTTGGCTCTTTACAATCTTCATTGATCCTGATCTGCCATTCATTTTTTGAAAACATAAGGGAGATTACTCGCTTTTTCCTTCCGTGCCTTCTACATGATCTGTGATTGTTGGATTTTCTAATCATTCTTTTTGTTGCATACAAAATGATGTCAGTATTTTTTTCTTCTTTTTTTTTTTGTTTTTGAAACCTTGTATATTGAATTCTTTCTTTTTATGTGACATGTCCTTTCAGGACGTAGGCGATCATGGTTCTCGACCTCCCTCTATCCCTTGCCGCTCTCAACAAGTTCCTTCCTTCTGCTTCCTCCCCCAGACCACGTTCTGTGAATCACTTGCTTAAGCCCGCGTTGTTTTCCCTTGTCTCTCTTTCCCTCTATTCGACCCTTGAGTATTAGATTCTCCAGGCCTTCCTTCCTCATTATGTGTCTCAGAAACCTTAGCTGCCTCCTCCTGATATTAAGTATAATTCTCCTCCTTGTCTGCAACCTCTCTAAGATCTCATCATTGCTCACACGCCCGGTCACTGTTTCTGAATAAGCTATCGAAAGATATCTGCAGAGAAAAAACTCAACTTCCGTTTTCACAAAGCTTATTTTCATTCTGTGTGAAAATTGGTTGATTTTGTTTAGCGGCATATCAACATCTATGGGTTAATGCCGAAACCCAAATATTTTTAACAGTTTTACGTCTTCAAATAAATATATACTATAAATAGGTATTGTTGGTAATTTTACTATGAATCTGTATGGTTGGTATGTTTATATAAAAAAAGTACCTTTATACTTTCATAATTTTTTTTGGAGGGGTTAACTTTGCCCATAGACTGGACCCCCGCCCCTAACAGGTGCTACAGCCCCTGGTTAGGATGGACCTGGGAACGACAGGAATAATTAAGTGGTGGCTCCACGCTCTTCAAAACCTCCCCTCTCCCGATCAGAGGACTTGCTGCTGGATGTCGTTTGTCGTCATACTCAGGACTATTTTATGTGAAAACCATGACTCTTCCGATCATAGACAGAATAAAATTAATAATCTTCATCTGGTGTTCATATGATTTGGTAAAATGCTTAAAGTAGCTTATTATTTTTCCAGAAACTTTCAGCCTTGCAGTCGCTAGTCCATTGTTCTATCTGTTGACACAAAGCCACGAGCGCACTTCTCGTTGTCTTTCAGTTTTCATTTGTTAGAGTTTACCGAACAGATAATATCATGATAAACTCTCTTTTTCCCTACCCCATAACCAATATAAACAGTATTTTTAATATCATTTCTAATGTCATCCGGGCGTTGTTTCGATTTTATCTCAAATTATTAATACCGTGTGTCAACATAGAAAAAATCATTTTCTGACTCTGTGGCAATTTTTCTTTTGACATTAGAAATTTGTTAGTTATTTATCACGAGGAGTGTGTAATAAGCAGACACTGGTGAAAAAAAAAAACAAGGAAAATCAGTGACACTAAAAGAGAAAAAAATCGATCGATTTTAGTTGTTAGATGCCAAAAGTAAATCAAATGTGTTACGAGATGACATACAATGCATATTCGTTGTTTTTGTATTTATCATCAGTGAGGGCGTTTCTGCGAAGAATATATCGACCTAAGAAATTAACATTTTGGCATTAAAATCATTATGATTTATGCTGACGTATTTCTCATATATATATATATATATATATATATATATATATATACACACACTACAGTTCAAAGCTTTGAATCCACCCCCAGAAATAGCATGAGATAAACTTGACAGAAGAATGAAAAAATGAAAAAGAACTCGTTAGATTCATTAGAAAAAGATTGGAATCAATTATGAAACTTATACTTTGAGAAACTTTTCCAAGGAATTCCCAAAAATTGTGCTGCAGTAATCAAGACTAAAGAAGGATATTTTGACGAGAGCAAAATTTAATTATATATATATATATATATATATATATATATATATATATATATATATATATATATATACAGGGTTATAACTTATTCAATTTATGTATTTTGACTATAAGATTAATACAAGATAAAGAATACACATTTAAAGAATTTGAGAAAAAAAGAAAAAACATAGAAAATTAAGTTTAATAAGATAAAAGCTATTTGGGTCAATGGCAGAATGTTTATATAATGATGAATTCGCATCAAGTGCTCAAACTGATTGCCGTTCTGTTCAATACACTTTTCATATCTTAAAGAAATAGACCTACAAACGTCTAGTATCATTTCCTCATATATTTGAACACATTCTTCTTCAATTGCTACTCTCATTTCATCAATTGTTTCGGGTTTCCTGCTGCAAACGTTCTCTCTTAAAAACCCCACAAAAAGAAATCCAAGGGTGTAAAATCTGGTGATCTAGGTGGGTATTCAACAGTCCCTTTTTTTCCAATCCATCTGTTTCGCATATTTTCATCCATATAAGTTCTCACATCACGCTAATGCATTATTAACTATTAATATTTAAAGAGTGTATACATTATTTTGAGACACCCTGTATATATATATATATATATATATATATATATATATATATATATATATATAAATATAAAAGTGAACATAGAAGTCAACACTTAGAGGCGACAGTCTGTTTCATGCTATATGCAATCGTCAAGCCACGTGTGCTGTTATTTTTCTCGGCTATTTATATATATACGGGTTAGTGGTGCATTGTGGGTATTCTATTATGGCGGTTATTTCACCGGAAGTCGTTTGTTTATCTATTTAGGTCAAATTATATTGCTTGTTTTTATTTTTGTTTCTTATTTATTTGGGAATTTAATTAAAACTATTTGTTCAGTGAACAAATAGTTTTAATTAAATTCCCAAACCAAAACAAAACTGTTAAATAAGTGATATAAACAAATTTTTACTACGTTAATAAATAAATAAATAAATCGCCTCTAAGTGTTGACTTCTATGTTCACTTTTATATTTACACACGCTCTATCTCTGATATTGAGCACTTTATTCCATAAATATAGCACACCTTAAGACTATATTTCTTTATATATATATATATATATATATATATATATATATAACGGGTGTAACAACAAAATTGTCCAAATCGTGTAACAGTATGGGATAATTGTCCATCTCACAAAATGTTTAATATCTAAAACAAAAACTAAACTAATTGAGTTTCTTTTTTATAGGTTTTCAGAGAAGACGTTTGGCCATCTTGGCACCATCTATCATAAGAATCACTGAAATTCCCTTTGAGTTATTCACCTAGAAAGCGAACAGATTAAAATCGTTTTGTGTCAGTCCCACTATATCTTCCCGACTGAGCAATGGTGAGACGAAAAAGATCATTCAGTAATAGTACGAATATTCATTCTCTGGCAGTCCATTCAAGAACCATCAAGAGAACAGTGGATAGATTTTAAAAAGGAGGGAGCAGCAGAGAGGGAAACTGGATCAGGAGGTCGCAACAGCAAGAGGGATAATCATTTCAACTTATAGTAAAATAGATTCTTATTGTTCAAAGTAGAGTCGAATAGTATTATAAAAACCTCGGAGAATTCCAGTAAGATATCTTTAATCACTTCTCAGGTACAACGGTTCAAAGCTTAATCTAACGCTTGGACACTTTTGCAGTTAGACAATTTGGACACGTTTGCTGTTACACTCAGTATACATATATATATATATATATATATATATATATATATATGATAAAAATATCATTTTAGGATATGCTATATTTATGAGTTAAAATACTCAATATCAGCGATAGAGCGTATGTAAATATGAAAGTGTATATTTAGGCAAACACCCTAAAACGAATCTGAAATTTCAAACGCTGCAATCCTGATCGCTCGCAGCATTTACAGGCAAAATATTCATCACATTCTCTGCATACTTAAGTTCATTATGGAATGGAACAATAAAATCCAAAACCCTCAGCCAAAACGACATACAGTTAGTTTACATCTCATCAGGGGATTAACGTTGATGGTAAACGTTACCAACGTTAACTACCAGATGAAATGTCTAACTAGAATAGAAATAAATGGGCATTTTTGTCGTGGTAACTTGCATGTTCCAATGTAACAGTTTAAAATATATATATATATATATATATATATATATATATATATATATATATATATATATATATATATATATATAATTTAAATAAAAACAGACCACTTTAAGGTTCCATGTAATAAATTATTTCACCACAGCCCTTTTAAAAGGACTGCGGATCATCAGACTTCCAAACAAAAAATGAAAAGAAAATTTACACATTTCTGACGGGCCATACGACCTTTATAGAAAAGAAAACTTGTCAGTGAATTCGTGAAATAAAAATATCAAAGCTGTCATAATTACACTGAAAGAACAATTTGTGATAATTTATATATTAACACCAAAGCAAGCCATATAAATATGTTTACCAGCCATGTACTTTCTTTTAGAAACTCTCCTGCCAGTCTCCTGAAGAATGCGGAACAACATGGCTGCTGTGAAATTCACTCGTCTGTTCAAAGTCACTACAGATATTTCTACTAAGGCAGGCCAAACACATTCACTCGTAACTAAAAGTGCTATAAGTTTGGGTTCTGAAAAGAAAGAGGATTTAAATGCTCTGCCTTTTCACAGGAGAAGTGGTATTGATCTTAGTGTTCTTTCTTTTCGGACGGAGATAATCTCGCGGAATTTATAAACTCGGAGATCGGAGGCGAGATTTCATCGGCTTGAGTTTGCAATGTCTACAGTGAAATCAATCACAAAATACGCAGCTTACGATTGAATGTCGGTATTGAGATCTTTGTTGACAGTAGTTTTTGCTCTTTCAGATTAGGTCCATGATATTTGATGGAATGAGTTAAGTTTGGCACAAGGCCAAAGCTATATTCTCAATATTATTCGTTTCACATGATCTGTAGAAAATCGGTCAGTTATGTGCTATGGGTGATACACGCGTAGGCGATCATGTATGTTTCAATACAGGACTGCCGAGGCAGATTTTTCCCGCAGTAGGTTGCCATTTCTTTCTGCAGTAGACCAGTTGCCAACCAAGGTTATAGAACCCAGTCTGCCTTAATATTTAGAGGGGATAAAAGAGGATTAATACCCTTCCCAATGGTATTAGCACTTATAAGGATGTAATGGATTCGACTGGAATTCGAACTCGGCTCTTCGATTCCTCAGTTCGAGCCGCTATCCATTACTCCACCGTGCCTCTATAGTAAGCTTGATATCATTCGACTCAAGGCATGATGTTTAGTAACCCTTTGATTCGAAATTTCTCTACATATCAAGGTGGTTATTTCTTAAGGGGGTTTACTTCTTCTTCTTCTTTTTCTTCTTCTTCTTCTTCTTCTTCTTCAGAATCTATATGTTATATTAATACGCTTGTACATATGTATTGTATGTGTCCCGCTTGGTATCACAGATACCGATAGAGAGAGACAGACAGACAGACAGAGACGGGGAGGGAAGAATGGATATAGATAGTAAAACAAAGAGATAGAGGGGGACATAAAGAGACAAAAAGAGAGTGAGACACGGTGACAAACTGAAGACTGGTCATCTTAGATAAAGGCAGTTGTTTGTAGTGAAGGGTTAAATTATATTTTGTGACCCAACGATCCTTAAACTGCAACTCACCTTTTTCAAATTAAAATCTTTCATTAATCATTTTGTAATATAATAAAAATAGACGATATTCTTCGAGTCAAAAGTCCTATTCAACTCAGACTGTTTTGAGTGTCAAGGAAGGAAACGGTAAGAGAGGGACACATAATGAATAAAACAGAAAGAGAAAGAAAGAGGGACGTAGAGAAAAAAAAAAAGAGAGTGCAATACAGAGAAGAATTGGAGGAGGCTATTTTAGGTGAAAGCAGTTGTTTGTAGTTTGGGGTCAATTGTTCCATGGCCTAACGATCTGTTAAGGACATTTCAGTATTTTTAAGAGAGATTGTCATTTTTGTAAGGGAGTGGTCAGAGGTTGAAAAGTACAGAGTGCAACATTAAAAAATGTATTAGGTTCAGTTAGCTTTGAATTATTATCATTTACCGCGGCGTAATGGATTGAAGAACTCGCAGAGCTGAGTTTGAATTCCAGTCAAATCCGTTATATTCAGTTATGTTTTAATACCCTTGGGAAAAGTATGAATCCTCTTCTTCTACACAGCTCGCCACCCGGCTATGAGTAAATAACAGGACAGACCGGGCTCTATAGCCATGGATGGCAACTGGTCTATTGCAGAAAGAAATGGAAACCTACTGCGAGAAAAAATCTGCCTCGTCAGTCATGTATCGAAAGATACATGGTCGCCTACACGTGTGTCACGCATGGCACATAACTGACTGATTGTATTTTTGCATATGAACCTCAAATGGCTGACCCTCCTGTCGTTTTCGATGTATGAAGTCTAAGAGTTCAGTTTTAGAATTAAACAGCCAGATTACCCACGCATATGATTTGATTATTATAGTGAAGGCTTGTGTAGAACTAACAAATTATTTAAACTATTTAAACATAAAAGAATAACTACGACTGAAAAATATCCTGGTGTCCAAAACAAAATAAATGATATATTGCCAAGATGGAGGGGTCTTGTGGGTACACAGCATTAGTACTTCTCCGAGAAAGTGTCAGCATAAAAAAGTGGTTTGACGATCCAGCTCTGGCCCAATCAATATACAGTTAGCTATGGGAAAAGCAAAGGAAAATCATGGTATTGAGAAGTTGCGGAATGTTATCATTGTCCACACTAAGAACACAAGACGAAGTATCTCATCTGTATGAGTTAAGTCTGTCACACGGCCAGTTCCATGTTGCTTAATATTATAGAAAAACATGATCTGTAAGGTTGCCTGTAATTCGAAATTTCTGTATATATCAAGGTTGTTAATTCATTAAATGACTACTTATAGGTCATTTAATATTGAAATTTAATTTCCTTTGGAGTTTTGGTAATTTTTCTTGTTTTTACTAATTAAATCTATTGCTGAAAATTTTTACTATCAAAATGTACTTTTATACTTTCATAGTGTTTTTACTCTACATTATTTACATTATTCGGACTATTGTCCTCAAGGACACATGGCACAGTGGATAAAGGCGTTAGTTAGATCCAGTGACAGGACCCAAAGAGTGTGAGTTCAATACCCGGTTAAGGCAGTGGAGAACTTTCAGAGGTAAATTAACAGGAGATAACTAATAATTGACATCCATCAAACATGGCACGTGGAATTAGAACAGTCTATCCCAGTGAGTGAAATAAAGGGTTCAGTTCGAAATTCCAACCACCTGAAGAAGGCCGGAGCGTACAACGGCCGAAACGTTGTGATAAATATGGCGACAAAGATGAGAACAATAGTCCGAATAATGTAAATAATGTACATAATACCTCATCTGAGAAATTTAGACAGACTCTGGTTTTACTCTACTTTGAAGGTTTACTATTTGCCCGTGGCTGGGACTCTAACTGGTGTTACCACCCCGGGTCAGAGTGAACCTGGGAACAACAACTCATTTCGGTTTTGCAACAACTTTCAATTCTTTGCCTGTATCATTATTTTTTTTCGGCTTATTGTTGTGGCCTTTTTAGGGGCAGAAATAAAGACACAAGAAAGGAATTGAGTTAAACAAATATATATATATATCCTTGTCCGGAGAATATTCAAAATTGTCTATTGCGCCCCAGACCGTGTTTTGTGATAACGCATTTTCGTTTTCACTAATTTTCCCCCTGTTTGTCAGTTCAAGCAAGTTTCTTTGCTCTTGTTGATTTTGAAGTAGAATTTCTTCAAGTTTTTGTTTGTCTGATTTCCGTTCGTTTTTTGTAATGCGAGACTTTCTTCTTCAATTCACTTTTGAAGTTCAAGCCTTTCCTATCAGTTTTTTGAATTTCAAGCTGTTCTTTTTCAGTTTGTTTTTGAATTTCAAGCTGTTCTTTTTCAGTTTGTTTTTGAATTTCAAGCCGTTCTTTTTGTATATCCAACCGCAGTTGTTCCATTCATTTTTGCTGTTCAAGTTGGAATTTAAGAAAATCGAGCATGGCGGATTTGAACTCGTCCATGTTTGACTGTGTCTTTTTTAGGATTAAACCGAAATAGAATTTAATTGAGGAGAAAAAAAGCGAAATAACTTTAATTTCTTACTCACTCAGGGAATCACGAGTGCTTTTTTTTCTCTGAGAGAAATGAATTCTCATAAAGTTCAGTGTAAGTTAGTTACACTTTTTCCCTTCGGTTTGTTTTTCTGGATTGCCAAGTACTGTTGAGTAGAAGCAATATTGACAATTTCCACGTTGATCTTTTTGGGTCCTCAAGGGTCATTAAGGGTCCTCGTTACCAAGTTTTTGTGGACTTGTTAAGTCCAGAAATAAAGACACAAGAGAGGAAGTGAGTTAAACAAATATATTAATACAAACAGTAATACAAACGAGAGTGTTACAGCAAGAATGTTCGGTCCGACTGTCAGAGCTGACTGCTGGAAACTTTCTTCTCCAAAAGGCAGTACCTGCTCCTATTTAGAGCTGGGAGAGTCCATGCGTGCGTGAGTAAATTACCATAACACTTATTAATTCTAATTCTGATTCTCATATTACACTTAGAAATATTGTAAAGAAATACATTATACCAATTGACCCGAATAAAAAAAAATCAAATTAATTATCTACTATAAAAAAAATTAAAACAGCTAACCTTCTCAAAAATAACAACACATCAGCAAAGTCAAAATTACAACGAGCGAACATTATCTATGAGTTCAAATGCCCCTTTAGGAACTGTGTTCCTGATCAAACCGAATTCATAAGTAATTGCATCGGTCACACAACTACATGCCTATCCAGACGCCTTACGTTACACCTGTCTGACCGCAGCTCTAGTAGAACCCATTTAAATACACACACAAACTTACCAGACTCCATCCGAAGCATACTAGTAAAAAATAAAAACATAATAACATCATGTGCATGTAAAAAAGATTAAAAATAATGGAAGCAATAATAATGAAAAAGAAAAAGCCAACACTTAACTACGAACAATGCCACAATGTGCTAACTGTATTCGGAAAATAAAAAATCCCTATAACTCTATAAATATACACACAACCCATACACCCAATTAAATTGAAAAAATAAAATCATCCTGGATAATGGCTAAAACTATAGCCGAAAGCGTTCGGAATTATAGAACATTTGGACAGTTTCTACACACTCTGTGTCCGAAAAAGAAAACATTTGTCTGTTGCCTTTAATGAAACATGTATAATTGAAGGATTGTTGCGTAAATACACAATTATATATATATATATATATATTTGGTTGGATAGATGTGAGTTTGTGACCTTGGGTTTCACGCTTTTGCGATCGTCAGACAAACTGATTAATTGAGCGCTTTCTAATAAGTACCGCGCATATAATATATAAATAATTATATATATATATATATATTTATTTATATTTACACACACACACACACACACACACATATATATATATATATATATATATATATACTTCTCACCTGGCGTATGACCATATGACGATGAAGCACCAGTTCTCTTGTGGTCACAGAATTTAAGCAATTTTGAGTTTGATCATTACCTGCGTAACTGCTTGAGGATACCATGTGCTGTAGTCTTGAATGTGTGTGTGTGTGTGTGGGGGGGGGTAATGAATAATGGTTCTGAATTGAAAATCGAAGCGCTGAGTTTCAATTCCCGTTGTGTCCGTTATATTTACTTACATGCAGTTACTCTTGAGAAAGGCATGAATCCATCTCTTCTCCACGCCAGCTATGTGTTATCTCCAAAATTCTCTGAAAATCTTGACAATATTTTCTTGCTTTAAATGACCTGCAAAAGGTTGATAAGCCTTAAAAATAAATCAATTAATCACTTGCTGACTTAAATGTCATTTTAAATTAAATTTAATTAAATTTCAACAAATTTTAAAATTTTTACTGGTACAGTTAGGTTATATCTCTAAATATATAGCAGGTGCACAAAACCAGATGTGGCGACAATATTCAAAGCAAGGACGAATGGTAGACTTATAAATATGTAAGATAGATTCTGGCGAGAAAAATTGCCTATTACGATACAGTGAACAAACTTGCTTAGTAGCTGACCTAGCAATTGATTCAATGTAACCTTTCCACTTCATGTCAGTGAAAACGTTAAACCGAGAAGGCACTCTCCTGGGGGTTAGCACCAGTATTCATGATTTTATTTACCTGTTTAAATCTCCAATTAAAATAGGCTACAAAATACAACCAAATTCTTCGCGTAATCGAATATGTATGGGCTACCAAGTCATCCAATTACTGTATAGGCATAAATCAATATGTCCGACTTCCTATTTCAATCTCTTTACATTACAAAAATAAATGTGAAAAAATGTTATTGCTTCGAGGCTGAGTGTCATGTGCATGAAGACATTTTCAAGAAATTGCTAAACTGTTATCGTAAATCCATTACCATTATACATAGCGTTTCTTCAACCTTCCCCATTTTTAAGCAAAAAAAAGCTCTTAAAACCTACGCATCTGTGGGCAGCAAACTTCTTCACACAGGCCATTATGACCTTCTAACACACATCAATTGGGATATGCAATGTCATTTAACATCCTTCGATAATGCTTGCCAAACTTTCAGGCTGTCAATCAATTTATAAAAAGACTGTTGTGTGTACACAGCAACATCTGGGAAACTATATGTGGAATTGAATACAGAGAGACAGAGGTGAATTTGGCAGTCAATAGTTTTATTTCAATGGCCTGCTATTGAGAACACGAGCACTTGGCTGTAAAATCATTAGCAGGGCACAAAAGCTGCTGTTAAGAAGTTTTAAAATCATGAAAATCAAATCGTTTCAAAATGCAGCATCAATTGTAGTTGCATTTTAAAGCCATTTGATTGCAGTTTAACAAAACTGCTTGCAAGCATTTCTTCTTTGTGTGTGTAAATGATACATATAATAAATGTAAAAAAAAAGAGATTTTATTTAAAAAAACATTCATATTGGGAAGAATTTTTCTTTTAGATTATTTTTGGTTTTTGTCATCAATATTGCAAAGAAATTTAAAATTTTTGAAGATCAAAGTTGAATCCGGAAGAGAGTTTCCCAAGAGAGAAGTGCGAGAGAAGAAAAGACACCAGGAGTTTTTTTTTTATTTTAAATCATTTCAACTCAAAAAAGGCAATAAAGCAACTAAGAAGCAAGGGGTTACTGAGTGCTAGAGAATATGAGAAATAAAAAACAGTATTAAGGAGAGAGGACAATAAAAGAACAGGGATTAAGAAGATAAGGATTAACATTGAATCCGGAATGGAACACCCGGAAGAGTTCGTTAAGCGCAAGAGAAAAAAAAACTATTAGCATATGACTTACGATTACATCTAGCATTTTCAACTGTAAAATGAGGAGACCCTGCCTTCAATCTAGTAAAAATAAATTCATAAAATCTAGGTACTATAGAGAAAAGTGTATCAGAACAATTAACATGAAAGTTTTTATAGAAAAGTTACAGGTAAGTTATGTTGCAACTGTAGGAAAGTGACTGAAGCCGAAATGTCAGGTCAGCACCAATAACATTGCAGATTCTTCTTTGGGTTTTATCAGGAATCTCTAAATATATAGCAGGAGCACAAAACCTGATGTAGCGACAATATTGAAAGCAAGGACGAATGGTAGACTTATAAATATGTAAGATAGATTCTGGCGAGAAAAATTGTCTACGACACAGTGAACAAACTTTCTTAGTAGTTGACCTAGCAATTGATTCAATGTAACCTTTCCACTTCATGTCAGTGGAAAACGTTAAACCGAGAAGGAACTCTCCTGGGGGTTAGCACCAGTCATTCTGATGGAAGGCAGCGATGATTAAAGGAAAGCAGTTTCGTTGTGGAGATGTTAAAATTAACAAGGCATTCCTTATACCAGTTAACAAAAGAATGTAGGTCATTATTTATATCAGCTGCCAATTTGGCCCTATCGAACTGATCAGATTGCTATTAAGATAAGAGTAAATAGTTGTCTCATCAGCATAGATAACGAGTCAGGAAGATCGTTGATGAAAATTAAGAAGAGCGTAGAGCCTGGGGAACAGCTGGCATTATTGCAAAAAGATCTAGACAACTGGCCATTCAAGACAACTTTCATTTCGCGATTTGATAAGAAAGACTGAATTAGTTCAAAAATTATTCCAGAAATACCATAACCTTTCAACTGGTGTATGACAAATCCTGTCAAATGCCTTCGACATATCCAAAACACCCGAGATTCACTAGCCTTAAATAAAGCTTTGAGATTATGTTTTCTAAATCAGGTTTGTTAATCTCCATTCCATTGATATAACTTATGTTCCTTCTTAGTACTAGTAGACTCCTGGAGCGTCTAGTGGACTGCATCACTACACTAGTGTTGCTGCTATGGTTTCTGTAACAAATAGCCTTTTTAAAGGGCGGAGTTGATATTCGCATGCCCAAGCGATTTAAATTTAAACTATTGTGCTCATAGACCGATTTTTAAGCAAGTCTAGAAAGCGCAGTCTTCCCTGCTATTTAACCCATAACTGGAGAGAGAAGGAATGGGTTCATAACATTCCAACTCGTATTTTTGTGAAAGTGAACGCAGCAATCGTGCTCTGAATTTAAACTTGGCATGTTGATCATATTTTCAGTACCAATAGCCACTACGTTACGCGCACATCTGCCACAAAGAATGCACTGTGTTTCAAATTAGAGTAAATTATTTTTTCTTAGTGATCGTTCTTGTTTCGCTTGACATTTAAAAGACAGACAGTTTGAAATAACTCCTTTACATTATCAATATTTGCTTAACAAACAAGACTCGTCGTTGATCTGAGTAAGAAATCATAACTATGTCTATTGCAAAAAGAGATGCATCCAAGACAATAAATGCTTCATCAAAGAAATGCTTTCATACACCTAATGTTAAAATAAGCATCATCAGTTTTTTACGATTCATATTAGATTTTGAATAATATGAATATCAGAACATTCACGGTTTTTATCAATTATCTACAAGCCTAACTTTATAAGTCAAGAGTTTCCATATTTGGACTTCGTAAGTAAAGCGTTTAGGTATTTGGATATCATAAGCTAATAGTTTAGATATTTAAGCTTCATAAGTCAGTTATTTAGTTACTAGGACTTCATAAATCAGGCGTTTAGATATTTGGACATCATAAATCAAGTGTTTAGATAGCTGGGCTTCATAAGTCAGGCATTTAGATATTTCGACTTCATAAGTCATACGTTTAGATATTTTGACTCTATAAGTCAATGGTTTCAATATTTTCGGCTTCATAAGTCAGGCATTTAGATATTTCGACTTCATATCGCGTGCTTAGTTACTTAAACTTCATAAATCTGGCGTTTAAATATTTGGACTTCATAAAATCAGGCGTTTAGATATTTGAACTTCATACGTCAAGCGTTTAGATATCTGGACGTTATAAGTCAGGTGTTTAGTTACTTGGACTTCATAAATCAGACGATTAGGCATTTGAACTTCACAAGTCATCCTTATTGTATATTTGACGTTACTTTAACATTTGATATTGATAGGGATAACTGTAAACTAAGAATAATTATTAGGTTTGAGTAAATATTCTTCGTATCCTCGTTAGACAGGGTTACATAACAAGGTAGACTAAGCTTTCTAGCCTTGAGTAGCAACCATTTTTCAAATCATAAAATAAGCTTACACGCTTAAATAAACATTCGGCTGAAAATTTTAATGTTTGTGGCTTTCTGCTGAAATAGTCATGCCGATGGGAATTCAATTTTCAACTAATAAAATAAGTGTACCAAAAATTTATTTTACATTATATATATATATATATATATATATATATATATATATATATATATATATAACCAAGACATCTTACACATGTGCACTTATGCACAGGTACTGGTGTACACACACACACACACACACAAAGAAAGAAAAATCAACATAACACCAATAAAAAGCACAAATTATTTTTTTAATTTAATATAAAAATATCTCCCGACGAGTGAACCGAAGAATTACACAAAGGTTCATCTACGAAACTCTGGAGTTGAGGTGCTGAATATAATATCAGTCATCTAAGTGACAAATTTTATATTTGGATTAATCCTATATATATATATATATATATATATATATATATATATATATATATATATATATATATATATATAATAAAAAGGCTTAAACACTAATATTCCATGGAATATTAGTGTTTAAGCCTTTTTATTATATCCTTACTCTGTCCTGGACATTGAGTTCTACTTGGATTCTATCCTCTCGGAATTTTTTATTCAAAAAATATACATGTGTGTATATGCACCTGTGGATTTTGCATATATATGTATATTTACCACTAATATTATCTATCTATCTATATATATATATATATATATATATATATATATATATATATATATATATATATATATATATATATATATGTGGGGGGGTGTCTGTGGCTGTATCAAATAACGATGGACGTGGGAATGGGTGAGGGGAATGGTGGTAACTGAACGAAATAATCTAATCATCCCGCCACTTGTTTTTGGTACACAAGAGGAGCTGATGAATCAATAACTCTTTTGTACTAATTACAAGTGCCGTCGTTTATAGCAATGTCGGTGGGAATTTTTCAATTCATAAAATAAGCGAGCTTGTTCAAATAAAAGTTCCGTCGGGATTTTTCATATCTTGATAGTATTCATTTGTTATTGGCATGGGAAGAACTATTTTAAAAATAATTAATAACCGTACCGTACGAAATAAACGCCATGGAGAGGGAATACTTTACGTAATTTCTTTTATATACAAGTTAATATTTTCACAATAAAATTGGTTTTAATCCACCGATGTTCGTAAATCATTCAGGATATATGTTCACCGTTATCTCCCCGACATATCCTCAAAAACTGTACCTCTTACTTTGTAACTCTCTAATACAAGTCAATCTTGGGTCTTGTATAGCGGAGAGGACATGATTGTAAGAAAACATACCTGCAGAGGCCGGGGGCCATTTCATCAAACTGAAATGTTTTCTTTTATTAAGGTACTTGATTTATAGAATAAGAAGGAACGTTGTTTTGCATGAATATACTCTTTAGCTTAAAACTTAGTTATGACCTGTAATACTCAAAATTTCAAGAACTTACAATAACTAGCTGCATTTACCCAGATATCATGAAGAACTTTGAAGCAACTTATAACTTTATTACCGATAATACTAATTCAAAATATTACTCCAACTCCTTCTTGCTCTTCACACCAAATTTATTGTGAAAATATTGACTTACATTATAAAATATGACAGAGCATACACGTTTGCGTGATACTGTTTGATTATCAGACGACGAGAGATAAACAGTAAACAGTAGATGAGGATTGACCTAGACTCCTTTTATTTGTTGTTGGCAGACAGATGTGACCAAGATAGAAAAAAACAATAAGACAGAAAACATTTGCTAGCAAATACCTATGACACCTGTTTGAGCGAGTATATACGTAAATCAAAAGGAAAGACAATTAACAGTTATTTGTAAGAACAGCGAAAGTCTGATTCTTCAAGTCATACGAACATTATATATATATATATATATATATATATATATATATATAAAGTTAAGTAATTCTTCTAATGCAAAAATAAGTGAACCTCTAAGATAACACTTAAACAATTGTCTCTTTTTTCCAGATTATCAACAAATCTTAATATATATTCTTAATGAATATATATATATATATATATATATATATATATATATATTAGATAGGAAAAGACAATATTTATAAGGCATTTTTAAAAGCAAAAGCTAAAATAAAAACAACCGGTTTCGTCCCAGGACTTATCAAGTTTATTTATTCTGGGAATTTAAAAGCGTGTAAATTAATTTTTAATTAACGAATGTAATCGGATGGGGGGGGGGGATTATGAATTTCAAGAAACTAGAGTCCAATAATATTCAGACCCAGCAAGCATTCCCTCTGTTTACAAAGGGAAGGCTCACGGGATCTGATATACAAGGACTCTAGAACCTTGAGGTGAAATGTGGAGTGGGACCTAGATAAAATTATAAATCGGTCCACACAAAATTTTCCTACTATTTATTAAATGTTCAGCAATAGCAGAACCAGAACTGTTAGTTGGCTATTCCTGGAGGACAGATTCAAAATCCTGGGGGATAAATGCTGTTTTATTCTCGAATCTAAACGCTGGGACGTCCTCCCTATGTAGTCGTGTCCACAACTACACTTGTATTGGTAAATCACTGAATTAACATGATGGGGAGGGAGGACGTCCTTACGAATGGAAGAGAAAGCAGGACGGGTAACAAATATTACCCTAACATTCGCCGAAAAATAACAACTATTGGTTAAACGTGACAAAAAGATTTTCCTGAGGGTGTATTTGTTGAGCTTATGATGTTCGCCACTGCGTCTGTCGAATTTAGTTTTAATAATATTATGTATCGGCAGATCGACGGGGTAGCTATGGGTTCGCCTTTGGATCCAGCGTTGGCGAATATTTTTGTCGGTTTTCACGAGGCTTCCTTATTTACTTGTATTGGTTGCCCTCTTATGTATCATCGTCATGTGGATGATACCTTCTGCCTCTTTAATAATGAGTCTGAAGCCGACAAATTTCTCACCAAATTAAACTCTGTCCATCCTGCTCTTAAGTTCACCATAGAAAAGGAGTCCACTTCTTATCTTTCCTTTTTGGATGTTCTTGTCCATAAGATTATTGACAAGTTTGAAACTTCTGTATTTAGGAAGGCCACTTTTTCGGGACTTTATACGCGTTGGGACTCTTTTTGTCCCAGACAACGTAAGATTAATTTGATTAAGGCCTTAATTCACAGGGCACTTAAGTTATGTTCTGAGGGTCTTCTCTGCAGGGAAATTGACTTTGTTAGAATGACACTATCAAAAAACGGATATCCGTTGGATGTTTTAGACTCCGTTATTCAAGACGTCATCAGTAAATTCCATAGGGTGAAGCCACAATAAGCTGATAAATGCCCAGTTTATTTGCGTCTTCCCTATATTGGTACAGAGGGTGAGATTTTATCGAAACGTATTTCACGTTTAACCAATAGTTGTTATTTTTCGGCGAATGTTAGGGTAATATTTATTACCCGTCCTGCTTTCTCTTCCATTCGTAAGGACGTCCTCCCTCCCCATCATGTTAATTCAGTGATTTATTAGGTTGGTGCAAAAATAATATCGTTTTTTGACGTATTATTTAACGTCAAAAAACGGTATTATTTTTGCACCAACCTAATACCAATACAAGTGTAGTTGTGGACACGACTACATAGGGAGGACGTCCCAGCGTTTGGATTCGAGAATAAAACAGCATTTACCCCCCCCCCAGGATTAAGAATCCGTCCTCCAGGAATAGCCAACTGACCAACAGTTCTGGTTCTGCTATTGCTGAACATTTAATAAATAGTAGGAAGTGTGGAAAATTTTAGTGGTGACCGATTTATAATTTTATCTAGGTCCCACTCCACATTTCACCTCAAGGTTCTAGAGTCCTTGTATATCAGATCTCGTGAGCCTTCCCTTTGTAAACAGAGGGAATGCTTGCTGGGTTTGAATATTATTGGACTCTAGTTTCTTGAAATTCATAATCCACCCCCATTCGATTACATTCGTTAATTAAAAATTAATTTACTCGCTTTTTTAAATTCCCAGAATAAATAAACTTGATAAGTCCTGGGACGAAACCGGTTGTTTTTATTTTAGCTTTTGCTTTTAAAAATGCCTTATAAATATTGTCTTTTCCTATCTATTATTAAATTCTGTACCACGAAAAACTTATTTAAATATATATTCATTAAGAAAAAACTTTATTAAATCAATTGCAATTGCAATTGCAACCACTTCGAAAGCTGGAATCACTTCAAGCTGGAATCAAAATATTAATTAAAAATTAAAACTTAAGATGTGCAAATGTAAGGGAACCCTTACATTTAATATTCGGTGACTGGTTTTTTTGAATGTCAACCAGTCTTTTTATATAATATTTAAGAAGTTTCTGTCAGTAGTGAATGCCGATTTTTACCATTCTTCTTGGCAAAAATTCTCCAATTGCTAGATTCTACTTTGGTTTCTTGCATGCACCGCTTTCTTTTACTTGAATCACAGATTTTTAATTGCGTTTAGATCAGGACTTTGACTAGGCCATTCCAAGAGTTGAAACTCATTCTTTTGTGGATTTGCTTTAATGCTTCAGATCATTGTCCTGTTGCTAGTTCCAGTTCCGACCTAAACCCAACTTTTGAACTGAGGACAAGACACTTTCGTTCAAAATTGCTTGCTTATCTTGCAGAGTCAATTGTGCCATCAATGTCTACTATTTTGCCTGTTCCAGCTGCAGCAAAGCAACCTCAAATCATAATGTTTAATGGTTGGTTTCAAATTCTTCTCACCAAAAGCCGTATTAGGAGCTCACCAAATATACCACCTATAGTTCCTCGACAAAAGCTCTAGTTTGGTCTCATCCAACCATAAATTTTTTTGCCAGAATGTTTCTAGCTTATTAATATGGGCTTTGGCATAGCTGAGGCGAGCAAGCTTGTGCTATTTCATAAGCAGTGGCGTTTTCTAGGCATACTGCCATGGAGATCGGGATTGTTCAGATTTCGTAGCACTGTAGATGTATGCTCATGAATCCGACATTGGGCAGTGAGCATTGGAGAACCGCAAAGTTCACAGCAGAATTTGCCTGAGCTTGCCGAACTAGGTGTCTACTTGCTCTTGCTGTTATTTTTCGCGGACAGCCACTTGTGATATCATCATACCAAAGTCCTTCCATTTGGAAATCATTTGTTGTATTTTTCAAAACGATTTGGGCTGCACTTCGTGGAGAAGTGCAGCCCAAATCGTTTTGAAAATTTTTTATGGTCTTCTCCATCACTATAGGTTTCATTTTTAAGCTTCAGGAAGTCCTTTTGATGTTTGTATATATGTTTGTTTATTTTTTTAATTTAGTCTCTAACTGCACACTTATGCATAAACAACGAGTTATACTATTTGACTGCAGTATACACAGCTTACCAAGAAATGAATATGTGTCATTTTGATTTTTACATGTGCACAAAAAAAAAAAATGCACTGGCAACCATGTAAAATAAAAATACAAAATATAAATTTAAGAGTTCATTTACTTTTACAAATCTTAATTTTTAATTAATATTTTTATTCCAACTTGATAAAAATCTTTTTTGAAATTCATTTAATAAAAGGTTTTTATTAATAAATATAGTTTAATTAAGAGTTGTTGATTATCTGGAAAGAAAGATAATTATTTTGAATAGTATCTTAGGGGTTCAATTTCTTTTCTACGGCACTATATATATATATATATATATATATATATATATATATATATATATATATATATATATAATGTTATATAACAGTAGGCTTAATGTCGTTTCACTATTTGTTTCACGTTTTAGATCTAATTTATCGAAATCATAATTTCAAAGCAGTATTCTATATTATGCTTTGGCAGTAAGGGACTACCTTAACCAAACCTGTCCACAGCGTTGCATCGGTAGAAGGGGTAGCATCGAATGGCCAACACATTTCTTTTTGGAGGGGTGTAGTAAAGAACAATTTTTATGAGAGAAAGCTCCAGTCAGTGGACGAATTAAAAAAGTGCATCTCAGAAGTATTTATTGAAATTGATGCTGATCGGGATTTGTGTCGTGCTGTGTGTCCTAGTGTTCTGGGAGAGGTTCGAGGAATGTTGCAATGTTGAAGGAGGACATTTTGAGTACTTAAGAGATTAAACTGCTAAAAAATGTATGTAAAGTATTAAATAAATGTACATAAATAGTTTTTAACAAATATGTAAATTTTTTTTTTAAATGTAACGTGCATGCCTACTAAGTGTAAGCCTATATTTGGCCCACCATGTGTAAATTAATTTTTAATTAACGAATATATATATATATATATATATATATATATATATATATATATATATATATATATAAAATGTCAGGTTAGTCTATCTACCTGGTGTGACTGCTACTGCTAAAGCTGAAAACCAGTCCAACCTGTTTCAGCCAACAGAGGTTAAACTCTGTGATAAAAAAGCATGCAGCCCCATTTAGGTGTCCAGTCATATCGCGTATGCTTGTCACTGGGCAGATGCTTAAAGGGGTAGAGAGAGTACCATATGTGTCGCACAAGCATGTTGTATCGCTATCTTGATGTACAGATATCTCTACAAAATTCTATTGCGATGGGCGAGTGGCGACATGTGCAGGCTTGATGGCCTGGGAGCACATAGTCACAAATCTGCTCATAGGCGGCTTTGGGATTATCTAACGTCACTGTTTTGCTGGTTGAACAGCAGCATCCTTCGGTGGATTCCTTAGCATCTGAGCAGCTGTTGTCAAGGAAAACTGATCACCCATTAATTTGGGAAGGGTCTAGAAAAGGTGACTTAAACAAAAACTCTGTTCTGCAGTCGGCGGCTGTTCATCTTTGCAGACGAAATACAGAAGTTAAAAATCAAAAGTCAAAATGAAATTTTCATCATCCGAGACACTTCATCAAAGTTGGTTCTTGGAATGTGAGAAATCTTTTAGATAGTGATCAAAATAAAAGACTTGAACGCAGAACTGCCTTTGTAGCAAAGGAATTATCAAGCTACAATATTGACATAGCGGCTTTATCTCAGACGCTCTTTAGCGATGAGAATCAACTGATGGAAAAAAGCGCAGGCTACACTTTCTATTGGAAGGGTAAGTCTGCAGGTGAGATACATGAGGGGGTGTGGAATTTGCAATAAAATCTGATCTTGTTGCACATCTGGAGCATCATTAAGACATAACTGACAGAATCATGACTATTCGTATGCCGCTGCCAGGAAACAGATTCATGATATTGATCTATGTTGATGGTCCAATATATATATATATATATATATATATATATATATATATATATATATATATATATATATATATATTACTGTAATAACTATTGAAGTAATAAAAATATTGGATTAAAATAAATCCATTAATCCTTTATATATATATATATATATATATATATATATATATATATATATATATATAATTTAAAGAAAAACAGACCACTTTAAGGCTTCATTGTAATAATTTATTTCACCAGAGACTTTTATTTTTCCCTGGATCTTCAGACATCACTTTCAAAAGGTGAAACGAAAAATGAACTTAAAATTTACATTTTTGACCAGCAGTATTAAGCTTATATAAGTTGATATAGAAGGTAGCGAGGGATAGTGTGAGAAAAATACATACATATATATATATATATATATATATATATATATATATATATATATAATAAAAAGGCTTAAACACTAATATTCCATGGTCATAATTTATTCCATTGGAATCGTAAATACGATCCAATTCATCAGACCTACAAATTCAAAAAGAAAACAGAAAAAAACCCACTCCGGAAATAAAAAAGAATTTAGAGAGAGAGTAATTATGAGAGTGTGGGACGAATGTTAGTTTATAAGAGAGGGGTTTAACAGAGAGAGTTTTATTTAAAATTAGGTGTGAGTGGAAGGGGGAAAAAGACTGTTGACGGATGTCTAAAACAGTATAAGGATACACATCGACGTGACAATACACACACCATGGCCGATCAAATCTTAAAGAAGGAGGGGGAGGTAAGGAAGGAAGTGGTGGGGAAGAAAGATGGGGCGGGTGAAATTAAAATTGCAAGGGACGCTGTGTAATTGAGAAAATTTGACAAAAATAATATCGACTGCAGGTTACAAATAAAATATTATAAACAATAAATATGAAGATTATCTAATCTGGCGAGGACCTATATTTTTATGTTCAAAACGCATGCAAAACCATACATACATGTATATACTACACACACACACACACACACACACACATATATACATATATATGCACATACACACATATACATGTACACACACAAACACATATAAATACATACACACATACACATACATATACATACATATACATACGCACACATATATACACGTATATCCACCTATACCCTATACACACATTTTCCACATACATATACATAAATACACATGCACCCACATACACATATATACATACACACACATACAAAAACCAGATATATATACGCACACACACACATATATATATATATATATATATGCATATATATATATACATATATATACATACAAAAATGTACACACATATACCTACATATACACACATACATCCATAGGCATCCACTCCTTACCCATTTACACACACTTGTACATATGAACATGCGCATAAGCATATATACCTAAAACCTTACATTTCTAACCAATTAAAAAAAAAAAAAAAAAAAAAAAAACAATGTATCCCTATATCTATCCGTTTAGCTATACATACATACACATATACACGCACATCTATACCCACATACACACATATATATACACATACATACATATGGGTACATATATACACCAACACATACGCATATATATATATAGTTTATGAAAAACTAGGTAATCCGTATGGGTAAACCTAAGGAGGATAAAATCCAAAGAGCTCAATGTAAATCCAGAGCAAATAATTTAAATAAAAACAGACCACTTTGAGGTTCCATGTAATGAATTATTTCACCATAGCCCTTTTAAAAGGACTGCGGATCATCAGACTATATGCAAATAAAAGGCAGGAACAGAAGAGAATTCCCTTTTTTATTAAGGGTTTTGTCTTCTCTTCCAATGTAGGAAGCAAGTGTGGAAAATTTAAAGTCGGTTAAGGTTGTGTGAGGTTATGATTTCTGTCTAGCTACACTGACTTTCTTTCAAGTTATTAAGTAATTATTGTCTGGTTTATATGGGAATTCTCTTAACACCACCAACTTGACTTAAAAATAGAGTAAATCCAGTTTTTTCGTAAGTTACTCTTAGCATCGCTTGAGAATGGAACCGAATTTTAAGTTTAAACTTTAAAGTTAAATTTTGAGATTTAAGCTTCGGTTTCGAAACATAGTAATTTCTCTGTTGACATATTTTTAAAACACGCGCGCACACACACACACACACACACACACACACATATATATATATATATATATATATATATATATATATATATATATATATATATCGAAGGTGGAATATACAAAGTCACATCCAGTGAGTTTTATTCTTTGGGATTGTTTAAAGGAGTAAGTATACCAAACCAAGACTTCGGAAGAATTTGAAGGCTGAATACAAGAAGTTCTGTCTTCCATACCACAAGAGATCCTGGCGAAATCAGTTGATGCGATTCCTGGGCGGTTCGAGAATCTGGTAGAGAAATCTGTTGCCCATATCGAATTTTAAATAAACCCTCATGCTAAACGCTTTCTTCTCACATCCATTTCTTGTAAAAATTATAGTTAATAAATAAATTATAAGTATTTCTAAAATGGGGAGTTACTTTTCAGTCACTCTGTATGTGCGTGCTTACAGTTCGTACTGGTCACTTAATCAAATATATCGAACTGTATTAAGGAAGGTGATCGGAAGACGGTGTCAGGGGATAACATTCATCAGGAGGCTTTGAAAAAAAAAGACGACGCCAGTGCACTACGGCATAGAAGTGGGTATGAGTGAATCGAGAAACTTAAAAGTGGCCGGGAAAGCGTACTCTGCACAAAGAAGAAGCAGGTTGACCGTCCACCTCAGTCACTGACGAGAAAATTGAGCAAGCCTGAGAGATGGTAATGGTTAATTGGCTTGTTATCATCGATGAGGTAGCATGTTCCCCGCAGACTCGGATCACTGCTCTTTGTTCCTCCTTAGTGCACACTGCTAGTGGAGCGGCCATGTTTACACTGTAACAAGAGCAAGAAAACTAGCGAAATCAGGCTCAAACTTCGATTCCGTGCCCCCAACTGTACCAACTATAAGCACGCAAGAGTAGAAGGCAGTGTGACAAACCTAAAGGTATGTTATGGCGAAAGTCTGGATAATTTTTAAGTTACCCTTGTACTTTCAGGAGTACTAACTCTGGTCATTGAAAGACATATCTGAATGCATTTTGGTGCTGAACATAATGCATATACAAGATATGTGAAACTCGAACACACACAATGGTTAACATCTTCATAGATATGTATGTAAATTATTCGTTTTAAATTGAACAACTACTGGTACGCAAAAACTTTGGAGCCCTCCAACTTTTCTATTTTACTACAGTTGAATTAAATTTCATAATAAGAATATTATGAGAGGAGTGTCTCCCTTCGTTGAAATGTCACATAGAATGAGTCAACGTGAAATCATCAAGGAGTTTGGAATATTGAAACTGTCTGTTCAAGTTATCCAAAGGAAATACGCCGATATTGAGAACGTTTTGAATAAAAAAAAAAGAAAGAAACACAGCATGGCTGATGCTAACCTCCAGAAAAAGGATTCCCTGCACCTTCTCGGGCTAACGTTCTCAGTTGAGATGCAGTGGAAAGGCACTAGTGAATCCATTGCTAAGTCAGGTAGTAAGAAAGTTGGTTCACTGTCATGTGAGTCAGTTTTTCTCTCCAGAATCTATCTTACACATCTATAAGCCTATGCTTAGAATATTATTGCCACGTATGGTCTGGTGTCCCTGCTATAGAACTTGATAAAATCCTAAGAAGAATCAGCAATATTATTGATCCTACCCGGCTTCAGTCACTTTCCCACCGCCGTAAGGTTGCTTCTCTGTGTCTTTTCTATAAATACTTTCATGGTAATTGTTCGAATGAGCTCTTCGCTATGGTACCTAGACTTTTTGAATTTAAGCGCAGTACTAGACTGGCTACGAAGTCTCCTTAATTTTCAATTGAGTTGGCTAAATGTAACCGTAAATTCTATGTTAACAGTTTCTTTTCTCACACTTCTCGCTTGTGGAACTCCCTTCTAGCTCCACTGAAATTTAATCTGCAAAAATTTAAATGCAATGTCAATTGCTATCTATTTTCCTCTTCCTGCTCATAATGAATGTTTCTGTTCCTAATTTTACCACACCCTGTAACCCTTTATGTCTTAGCGGCTTTACTGCCTTGCATAGGTTGATATCTATTTAAAAAAAAAAGAAAGAATTATACAAAAAAAGCCCTAGCACGTTGAACTAGAATAATTTACCCCAGTGAACGAAAGAAAGGTTTCGGTTTGAAATTCCAACGTATATCATCTGAAGACGCCAGGAGCGTACAACGGCCGAAACGTCGTGAATATGACAGTAAAGATGAGGACAACAGTCTTGCTAATGTAAATGATGTAAATAGCTACGATGCCTCTTCTCAGAAATCTAGAAGAAGGACAGAGCTTACAACGTCCGAAACGCCGTGATATGGCAATAAAGATTAGGACAACAGTCTTGACAATATAAATGATGTAAATAGTTACAATACCTCATTAACAGAAAAATAGACAGATATTGATATCAAAGAAAGCTTGTTAGTGTACCACCACTCAACCTAATGTTAACGACTCATCAAGTAATAGATGAAAGCAGAATTACTAGTGAAGTGTCTATTCATACAATAAGAAGTGTACTTCACAGAAACAATCCACAAAATTAATACATTGCAACTAAATGATGATCACTAATAAAATAAATCAAACAAGATTAAAATACTGGGAAAAAAGACATCCATCTGATATGATATAATGAAAAGCAAAATTGATAATAACAAGACGTAAATATGAAAGTAAAATTTCTAGTAATTCTAATAGAAGAGCTTATGTCTGAAAAGCAATTTATACAAGTGTGATACAATGTCCCCCCCCCCCTGTAAGATAGGTTAGGACAAATAAACAGTAAATGATTTTATCTGGGCCTGGATTTACTGGCGGTATTGTAACGTGAGTGTTTCAAAGCAACTACCTATTGTCTAGAAGTACATAAAAGCAAATAACATGAATACAGACTTTTGTTATCAAGTGGTACGAGCTTATCGTGTCGCATTCTAGATACGGGAAAGTTAATGTGACAAGCCGTTGGTACAGACGGTTACAGGCGGAATCAGCGTAAAAAGAGACAGGAGACGCAATTCTCGTTGGCGGAAATGAAGATCCGGTCCGTTAGTCTGTCATTAGAAAAAATAGGATCTAGTAGCGAAGATGCCTTGTGTCCTTTACATACCCGCCTCCTCATATCTCGTGTCGGTCGTATTCGAGCTGTTTCTCCCCATGCGAGAAATATCTGGCGTTCACTTTCTTTATTGAACGTACATCGGATTTTTCCCAGTTTTTTTTTTTTTTTTTTTTTCGCCCCGATGGAAACGGGACAAAAGCTGATCAAAAAGTAAAATTCAGTGATGGGAGTTTCGGATTACATCAAGAAGCAATAATCCAAGAAAGTTCATAAAAATCGATGGAATATTGAACAAACAAAAATATATTATCAATTACGAGATATAGCATAAGGCGAAGTATTCCTATATTATGAAATACCTTGCACGTTCTTGACGGATGAATATATTGCCATTGTCCTGACGAAACAATTTTACATTTGTATTCCCCCAACTCACGTCGACATGAGGCCGTGTTTGTTCAAAACAACCCCTCCTAAGTTTTTCTTTTTTTCTTTTTATACTTAATGACTATTTAAATATTTTGGGTAGCATCACTGTTTTTAATATAATTAAATCCTTGACATTAAGCTTCTGGATTTTTTTCCTTGCTTGAAATTATTTTCAAAAAAAAAAACAAGATAATGGGATTGAGAAATCAACCAAGATTTAACTGATAAGAATTTCGGAATTTCAATAAGTGGCATTTTAGGAATCCTCTTGAATTATCAAAGCAGCTTTAAGTGTACGGATTGACAAATCTATGGTTGCCCTCGAAACATCATAAAAACTGGCCAGGAGAAGCAAATAGCTAGAAAAACAAAACAAAACCTATAAAGGATTCATGAATCCGAATTATTCAGTTTGGGGTCGCGATAGATATCACGAAGCGTGTCCTTCGAGAACACGGACTGGATGAGGACTTAACTTAGTAAATAATACATAATGAAAATAATATAAAATTCATCTAAGAGACATAAACTGCGAAATGCTGATGTCTGAAACAAGATCGTATTACAAAGATATAAAATTTGATCGGAGAAATAAAAACAGACATATTAAAAGGGCATTAAGAACAAAAAAGAGGGATTCCAAAAATATATATTTACTGTAAATATGGGTGAGACCGAAATATAACGATTAAAAACAGTTAAACCGGTTTATCGGTCTTATCTTATCAGAGCAAAAATTGTAAACAAAAAATGTGCACTGGATTGTATATTTTTTAGTCTCTAAGCACTGAGTACCGATAAACTGCAATATATATTTACGGTAATATATATTTTCTGTCTCTTTTGTTATGAATGGGTTCTTAATATTTCTGTTTCTATAACTCTAACATTTTGGATAACGATCTCAGCGTGTGGCACTTTTGGAAAGTGCCTGAAAACAATACCACGGGTTGACCCAAGCCTTGTGAGTGAAACTAACTAGACGGAACAATTTTAGTTATGCTAATATGAAGCCACAAGTCATCGTGACCGAGAGTTTGGGTATACTGGCGTTGTTCAGGTTGTTGATCATGCTAGGTAACACGCTTTCTCCCAGAAACTGTAATTAAGGTCTGCTCAGTATAAATCATAAGTTGGCTCTGTGGGTATTGACAAAAATAGACATTACGTTATAAAACATGACAGAAAGTGTCTTTATGCCTCTTTCTCTCTCTCTCTCTCTCTCTCTCTCCGGACAATGGTCACGGGGTTTGGCCTCTCTTTTATCGGCTCATGTTAGCGTCTCCCAAAATGCAGTCTTTACAAACAGGACATATTTCATCGTCCTGAAAACTACATACCCATAAAATTGTACCTTTCAGGTACAGAAATGTAATACCTTGATCGCACTTGTACATTTCTTTCTTATTATTCGTTTATTATAAATTGTTTTCTATGTATCTCACGCTGAATGTTTCGGTCTTATTTACTCCTCTCGCATGATTTGCCTTTCTTTCTCTTTCTCTTTCTCTCCAAATCTTCTTTCTACGACTACTAGAGTTAACGGGAGTGACAGGTAATAATATCACTTGTTACTTTCAGGCAGCATGACCATGTCTTTGTCTGAATGTAGTTTAGTGAATGACCTTTAAAAGTTTTAGATAAAAAAAATGGATAATACTCGTCACAAGCCTCTTTTTTATTATTTCGCCCTAAGCAAGGCGATGATGCCTCTAAGGTACAAGGGGTTACTGGGTGTAAAAGATAACGGGGAGACTTTAGAGAGGATAAATGACAATAAAAGAACAGGCTTTAGGAGGATAAAATATACTGATTGGCGTTGGATTTAATCTCCGCAGGCGAGAAATGCGAGAAAATCTATTTGAATAAAACATACGGTTGCATTTCTCTAGTTCAAGAGTAAAACGGTGAGACCTAGCTGCCAATCTAATAGTACGTTTAAATTCATACATTCGATGCACCAAGGAGAACAGCTCATCAGAAGAATTTCCTTGAATATATTTGAAGAAAAGACGGGGGAAAGTCACGTTACGTTCGGTAAGAAAGTGACTGAAATCGAGATGCCAAGTCAGAATTGATTACATTATAGACCCTTCAATAGATTTTCTATAGAATAGAAGCTGAAGATATATAGTAGGAACACCAGACCAGATATAGCAAACAATATTCAATGAACAGGGGAATGGGAGATTTATAAATGTGCAAGTTATGTTCTGACGAGAAAAACTGGCACACATAAGATTTTATTTGTCTGCTTTGTTTCTCGCAACTGTTCAATTCAACGTTGGTTTCTTTGTTCGATTTATTTAACTTTTTGCTTCATCCACTTGAACATTTCTGCAGCTTTTGGTTTTCCTAAGCAAATGTCATTTCTCTGGTGGTTTCTTTTAGCCGATCCATCCATTATTTGTCTAGATACACACGTTTTTCTTTTTATCTTTTCTTCTTTGGCAGTCAACTCTCTGTCACTATAATATAAGAACTTCGAAGTGGAAATACCAAAATCAAACAAGCACAAACATTTTAATATATAAGAAGCGTTTTAACAGGAGAATATAACACTATAAAGATGCTTTCCAAATGCTAAAGACAGTTTTAAGAAACAGGAAAATTCTATTAGAAACAAAGAAAAGATTGCTGAAATGTTACGTCGTATCAGTCTTCCTACATAATAATGAATGTTGAACAATTGCCTAACAGATAAAGAAGAGATGTCTCAACAGAAATATGCTCTTCCAGAAGGATGCTGAGAATGCTTTGAGCTGAACATGTGAGTAACGAAGACTGGAAACAAAACCGTCGCTTATAATTAAACTCAGAAAGAAATTGTTGAATGTATAGGATACATAATGAGAAAAGAGGGACTGGAGAATTTGACACACACAGGTTATATTCAAGGCAAATGAAACAGAAGAAAACTGCAAATAATTCCCCGGGCGAAATGGGACTGGCAGAGATGGTAAAGTGACAAATCTAGCTTAAAGCTACAAATAGAAGCTGTGGAGAGCCGCGATTTCCAACGTACTGGAGAATTACAGCAAAAAAAGTTATTCCTAAGAAAAAGCCTTCGATTTATTAACTATTAAAACATGGAAAATAATGTCTTTGTGTTCAGATCTTCTGCGAGACTGGGTTATCTTCGGTTAATGTCCCATACACATACGAGGACACAGCTCATGAGAGAAAAAGAAGTTCAGGTTCGAAGTTCTGACACCGCGTGACCAGCTGTTGTTTCCAATATATTTAAGGGATCATATCATAAAGGCTTCTTTTTTAGGCAAAAATCTAGAATCCGGGCCATAATTCGCGAGTTAAAAATTATATATATCACTTATTTTTTTAATATATTTTCAAATTTTTTCGAAATATATATATATATATATTATAAGTTAATAGACTTAAAATATATTAAACCATATTTTAAGTCTATTAACTTATAATATTAATGCTCTGTAAATTTACATTGAGCACTATTTTGTAAAAATAAAAATATCTATAAGAACACCGGATTATATATCTTACTGTTCTTTCTTTTTATTAATATACATATATATATATATATATATATATATATATATATATATATATATATATATATATATATATATTTCATTCGTTCGGATGCTTGTTGCTTCCTTTTTCTCTTAGAAAACGCTTTAGATGAAGAAATTGTTTGAGTATGAACTAAAGATTCCTTTGTAAAGCAACAAAATTATTTTCATGTATTTGTGATTGTACCCGAGATCCTTTAGCCTCCAGTGTTCTCGCGATTACGTGAAATAAATGAAAATCTAATTCCCATGATTCCTGCTGACGGGAAATTTAGAGCACTTCCTTTTTTTCAGTCGTTCTCTTGCAAAGAATGCATATGGAATAGAGATAATATCTAATAAGTAAATAGTTTTTGTTATTTTTTGTTAATTCTCAAGAACAAATAAAATGTATGAATTCATTTTCATATGTTTAAGTTTTATTACAATTTTAACCATCGCTTTTCAAAACATTAAACATTGCCGAGGAGAGAAGGTAGTTAAAAAAATATCGGTGTCATGAGAAGAAACGTCCTTTTGATACTTCGTCTTATTGTGAAGATGTTTATCTATGTTTGCCAAGATTTAGTATAAGAGATAAGGAAATTAAAACTTGAATAGGCTGAGGAAGGGGTAGATTTCTCCAACACTGCAAGATCCTGTTTAATTCTTGAAGAATACTAATAGAATCATTTAATTAAAGAAACATTAAGGCGAGAATTCATTTTTCCTTTGTTCTCATTTTGACTTTATCTTTTCTTTAATTGTCTCCCCTTTCTTTAGATTTCTTCTGCGACATCTTTATCTAAAATATTAACCTAAGAACTCGATTTCTATTCTTAAGTAGCCTTGTTAGAATTTGACTCTCTTGTGGATGTCATACGTAGCTTCCAACTCGTTCAAAAATGACTAAACAATCAACTTCTCGGGTGGTTATAAATAGCATCAAGCGATTGAACATTCTAGAAGACAATACTGGCGCTACAGAATCACAAACAAAGAATATTACCGGGTTACAAAAGCTACATTACTTGAGGATTTCCAAAAGCGGCAACAACTAAATTGGTTGGCGCATTAAACTTAAAATCGATGTCAGTCGTTATCTTCTGTCTGTTATTTTATTGTTTTCTCGCTTTAATAGTAAATGGTGTTTCATTAAGACGGATCAAAGTCAGCAATGTTATTGGTGATAATTTATTTATTTCTCCATTGTATCATGTTATTTAAGTCATGGCCATTATGTGTAAAAAATAATATCGTCCAAATGTCCGCCAAGGCTACGGCGGCACACCTCCACTCGATGGTCAACATTTTTGATGACATCTCTGCATAGTTGCTCCTCAATCTCACCAATATGCCTTATTATCTCATCCTTCAGCTGTTGAATTGTTGTTGGCTTGTTGGCATAGATTTTACTTTTGAGATGATCCCAAAGGAAGAAATCTAAAGGCTTCAAGTCGCACGATCGTGGTTGCTAATTGATTTCTCTGTTTCGAGAAATGATGCGACCTGGGAACTTCTCATTCAAACTCTGTCTGAACGTCCATTTTCGTAATAGGCTTTGATAACTTTAACACGTTGTTTGATTGTTAATCTTTCCATGGTTGAAACTGCCAAAGACTTAAGTTGTTAAATCTGAAAGAAAAAGAAAAAAAATCATTAGACGCTTAAACTTACTTCACATTTAGAATCGGTCCAAGTTATTGGAACACTCTTTAAATTTTTCTCATATTCTCTCATTCCCTTGCTTCTTAGTGACTTTATTGCCTTGCTTGGTGTGAAATTATTGTTTAAACAAAAAACATGTAAGTAGTAGAGAAATTAAAGGTATAATCACAGTGTTGACCTCACTACCAAAAAAAAATGGTTAGGAAGGGAACTTCCACCAACAGTAGAAAGACCGATAACAATAGACTTCAGGGACCTACTTTCCTGAAAAAGATTTATAAGGGAAAGATTTTATAAATTTCGATGGACACTAACGATAATAGTTCTATCAATGAATACCGAATGTTTCCTGCATGGAAACGGCTATTTTCACCATTACCATTTCTGGTTACGGGTGCTCGTCACCAAATATAGTAGGACGATAAAATCCTCTCTATTAATTTTTTATTCTTATCGCTCTCCTAACAAGTAAGTAGCTCATTTCTGGTTGGTCTTTTCGTTGTTAATTCGGTTCCTTGTCAGACAAGGAACAATACGCAGGGTATACAAGCTTAAGGCCGCATTAATTATTTATCTCTCTGTTATGCGACATCTTTATCATTTTATAAGACACAAACTTGCGTATAATTAGAAATAATTGTAAAGGCCTGCCAACAAATGTTGGCAAATTATAACATTCTCGCTCACAGACCTGGAGAAAGAAAGAAAGAAAGAAAGAAAGAAAGAAAGAAAGAAAGAAAGGCGAAATCGATTAAGAAAGAAAGAAGAAATCGATTAAGAAAGAAAGAAAGAAAGAAAGAAAGAAAGAAAGAAAGAAAGAAAGAAAGAAGGGAGAAATAGATTAAGAAAGAAAGAAAGAAAGAAAGAAAGAAAGAAAGAAAGAAGGGAGAAATAGATTAAGAAAGAAAGAAAGAAAGAAAGAAAAAAGAAAGAAGAAATAGATAAAGAAAGAAAGAAGGGAGAAATAGATTAAGAAAGAAAGAAAGAAAGAAAGAAAGAAAGAAAGAAAGAAAGAACTAATCCAGGTAAATCACAGGTAAAAAAAAAAGTCACGGGTAAAATAGTCACAGGAAAGAAAGAAACGGGACAATGTTAGCACTTTTTCTGTGTTTTCTGTGTTAATAGACTTTTATAAAACCCCAACTCTAACGCTAACCCTAATCGTGAAGACAGCGTGAATAGTAGAAATCTCGGATCTCAGTGCTGTTGTGAATGAACAATACTTGGATTCATTGAAAAATAATTTCGATTCCCTCGTCATGGAAATTATTGACAGTAATAAGCATAGTTCAAAAATCTGCTACAATCGATTCATGTATATGTCACTCGCAAAAGTAAGTTGTGACTTTTTTTATAGCTAAAATTGTGTATCTTTCTGTGACTTTATTGCCGGTCATGGTTAGTTTATGTGTAGCGGAGTTTTCTGTACACCAATTGACAGTCTTGAATTAAATTATTTCTGCTTAGTATTGGTGGGGACTGTTTGGCAGTTACTATCCCTCCCCCCACAGGACAAACGGATTGTACATTTTCAGAGTGAAATCTGATTATTTCCAGGGAAACTTAGAAAATATTCATGGCAAATTTTTATCTTGTATGCTTGTGTAAATGAGGTTGTTGAAAATATCTCAACCCAGCTAAGAAAGAATTCTCCACCCCCAACAACAAATATGATCTTTTAGTTACCGTATGTACTTGAGTATAGTACGAGATTTTATGGTCAGCTTTTTGCGCAAAAATAGGGGGTCGATCTAAATCTTTTTGAATCAAACATTTTCAATGACGGGATGTATATACAGGTATTTTTTCTGGAGGGATATATATATATATATATATATATATATATATATATATATATATATATATATATACAGGTAAGTTTTTAATGAAATTTCGGTGAACGTAACCTACCTTGTAGGCGTACATTCTCGCGCTACCTTTGGCTAACGTTAACCATTTATCTGCCATAAAATATGTCCAGAGTGGTGTACAGTACTGCAACATTTGGCTACTTGTTTGTTTGTTTGTTTGGGTTTATGGCATATCAACCACTGTGGGTTATTTAATGCCAAATCCAGTTTATATGAATTTTAAATGCCTATTTTGTATAGAATAAAAAACGTATAGCTGGCAACATTATTGTTTCAAAAACGTAGAGCTGGCAACATTATTGTTTCAAAAACTTAGAGCTGGCAACATTATTTTTCTGAAAACATTATCTGAGACCTTGCTGTTGGATGCAGTTTATCGCCATACCCAGGACGCGGATGTAGTTTACCGTCATACCCAGGACGCGGATGTAGTTTACCGTCATACCCAGGACGCGGATGTAGTTTACCGTCATACCCAGGACGTGAGCAAAACCTGGAAAACTAGCAGCTCACTATTTACCCATAGCTGGGACCCTAACAGGTGCTACCACCCCGGGTCAAGGTGGAGCTGGGAACACCAGCAATTAAGAGGTGGTTCCACGCTCCTCAAAACCTCCAGATCAGAGGCCTTGCTGTTGGATGCAATTTAACGTCATACCCAGGACGCCTCATTGGGGGGGGGGGGTCTTACCCCTCTACAGAGGTGCAGTCGGCGTATTCTAAAGCCCCAGCCGACAGGGCCGACATTTGGCAACGGTCGACCCATTAGTATTACTTAGAAACTAGTGTCGTATTATACGTGAGTCATATGAGAAAATCAGATTTTTCACAAAAAATTCAGAGGTCGCACTATATACGATTATATAAGGTATTTGGTGAGATTTGGGCATTTGTTTTGGTTCAGGAGCATTTCAACATTTACCTTGTATTTCCTTTCTTAAATGAATAATTGTCAATGTACTTTTATTACTTCGAACTGTTGTACCCATCTTAGTTGGATACTAATAATAAATTAAAAAAATGTTATTATAGACACAACGTTTCGGTCAAGTCCCCACGTAGCCTGTTGAAATGTCCTATTGGATTTGTCCAAAGATGAACGACATTTTCTATACAATCGTCGTCGGCTTCATCTTGTATTCAATAATTTAGTTTCTTTGCTGATCCCTTCCTTTATGATGAAGGCGTTGATTGAATTCGTCGCTAACGTGTAGGTTCAGCAGTAGAAGACCCCAGTTTCACCAAAGCCTGCTGCCGTCATCCATTCCTAATTGCCGTTTGATTTTGCAGGAGTTGGTTGGAGATGAAAGAAATTCCGAGTTGAAGAAAGTACCTGTTCCATTGGGCTTAGAGTGGAAAGATAAATTATATGAGACTGACGGCTGAAAAGTCGAATCAGCACAAAGGCGATACAAGACGTGGTAAACTCAGCAATTGTTTTATTCAAACTGCCGGTGGGTGGGTCCGTTTTGGTCTCAGCATTCCCTAGTGGGACCGGAAGTATTAGGTTGGTGCAAAAATAATGACGTAATAATGTCGTTTTTTGACGTATTTTTGACGTCAAAAAACGACATTATTACGTCATTATTTTTGCACCAA
>OZ010584.1:37910841-37933341 GCA_963932145.1 Acanthosepion lycidas | reverse complement strand
AAGAAACCGGACGAGAGTTCCACAATCGAGTAGTGTGTTCGCGTCGACTTACGGTCAGCTTTAATAATTCCAACAGTAAAATGATGAGTCTTTGCTGCCAAAATCTTAGTCAGTGAGTCAATTAAGTGCCAAAGGTGATATACGCTTGGGCGATCAGGTCTCTTTCGATTTATGACAAGGCAGAAGATTTTCTCGCAGTAGGTTACTGTTTCTTTTTGTGGTAGACTGGATGTCAACCAAGGCTATAGGACCCAGACTGTTCTGCTATTCGGCCCATAGCCAGGGCGTGGGGAAGAGATTGATTCATACCTCTCGTTACCAAGGGCATTTTTGTGTAAGTGATATGTAAGTGTAATGAACCCGACTGGAATTCGAACTCGGCTCTTCGAGTTCTCATTCCAAGCCGTTACCCACAGCGCACATCCAATCTTGTATTGCGCTTTATTTCATCAGGTCGAGATACCAAAGCGGAAAGCTCTTGCATAACTTACATGAATACATCTTTTCTCGTACATATGCATGTGTTCATCTTGATACACAGGTGATAGAAACTAACACTCACTTTTACGAGATTTACTCGTCAAATTCTAACAGGCGATATAAAATTCCTCTGCTAAAACTATATTTAATAATTGAGAAATAGAACAAATAAAATAGAATCAAAATGATAGCATCGTCCATTGTAACCACCCGATGGAGAAAAAGAACTCTTATATTATTATCCGATTAGACCCGAAGAAATGTGTTTTCTTTACTTTTTACCATATTTACTGTTTTCATTACTTTTTATTTATTTCATGATAATTGTATTGACCGTGTTAGCACGTGTTCATACATATTCGCTTTGTACTTAAAATGGGAAACGAACGAAGAGGAGAAATCTTATTACCAGAGGCGCAAATAAATAATTTCAATATATATATATATATATATATATATATATATATATATATATATATATATATATATATATATATATATATAACAATAAAACAATGAACCTTTGCCTTCAGCAGAAAATAGTAATAATCGCCTTTGCATAAAAGTATAAACTACTAATATATATATATATATATATATATATATATATATATATATATATATGTGAGTGTGTGTGTGTGTGTGTGTGTGTGTGCGGGCGTGTGTGTGTGTGTAAGAGTCCCGGCTCACCAGAAGACCAAAAACAATGTCACCTTTGCCTTCAAGAGAAAATAGCTGAGTTAGGTTTTTATTTCCATAAAAATATAAACTACTGATAAAATATGAGTAATGAAATTCCTACTACGCTACCTTCAACGGCATCACGACTCAAAAGACTAAATAACATCCCACAACATGAATCGAATGAACTTTATTTTAAGCACCAAAATTTAGAAACGAAGGAAATATACAAAAAAGAAATGAAACAAAAATAACTATTAATAAATAGAAAAGAAAGACATTTCAATCTAAGTAAACTAGTAGAATTGGTAAAACTCTCAAATACAAAATAACTTGTTTAGTAACACTTTTTGTTTCATTTTACGTTTATCTTTTCTTTTAGCTGCTTAAGCTAAAATGATTTTATCAGTTTCTTAAAGGCTTGCTTCAATGTTTTATGCTTCAATGTTTTATGCTTCAATGTTTTATGCTAGGGTTTAATAAATAGAGAATAAAATAAAAGCAATGCATCTACAATAATAGAATTGGTGGGATTCTTGAAAACAATTTAAAATAATACGGAATAAAATAAGAGATTTAATTTTCTTTTTTTCCTTTTACATTTTTATTAAATTTTTTACATGCTAATACCACAACGACGTCAGTAGGGGAGTTGCTTAAATTTAGGCAAATTTGAGTTGCTTATAAACACACACACACACACATACACACATATATATATATATATATATATATATGTGTATATATACGATATTTATGTTTGGTAATTTTTAACAAAATACGTTCATAATCACGAATAATCTTCCGTGTATTGATGCTAAAGGATGAGAGAAATATGCTACAACCGTTTATATATATATATATATATATATATATATATATATATATATATATATATATATATATATATATATGTCAGAAATTGTCGGAAGTTCCGTTCGGAAGAAAAGTACAGGAAACATGCTCCAAGCTTTCGATTTTCTTAAGTCATCATCATCATCATCATCTCTCTCTCTCTCTCTCTCTCTCTCTCTATATATATATATATATATATATATATATATATATATATATATAATTTAAATAAAAACAGACCACTTTAAGGTTCCATGTAATAAATTATTTCACCACAGTCCTATCTTCTTTACATTTTTTGTTTGAAAGTAAAGTCTGATGATCCGCAGTCCTTTTAAAAGGGCTGTGGTGAAATAATTTACTACATGGAACCTTAAAGTGGTCTGTTTTTATTTAAATTATATATATATATATATATATATATATATATATATATATATATATATATATAGGATTAATACAAACATAAAATTTGTCACTTAGCTGATTGGCGTTATATTCAGCACCTTTAATCCAAAGTTTTGTAGATTAACCTTTGTGTTATCATTCGGTTCACTCGTCAGGAGGCACAAGCAAGTGTTCGTTATTTTTATATAAGTTTTTTTTTTTTTTTAAATAATCCGCTTTTTTATTGGTGCTTGGTCGATTTTTCTTCTTTGCACGGGCATATGCATGCGCCTGTGCATATGCATGCGCCTGTATATATGCATGCGTCTGTGTATATGCATGCGCCTGTTTATATGTGCGTGCATAATTTCAAATATAACTAAAAATATATCTGCAAGAGGACAATATGAAGAATAACAAAAGCAAAACTTGTCTTATCTTATAAGTTTCTGTTTGTCTGTATTCATATATATATATATATATATATATATATATATATATATATATATATATATCAAATATGTGGTGCAGTTCAATTTATATTACAATGAATCATTCGTACAAAAAGTAGATTAGCAAAGTTAATGATATAAAATGGCGAAATCCCTTCGCTAACAAAATTTTAAACGTGCATTAACCTACAAATCACTCGATGAATGTGATGATCCTTGTTTTTCATAATTACAAGTTGTATAAGATCTTTTTTTTAATCTGCTAGTACTTTCCTTGTTTACATACAGTCATCCTCAGGCATGGAAATTGTTTTTAGTAAATCCAGGTAGTAGCCAAGACGAAAGATTAAATGCGAATCGAAATATGTTTTTTTAGAAATGTGTTGTTGTTATCGGATAAAAACGTTTGGAGCGTGCAGTCGCAAACGCTAAGGTTGAATTTTCTTTAAAACTTTAAGAGAGTGCGTTTTTTTTTTTTTTTTTACTAATATGGTAATTTATTGAACAGTTCATTTATTCAACAATTTAGTTCATGCCACATTGACTGAAAAACTCCTACAACAAAAAAATTCTCAAATTACACTGGTTGCACAGAGGGCCCCTTTAAAGAGGGGTTTTACAATCATATTACCGCATTTAGACTGGAGAGCCACAAAAGAGATACAAAATTGGCGAATTGTGTCTGGAGCTGCGAACAAGGGAACGGTAGAGATGTGGAAGATAATTAGAGAAGTCAACCCGGGCAGAGTCCATGGTAAAAGCTGCCGTCTATGTCAGGAGGAGAAGCTGGCAATAGCAATATATCCAGACAAGCAAATGTTGCTCATTGAAAGGACTGAAGTGTTAACCGGATGCAAGCACTTGCGCAAATATTTATTGAACAATTACGAGACCGGATGAGTGTTTTCTCCTAATTTCTTTTTTTTATCCGACCATCCCCGTTCTTAGTCCCACTCCCATCCACCTCCTGATGTTCTGACCCTCCCCCTTCTACGTTCCACTCCCACCAGTACCATCCACATTCCGGTGATTTATAAGCGTGTTGTGGACTTCATTATAATACAGCTTTTTCAACCGGCCTGAAGAGATCTAGCGATCGAAACCCGAGTAGCGTGGTTGTGAGAGATTTTCTTCCAAGGCATCTCGCTCTGCATTTTATATCTTATATTTTATGTTTTACAGTTTGCATTGAGTCCTTTTTTCGTGTATATGCATTTCTAGGCAGCCCCTCTTTTTTGTTTTTTATTTATTTTTTGGCCTCCTATTATAATATAATATTTTATATTTTAAATATATACATATATATATATATATATATATATCATAGTGAACATTGAAGTCAAGTGTTGACTTCAATGTTCACTTTTATATTTACACATGCTCTATCTCTGATATTGAGCACTTTATCCCATTAATATAGCACACCTTAAGAGTATATTTCTTCATATATATATATATATATATATATATATATATATATATATATATATATATATATATATTCAGATTTTGCATTATTTTTAATAGCTACAAAGTATTTAAGTAAATGGTCTGTTTTTTTTAAATAAACAGTATTAATTACATTGAACCTGTAACCCCCACCCCAAAAAAACAACCATTTAATCTGATGTGCAGTCGAAGATTTCTTGTTTATAAACAGTAATTCGGACTTTGCTAACCAGACACTTCTTTGTGGCTGTATATTTAACAGCACATCAGATCAAGGAATAGTTCCCTTTGGGTTTAAAGATTTGATTCCCGTCAGAGAAGGACATATTTCTTACGAAATTTCTCAAACATTCAGGCTGGTAAATATAATTAATAGTGTTTAATTTTAAAAAAAACGGACCATTCAATTAAATAAGTTGTATCTATTGAAAATAACGTATAAACAGAAAATATATTAAATAATTGTCGGATTTAATCCATTTGAATATATATATATATATATATATATGTGTGTGTGTATAAAATAAGTAAACTATAATAAGTCAGTGCTATGAATAACTTACAATATTAGTTCCAAAATAAAAGATCTGAGAAGGGCAGTTTTCTTCTTTGACACACTACCCCGTAAGTCCCTAGTAATCTATATATGGAGCATACGCAAAGAATATTGAAACATGGTTTACTGATTTCTTGCGGGGAAAAACCTATAAGTAACATGCAGTGTTTATATCGATGTCCACGCTATCTATATCTGTAGCCGCTCTATTTTCAATACCGAGCACTTTTAACGAATAAACGAAGCAAAATTAAACAATATGTATCTATGTGTGCGTGCGTGCGTGCGTGTATGTGTGGACGTTATTATGAAGGATATTTTCGTTAATCTACATGTCGTATTTATCTATCTATCTCTGCTTATATCTTTCTTTCTTTCTTTTTTTCTTTCTATCCTTGTATCTATCTACTAAGGAAAAAATAAAAAAATAAAACAAAACTGGAAAAATAGCCTTTCCCTTTAGCTCGAATAGACAGAGTTAACGACTTCTGTGAGAAATCTATGAGCCGTTCATGTCTGGATCTTCGAAAAGTCACGCTTAGCTATCACAGAGTTCTAATAAATGAGACGTTTCTTCCACTACCTATCTTTTGAGGTGGGGAAGAGCCGCCTGCTAAATTTTATTTATAAATCCACATTTTCTCTATCTATCTATCTATCTATCTATCTATCTATCTATCTATCTATTTCTTCCACTCTATCTATCTATCTATCTATCTATCTATCTATCTATCTATCTATCTATCTATCTATCTATTTCTTCCACTCTATCTATCTATCTATCTATCTATCTATCTATCTATCTATCTATCTCAGCCTGCTATTATCTATCTATCTATCTATCTATCTATCTATCTGAACCTGATCATATCGAATTCATATTCATATATATTTCAGTCTGTTATCTCTCTCAATCTATTTATCTTTACAGCTACTTTTCTTTCTTTCTATCTATCTATCTATCTATCTATCTATCTATCTATCTATCTATCTCAATCTTTTCATATCTATCTCTTTATATATATTTTTCCTGTTAATTCCCTAGTTGGTCTTGGTCTCTCACTCTCTGTCCTTCTCTCTCTGTTGCTCTCTCTCTCTCTCTCTCTCTCTCAGATATATATATATATATATATATATATATATATATATATATATATATAAGCTGGGATCAAATATGGAATGATAATATATCAGAATGATAGATAAAGAACAAATAGGAAACGCTTGTTTCATCGGTGAATGAGATATGGAGGAAAGGAAGAAAGTAATTCTAGTATTTTTACTTTTCTGTTGTTTATTTTTCATTGACTAATCACGTTTCATGTGCATTCGACTTGCTAAACAAACGTTAGTATGATTTGTGGCATTAAGAATTCAAGAAGAGACGTCACGTCCATTCGAAGTTTCGCAGAATTATGATACATTTACACGCATAAAGCAATATTTACGGTTTTTCAGTTAGGCGTGAAATCCGTTGATTTCTTCTTTAACCCTTATCTTTGATGCATCCTTATGAGAAAATAAAACAATGGCATTTGGTCAGGTGAATATAGGATTGGGTAATATTTAGTGTTGTCTCTTCTCCTAATCTACCTGTTCGACAAGTTTCCAATAATACGAGCCCTCACATAAAAAAAAAGTCATGATCATCTTCAATGATGATGTGGACCCTAAAAGTAAATTAAATTTTATTGGTCTTATTTGTTTGTTTTATATTTATTGAGTTATTATTATTATTATAAATGGAAAGTTAAATGGTACGATAATGTAGAGGTTGCATAACCAATGTATGTGTTGGAGTTGTCATTATTAAAGAGACGTTCTCAAAGTAGGTAAGCGAATTCGTAGACAACATTAGTCTTTTGAAGTTTTTACTTTCTTGTACAGTTGGCGTTGATTACGTCATATGTTTTTATTATTTTACTGGCTTAAATTGATTTGGGATATAAAAAATGAAAACATTACTAGCTCAGTCGTGTAAGTAATGAGAAATTTTAAAAGAAAAAGAAAAATTATACGTAAAATCAGAAAGAGAGAGTAGAAAATTCTAGAAAACATAATGAAGAAAGAATCTTGAAAAAATAGACACCCATAGGGTACGTCGATGGCAGGAGGATCAGAGAGAAACAGCAAGAAACCTACCTAACATGTTTGTGTGAACGAATGGCAGAGCAGGGTATGGGAAGACAAACAAGGGATAGGAAGTTGTGGAGATCCGTGATCGCAAATGTCGTGACGAGATGCGGCATATTGGAAAAAAAAGATACAGACTCTTTCTTTAAGTTTTACCGATATATTTTTTATTTCTCTGAACTCAAAAATTGATTGGCTTGCAAGTAACGTTTCTCGTATGTCTTATACCGAGATTGTAAAATTTCACTTTTTTTTTTTTTTTTTTTTTTTTTTTTTGTCTGCACATCAAAGAAATATATTTAAATTGCGGTTTAACTAAAAAAGAAAAAAAGAAAACCACTTACTCTGTTTTTTTTTTTAGGTGAGAGATTTCTTTTTTAAAATATTTTATATATATTTAGCTTTGTTTTTACTTCTTTTTTTTATTTTTCTTTGTTTAAACAGAAGACATCGTTGGGAAGATAAATCTCCAATATAGACGAATCGTCATGAGTAAAATGTTGGACTCGAACACAAAAAATATGTCAAAGAAACTACTCGGGGACTTTAACTTGAAATATAATTTAACATATTTTTATAATTTGACTTTAATATGGTCGTCCTTGCGTTAATATTCAATATCTCTCTCATAGGCGGGACGTGGCAAGCCTTTCGCTGCTCAATCGAACGAACTACATTCTCTGGTCCCGCCAATTCTATCTTCACAAGGACACGATGTGCCACTTACATAGTGGCAAACTACATAGATTCCCTCCGTATTTCATCGGTGAGAAGTATGACCACTCAAACAGGCTTCTTCCCGCGAGTCACTGCTCTGTGAAACAGGCACTCAAGAGAATGTATCCCCGATCACTGTAGTCTTAGGTAGTTCAAAGCTAATCGTTATCTTTCACTCCTCTCTGCATAAATTGCCTCTTAACGTAACCCTCAACTTCAAGGGGATCCCAGACCTTTTAAATGTGAAACTTACTGTAAAAATGAACTCTTACATTATTTTGGAGCACAAAATTATCTAATTTCTTTATATGCTATGTTCCTTTATTGTGCCATATCACTTTAACGACATCGATGATGAATAATGGTACTCCACAACTTCCTAAAGTTCGTATGTCTAAGTAATATTAGGTTGGTGCAAAAATAATGACGTAACAATGTCGTTTTTTGACGTTAAAAAATACGTCAAAAAACGACATTATTACGTCATTATTTTTGCACCAACCTAATATTTGTCTATTAGTATCCATCCAGCTCCCTCAACTAACCTATGTAGTAGGATTCAAGTTGCTTAAATAGGTGCTTGGATTATAGGTTTGGGTTTAATAAATAGAAAAGAAAGACATTTCAATCTAAGTAAACTAGTAGAATTGGTAAAACTCTCAAATACAAAATAACTTGTTTAGTAACACTTTTTGTTTCATTTTACGTTTATCTTTTCTTTTAGCTGCTTAAGCTAAAATGATTTTATCAGTTTCTTAAAGGCTTGCTTCAATGTTTTATGCTTCAATGTTTTATGCTTCAATGTTTTATGCTAGGGTTTAATAAATAGAGAATAAAATAAAAGCAATGCATCTACAATAATAGAATTGGTGGGATTCTTGAAAATAATTTAAAATAATACGGAATAAAATAAGAGATTTAATTTTCTTTTTTTCCTTTTACATTTTTATTAAATTTTTTACATGCTAATACCACAACGACGTCAGTAGGGGAGTTGCTTAAATTTAGGCAAATTTGAGTTGCTTATAAACACACACACACACACACACACACACACATATATATATATGTATATATACGATATTTATGTTTGCTAATTTTTAACAAAATACGTTCATAATCACGAATAATCTTCCGTGTATTGAAGCTAAAGGATGAGAGAAATATGCTACAACCGTTTAAATTTATATATCAGTTAAACGCAATCAAAGCGATAAGACCACAAAGTCGATAAGGCCACTACCATCTTTCACACACACACACACAGATATATATATATATATATATATATATAGGGTTTGATATATATATATGGTTTGATGTGTAAATTGTCGCCATTTTATAGTCTTAATTTCGGGCATGCGCGTTGTTTGTTTTTGATTTTGTCCACTGCACAGTATAGTAGGGTCAGTTAGGCACCGTCTTTGAGAAAAAGAACGCCATGATGCATTTCCCTCCGCCAGAAATTTGGAAACACCATGCTGTATTCCATCTGAAGCTCCAATATGAACATTGCAGACAATGCAGAACATTCGGGAAAAGATGGATGAGTCTAATAATGCTTACGAAGGCATGGCAGCTCGAAAAACTCACTCTCATCGTTCTGATAAGAAAAGAAGAACTCAAAAATTTGTTTTTGAAGATCTCGAGCTCAACACAGAGGCCTACATAAAGTGCATTGAGGAAGTAGTGGTGCCCTGGGTCAAGAGGGTGGCTGCTGGAACAGCCTATGTCTGGCAACGGGATTTTACACTATGCCACACAAACAGGAGACCCCAATTATGGTTGTCAGACAATTTCTGTGACTACATCACTCCTTAGATCAGGCCACCTAACTCTGTTTACTACAAACTCATTGGTTATTATGTGTCGGGCGAAAGGCCAAGAAAACTCCTTGTAACATCAAAGATGAACTGAAGGCAAGGATTATGGCAGCATTCACCAACTTAAACAAGGGGACCGCCCAGAAGCCCGCACAGACATAAAATAATTGGAACACACATCAACTGCTACCATGGTTTCTACCAATCTGGTCTTATCAGGCTGTAAAATTTTAATTTAAGATTAAATCGCTCTGCCTTTTCGTTGTATTGTATTGAGAACTTTTTTTTATTAATTTAAGCTGTTTTTTGGTAAAAATATTACTTTTTGTTAAAAGTTGGATTTATATATATATATATATATATATATATATATATATATATATATATATATATATATATATATATATTAAGTTATATATATTTATATGTGTGTGTGTGTGTGTGTGTGTGTGAAAATATATAGAAAATAGGAAAGAACTCGTTAGGTAAATAATCCAAAGTTCTTTAGTATTTTTTTTATTAATTTAATTCAAATGATTATATTGAAGTTTTCGGCTCTTGTTTTGAAACATGATAACTCTTGTGCAGCGAAGGAATCATATTTTTAACTAAATAATTATATATATATATATATATATATATATATATATATATATATATATATATATGGTTATTCATGCCTTCATTACGCAATATTTTAATAAGGAAAATCAATAGAAAACTACAGTCAAGCGTTCAATGTGGCCGCCACCTGCAGCACGGCCAACATCAATCCAATAAGAGAATTCCTCTCAGACGCGTATCAGCATATCACGATCAGCTGAGTTGATCGCTGTTGTTATTCGATGTCTAAGATCATCGAGGTTAGTGTGTAGCGATGGAACATTTACGTATCCCGACAAGAAAAAAATCACACACGGTGATGACTGGGAATCTCGCAGATCAAGCACAAAGAGCAAGATCTTGATAAGTGCCTGAATGACGCGTAGTTTATAAGGTTTCAAATGTAAACGTCTTAGCCTACGTCAGATAGTGGATTGAGAGATAACAAGCTAACGGCTAGCACGATTTCGCAGCACGGATTCTCACCACATGTTGCTCCGAAAAACTCGTGGTCGTCCTGGGATTTTTCCTTTACACAGACACGCACTCTCTTGAAACTTTTTAAACCGCTGTCGAAAGATCTTAAGAGAGAGCGGTTTAATATGGAATTGCGTTCGAAAAGCAGGCAGCGCCATGACAACCGTATTTGTTTTCGTGAACTAGACTTGACATTCCGGGGGTAAACAAGCAATTGAACGTTGCCGGAGATACGACGCGACTTCACCGCCCCTGTGGCAACCATTGAACCATTGAGAACTGAAGCAATGCGTCATGAAATCGGCTCATTCTTTTTTTAATAACGACATATATATATATATATATATATATATATATATATATATATATATATATATATATATATATATAATTATTTATTTAAAAAGATGATTCCAACACGCTACATAAGAGCCGAAAACTTCAATATAATTATTTGAATTAAATTGAATTAAAGTAAGCTCTGTTCCATCTGCAAGCGAAATATTTTTTGGAATCCCCCCCAAATTTTTAGATTCCAAAAAAGATTTCGCTTGAAGATATATATATATATATAAGGCACAAGGTGGAGTAATGGATAGCGGCCTGGATTACGGATATCGAAGTACCGAGTTCGAATTACAGTCGAATCCATTCACTTACGTGCTAATACCCTTGAGAAAGGTATGAATCCTCGTCTTCTTCTCCCTCCACCTATGGTTTTATAGCCTTGCGGAGGGTCGTTTGGGGACATTGTCACACTTAGTGCACCAAGTTTTTGCATTCGGCTCTTCAAAATGTGTGGATGGTTCTGCACAAAACCTTCACCCTTATAATCAAATCACGTGTGCTGCTGTTGGCTCCTAGGAAATGAGCTGTTTGACCCTCATACGTCGAATACGATGGGAAAATCCAACATATATCTATAAACAATGTCTATATATATCTTTGAAGAAGGGGTGGCTGAAAGGACTCTTTGATGCATTTTTAATCTTTTATCTCTATTATTTAAAGCTCATATATATATATATATATATATATATATATATATGTGTGTGTGTGTGTGTGTGTGTGTGTGAGTGAGAGAGAGAGAGAGAGAGAGAGTGTGTGTGTGTGTATGTGTAAATTAAGAGATCAGCCAATTACGCTACCATGGTTTAAAACCTTTCAGTATCCTCACGCGATTATGGCCAAATGATTTTCTTTTTTTTTTTCCTGATTTTTTCTTATTTTTGTAAAAACGCAAAACTTGAAGTGTAATAGAAGGGTAGTTTAAAGCAAGAATATTAAAATTGTATTGGAAGGTGAGTAAATAAAATGTACATACTTTCATCCTGGTTCGTACGAACTCAAAAATTACTTTTTAGTGTGTATGCATCGTGTCATTATTTCCTATCTGTCATTCAGTTTCCTGGACTAATTCAACTCTGACCAATAACTGTTTTATAATTATATATATATATATATATATGTGTGTGTGTGTGTGTGTGTGTGTGTGTGTGTGTGTGTGTGTGTAATAAGCGTCTACTCGGTGCATAGTCATCTGCTAGGAAGGACAGTCATTCCCTTTATTCAAAACTCAAAGAATTTAGCTATGATTTATACTGCAACTGTCTTGAGCAGACTTTAGTTTCTGGAAGAGAACACATCATCCGGCATTCCCTATGCCCTTTCTTTTTGTCTTCAGTCTGCCTTGAACGGACATGGGATTAAAAATAAGAGAATATATTTTTCAATTAGTGTATTGGTTAAATTTGTTTTCAGAAAAACGATCACATTATACTGAAGCACGATATTCCTTGGCTGCACCATATTTTTTCTTGTAGAATGCCAAAAGATTTCTGTCAAGATCAAATGAACGATATGAGAATGCGTTGCGCAAACTGAAAAGTGATTTTTTTTATATCTTCCCAGCATAGAAATGACGCTTTATACGCGAATATAAATCCATTAACTCCTACCCATTGCGTAAAAAACTGGCTGCTTACATTCAATGCCTCGAAAATCAAACTAGTTACAGTCCATCATCGCCGATCGGACCACCAGTCAAGATGACCGGGTGTCTCCTCGGAGAGGTACTATTTCAGACTATGGGGCCTTAAATTCACACCTGACATCAAGTAGAACTCATACATATGATCCAACGCTAAAGATGCACGTATAATAGTCTGCAGCCTGTACCACTCCAGTAAGTAACTGAATCCTCATGCTATCTTTTCATTTATAAGAACCAGATCAGGCCAAAAATGGAGTATTGTTGCTATATTTGGGCAGGAGATGCCCAGACCGCACTCTCCAGCCTCGATAGAATCCAAGTCCTTGTTGATGACGAATTATTTTTCAACCTCCAACCTCTCTCTTATAGGCGGGATGTGGCAAGCCGCTCGCTGCTATATGACTAATTTCACGGAAAGTGCTCGGACGAACTACATCATTTTGTTCCACCAGTTTTAACTTTCGCGGCAAGGACCCGCCATGACACTTAAATTGTAACAAACCACCCACATTTCCTCCGTATTTCATAGTTGAGAAGTAAACTGCACTCGAATAGCTTCTTCACGCTGACCATTGCTCCCTGGAACAAACTCCCAAGAGGATGTTTCCTCGATTACTACAATCTTAACCAGTTCAAGTCTATAGTTAACCGTTATCTTTCCCTCCTAAAACTGAACCTGTAAAAAAGAATATTTTTATTCAAAGATTTTATGCACAATAAAATGAAATAGAATAAGATTGCTGAAAATGATTGACATTATTATTGCACCAAACCTAATATTATATGACAGTTCAGTACCATTTGCTTTGTTCTTAACAAAATTTTCCTGTTTCTTAATACTTTGTCTAGTGTTCGGAAGGTATCTTTCGCTGTCAAATACGCCTTCGGACTTCGGGTTTGCACTTTCCGTCTTGTTAAAAACATTTCCCAGATATTTAATTTGTTGTATTTGTTTGATTTCCGTACCACCATTTTGCAATTTGCATGTTGGGATGTCCCTTTTTTGTTGACAGCCATACATTCCGTCTTTGATGTTTAGTACTTTCTTATCGCTTTTCTTTACCACTTTCTTGTAGTATCCTTTAAAAGTTATGCAATATTCAAAATCTAATGTGCTAACAGAATTTCCAAATTTCCCCTTAGTAAACAGAAAGTTTGTGTTTATAGTCATAGACGTCAATGGCAAACAGGCAAAAGACATTTGATGAATTTTTAACTCATTTTCATTTGCAAAAATAAAAGGTGTAACTTGTAGGAAAGCTATAGGAAGCGCAACTTCTAATTTTTCGTTCGAAAAGTCATTCGCTGATAAAAAATATGATTTCACAATATTTTTCTATTATAAATAAATAACTAAATCTGCTTTGTTCACTTCGAAATACGGTCTGTATACAAATTCGGTGTAATTCCCATCTGTTGCTATCGATAGTTTCTCTTGCTGTTTGCCTATATGTGACATACGTTGTTGATTTTCTTAATGCCCAATTCAATAACCTACCTATATTTATTTAAAATATCATGAACTAATAAATTACTTTTTCTTTTCACCATCTAGCTGTACGTGCTGCAATATGTCATGTTGTCCCGAGAGGCGACTGCTCAGCAGAACGTCATTCAACATGTGGTACTTTTGGTAAGTATAGATATTTTCTACGCACACGCACGCACACACAAATACATACATACACACCATATATATATATATATATATATATATATATATCAAAGGAAAAACTTAACACATCATCGGAGAATTTGGTAATAAATTTATTTCGACAGATAAGTTTTTAAAACCTCATCAAACCGAAATAACAAAATGGTTTAAATTTATCCAGACAATATATTAAAAATTATTTTAAAAAGAAGAGCTCTCTTCATGGATCTATCTTTTTAATATTTTATATTAAAAAGACCTGCTTGGATTATCCTTACCATTTACAGATTTGATATTATATATATATATATATATATATATATATATATATATATATATATATGTGTGTGATTGTGTAATTGGGTAGCAACCCATCTTTTTTACAGCCTTCATTAAATACGGCTGACAAGGAACTGTGGTAACGTTTTTTAGATCGAAATTGTCTAAATATTTTGTAATCATCATTGATAATGGCTAAAAGTATAGCCGAAAGAGCTCGGACATACAAAGAAGAAAATTATGAGAGAACATGAAAAATTAAGCTTGCGTGAAATATACTGTCATCCACAGATAGATTGTTTTGCTGTATCACAGCTCATCAATGTGTCTAGACATCCGATTGCTTCAAGCCGGGATGGATACGCATTCTGCAACAGTTGGAGATTTTCCCCCCTAAGCCATCGGCGCATAGTTGAAACAAAGGCGAATTTTTACGTACTTACTCCGTGAATGAACACGCCAATGACTGACGGTGTTCAGTTCAGGGAAGGGAGAGAGCCTCGTAATATTAGTAGTAATAGTCATTGTTTACAAATTCGCACTTATCTTCCATGAGTGCACAACCGAATTTAAGTTTTTCGGGTGCGTATATATTGTCATACTTGCGCATGTATGAGTATTTATGTTATGTATATATGTTTTGAAAGTGCCTGAAAACCACACCACGGGCTGAATTTAGTTACCTCCCTTGACGTTTCCATGCGTGCCTAAATGATAAAATTTAAAAATTGTACAGTACATAACCTTAGCGTTTTTCAGTTCACACGCAAAAATTTAATTTTCAGATGAACACAATTTTGTCTTAGAAAAATGATGAAGACAATATTTTTTTTGTCTTTGAAAAAACAAGACTGAAAATGACATTGTACTAATGTGGAAAGTACACGGAATAAAATGAATCTCCATCAACATGATCATTTTCTTTCTTTCTTTAATAAGGATACTAAGAATCTTTTTCGTAATTACGAGGATCCTATTAAAAATAAGTAGACAACATTTATCTAAATTATTTAATGAGACACGTTTTAATATATATATATATATATGTATATATATATATATATATATATATATATATATATATATATATATATATGATTTTTATAAGTAATTCAGATTTGCCTAAACCTAATTACACTATTGACGTCAGTGTGGCATAAGCAACTAAAAAAACGAGTAAAAAAACGAAAACGTAAAATTAAATCATTTATTTAATTCCGTACAATTATCTATTATAATTATATATTATATAATTATACAATTAGTTTTTACGTATAATTATGTATTATATAATTATTATATAATTATATATTTATTTATTCTATTCAAGAATTCTGCCCGTCCTGGGTATGACGATAAACTGTATCCGCGTCCTGGGTAAGACGATAAACTACGTCCAACAACAAGGCCTCTGATCAGGAGGTTTTGATGAGCGTGGAACCACCTCTTAATTGCTGGTGTTCCCAGGTCTATCCTGATCCGTGGTGATAGCACCTGTTAGGGTCCCAGCTATGGCCAAATAGTTAAGCACCAAATTGGGGTCAAAACACTATGAAAGTGTAAAAATAGGTTTTAATACCAGAAATACTTTGTAAAAAATTACCAGCAATAAATTTTTGAAGAAAAATTATTACAAGCAATATATTTTTGAAAAAAAATTACCAGAAAGAAAAATATTGTCTGCATTAAATAACCCACTGAGGTTGATATGTCGTAAAACAAATCAAACCAAACCAAACCAAGAATTATGCCAATTCTGCTAGTTTAGTTACACTGGCATATCTTTCTTTACTATTTATTAAATCCAAACATAAAATTAATCAGGACATTTTAGCAACTAATGGCGTCATTGTGGCTTAAACAACTCAAAAAAGAAAAGCATGGGATTAAACCAAAAAGATTATTAAATATGTTACTTGACACTGTGATGAAGAATTCTACCAATTAATTGTATTTAAATTCCTTCCTTTTCTATTTATTAAATGATGAATTTAAACTTAACATCAAGAAGCTAATTAGAGAACTAGAAAGGATTATTATAAAAACAAATAGATATAATATGTTTGTATTATTTAATGAACCATATATATATATATATATATATATATATATATATATATATATATATATATATATATATATATATATATGCGTGTCTGTGTGTGTGTGTGTGTGTGAAAATATATAGAAAATATGAAAGAACTTGTTAGGTAAATAATCTAAATTTCTTTATTATTTTTGTTATTATTTTGAAAAAACAGTGCTCGATACAAAAATATAATTTTTTAATTTTCATATTTTCATATTTTTAAATAAATAATTATATATATATATATATATATATATATATATATATATATGTATGTGTGTGTGTGTGTGTATTATTATTATTAATATTATTATTAATATCATAATTATTAAAAACAACAGAAATTTTGTGTCGATTAATTCAATTTTTACACATTTCGAATAGCCCTTCTCACACAAGGTGGAAATTCCACCATAAATTGTCTGAAGTTCACTTTTGAATAAAAGTCTAAGAAATATGGTTCCAGCTTTCAAATAGTAAAACAGACATGATCTTTGAAACAAAACTCATACAACAAAAACAACCATCAATAAATAAAGATAATTATAACTTCAGAAACCGCATTCTCAAAGGTATATAAAGAAAAACACTTATGCCACAACATCCTTTTTTTACGTCGCAACACTCTCCCGTTCTACGATACTCACCATTTATCTCTACCTATCCTGATGATGACTTAAGAAAGTCGAAAGCTCGCACTGTATTTCTTGTACTTTTCTTCCGAAATGATCTTTGGATAATTTCATCATTCTCTGAGAATTGTAATTTGTAAAAGGTTATCAGCAAAATTAATCCACACAACATTACTCTTGTCTTTAATAATATTTGCCTTAAAGAACAATTGCTGCCTAAATAAACAGAATACATACACACACACACACACACACACACGCACATATATATATATATATATATATATACAGAGTGTCCCAGAAAATGCACTGTTTATTGACGTGCAAACATGATTAATGGTTAAAATTAAGAAATATTACTTTTTATTGACTTAAAAAGAAAATTAATGGCTTAAATTAAATATTAAAAGAAATTAAATGTATGTTTATAAGTATTCAAACTGAAGTCAAAAAGTGAGTATATTATTGGGAACACCCTATACATATATATATATATATATATATATATATGTGTGTGTGTGTGTGTGTGTGTGTGTGTGTGTGTGTGTGTGTGTGCATACAAAAACCTAAATCAATGAATCATCCTTTGAAACCCACTTCGTGCGCATATAAACGCGCATATATTTTTTGTACTTAAAAGGCACGTAACATGGCACCTTTTTCGCCTGAAATACGTACATTTCTTAAGCATTTAGCGTGATTTTATTTCTCCACACACATACGTTGATGTAGTAGGTGGATACAAAAGGTTCTATGCTTTTTTGAACAAAAGTTTTTATTCATATAAATTCATCAGATTTCAGTCGTCATAATGTTTTACCTGGATATCTATGAGTGGTTAGTTGTTTCTTTATCATAAAAGGTCCTTTCAAGCTTTGATTCAAGAAATTGTCCGCGAAGTTTTTAATGACTCAGAACCGCTGATCCAACAAGGAGTGTTGCATAGAGCGAACCAGGTCTGAATGAGGCACGTAGAGACATGTTGTATGTATTTTAAAAATCATTTCACGCCAAGCAAGGCAATAAAACCACTAAGATATTTTTCTTATTGCCGTTTCTTGTTGTTGATAGTCATAGAATGGTTATTTTTAATTGCAAAAGGAACAGACGTTCGTACCTCGTCGCGGCATGCTCAGCTTGTTTTAGAAGAATGGCAGATAGAAAAACTAAAAACATTATGATACATATTATTCCTTGCATTATACCTATTGTACGTGCAAAAAAACAAATGTTATTGGTTTTAATCATTTCACGCCGAGCAAGGCAATAAAGCCACTAAGACGCAAAGGGTTACAAAATGTGAAAAAATATGACAAAAAGAGAGAACAATAAAAGAAGATGAATCAAAAAGACAGAAGATAACGATTGATATTCCATTTAAAGTTCTCAATGTCAAAACAAGAAGTCAGAAGAGAGTTTCACAAGCGAGTAGTGCGAGAAAAGAAGCAGTAAGCATAGAACCTACAATTAAATGGAGTCATTTTAAATGTAAAATAATGAAACCTTACTGTTTGTCTATTACTGCACTTGAATTCATAAAGTCTAGGTACCATAGAGTAAAGTAATATATTTTGTGTAAAATACAAAAATATGGCACAAGGCCAAAATGGGGGGGGGACTTGTCTTCAGTCTGTCTTATCTTAAACTTAGCTAGCTACGATTCTTTGTTTTTTATGTGCCATGACCTTTCAGGACGTAGGCGATCATGGCTCTCTACCCCCCTCTATCTCTTGTAGCTCAACAAGTTCCTTCCCTCTGCCGTCTCTCCCAGACTACATTCTCTTATCCACTTGTTCAAGGTGTGGCATGCATTGCTTTCCCTTGTCTCTCTTTCCCTCTATTCGACCCGTGAGTATCAGATTCTCCGGGCCATCCTTCCTCATTATGTGCCCCAGAAATGTCAGCTATTCTTACTTGCCATTTTTACTACAACCAGCACAATACCCCAGAGTCTGTATGAAGTCGTAAACAGCCCCCATATGTACAATATTTCATCAGAACAGGGAAATTTCATCAGAACAATTACAATGGAAGTATTTATAGAAAAGGCACAGCGAAGCTATATTACGGCGGTGGAAAAGTGGATGAGCCGAGATGCCAGGTCAGGATAAAAAATATTGCTGATTCTTTTGTGGATCTTATCAAGGATCTCTAAATAGGAGCACCAGACTGTACGTTGAAGAACATGCTACAACACTGCGCATGAAAGAAGAAGGTGTAAATGGATCGTAGAATCATGAACAATAATTAAAATGATAAAGAATTAAGTGTTGCTTAGAACGACAAGGCACATGAAATTAAAAAGAAGGTCTGGATTGATGGTATATCAGGCTCAAATAGAGGTTGTAAAGAGTTGTGTTGCTTAGAGCTACGCATGAAGTTGTGGAGAGTCATAATCGCTCACATCCTGAACGGACACCGCACATAGAAAAAGAACGTCTGAATCGATGGCAGGGCAAGAACAATGAGAGATAGTAAAGAGCTACGTTGCTTAGAGCTACAAAGGAGATAAAATTGTGGAAAGCCATGATCGCTCATATCTTGAACGAACAGGGCGCATAAAAGAAGATCTGAATAGCTGGCAGAGCAGGCAACTACAAAAGAAATGAAGTTGTGGAGAGTCATGATCGCCCACGTACTGAAGGAACAAGTTACATAAATAATGATATTTCTCAAGATATTGTAGCGAATGCACTAAATTCAAAATAACATTAATCCTTACATTTGGGCGATTTTGATTAAAAGCTTAATCGGCAAAAACGGTGAATTCTATAATTGGATAGAGATTCTGCAAAAAATAGGAGTGAATTTTGTCCTTCGACGAGGATATTAAAATCTACTCTTAACGGATGCAATAAGAATTTAGCAGAATTCTTACTCATATATTGAAAAGAAAAACTCCACCATTCAATTATCTGACTTGCTATTTTTTCACTTAAACGGCGGGAAAAGTTTGCACGAACGGGCACGTGAAAATGATAAAAAAAATCCTTTTTCCAAGGGTAAATTTTATTCATATTTTCGCTTTAATTATCTGCAAAAAATTATATTTAAAGAAAATATTAAAAGAAAAACGAAATAAAACAAATTCTTCAAGATGTAGACGATCATGGATCTCTACAACTTCCTATAATTCGTATCTCTAATTCTGTATTTGTTTCTTTGCTATCCTTCCCAGTTCCGGGGGGTGCGGATGGTGTAATAGTGAGCAACCAGGAATGAGAAATCGAAAAGCCAACTTCGAATTCCAGTCGTTTTTTTGGGTTTTTTTCATTCACTTACGCGTAAATATCATTCGGAAAGGTGTGAATGCACCTGTTTCCCCCCAGCTATTGGTTAAACAGTACGGATTTTATCTGGGGAAATCATTGTTGTTCTGAAAAAACATATTAATGATGTTAATGCAATATTCTCTAGTATAAAAGAAAAAAAACAATTACAATCCAAAATGTGTTTTAAATAACCTACAAAGGGTTGATAAGCCGTAAAAAACAAATCAATTCTAGTCTCGTTCTGCTATTTATTTAAACAACCCCGTTAGTTATGTTACTCACTGTTATCCGCTGCCCCTATTCCTAAGAGTCAGTTTCTCGAAGTTGTCTTTCCTTATTGTGGGTCAGATCCAGACCTGCAATTTTCGATTCCCAACTTTTCATTACTGCGATTGCTTTCGTCGATTCATTTACGTGATTTTTTGTCGACGAATTTTTTGTACGATAACACTTTTTATAATTTGGAAATAAATTTGCGAATAATCTAAATTAATTGCGAAATCCATCGCCAGTCACCCATGAAATAAAAATAATTGTTTGTACGTACATCAAATTGTCTTTAAATTAAGTGGCGGCAGTAGAATTATCGTTGGACTTTTAAAAACAAGCTAAAATATTAATGCAATACTTAAATGCAGCGATCAATTTTGAGTTCTGTCGTTTATTGTTTACTATCGCATCTACTCCTTCTTACCTAAAGTGCTGTAGGCCCAATCAAAAGCCGTCCACGGGAGCTAGCTTAAATGCCGTCCGATAGTTTGTCAAAACTAAAGAACGCCCGTAAATATAGATCAGGTTAACTGAAAAGTCTAGGTAAACGATGGAGGATGTTACATAATTTAATGTCTAATAAACAAAAGCGAGTAAATACGGCTGCTGACATTTTGTTATAATGTAAATTTTCTTTATATCATTTTAGTTTATGATTAATATATGTATTTTATATTTTAAATAAAGAAGCAGTTTGACAAATGAAGCATTTTACTGTTTTCTTGCAAACTTTTTCGAATCTTATTGAGTCGATAAAATTGAACAGATTGTTTTGGTAAATACACTGACAAAGTTATTAATCTTTCGAGTGTTCCACGGAAATTGTCGAGTTGACTTTTTAAACATACTTAAAATAACGAGAAAAATGTCGCTTACAGGAATTTATTTGTTTATATTTCTGAAATGAGGTAACTTTTTTTTCAGTATTTATATTGTTCAAACTGTTGTTCACATCTTTATTGTCACATTCACAACGTTCCCTCCATTGTATGTTCTGGTCTTCTTCAACTGATGTTTATTTTAATTTCGAATCGAACCCACAATAGTCAGTCTGCATGTTGGCATTTCTAAATATTGACTGGATGACCTTTGTGAAGACGTTACAGACGATCTTCCCATGTTTATTTCTTGAAATGGACTGATATTTGACAGTGGACGCCTCCTTCTTTCTTGTAATCGGCACCTTCACGCAATTTAAGGATGGAGACATCTTCATTACCCACTGCTACTATCGACTTATCCAGTATGTTCTATATTGGTCAGACTAGTACCGATGTTGTCCTGGCTAAAGCCAAGAAAAGAATTAGTCGGACTCAATGGAAATAAAAGACAATATAAGACAACCCCATCTGAAGAAAATCCAATTATTTACATCAAGTGCAGCTATGTCAATTTAGAAAATATCTATGGCGTGTTTATTGTACACCGACGCACCAAGAAATAAAATAAAGGTCACGGCTTTTGCATTGAAATTAACATTCTCATCTGTGAATGGCAGGACAACAAACTGTGGGAAAAGAATTTGACCGTTTTCAATTCCTGTCACGACATTTGCAAGCGGTGGGTGGAGGAAATGAAACAGATTCTCAGTGACTGAGCAGCCCAGGAAAGTTAAGGTTATATGTCAGACCATTTCAGGAAATAAAAATAGGAAGAACGTCTACACACGTCAGTGAACCAATCATCAGAAACGCCAAC
>OZ010584.1:37838341-37905841 GCA_963932145.1 Acanthosepion lycidas | reverse complement strand
TGACTTCTCACGATCACGGCATCGCGATACCTCCTGACGCACTAAGCGACGAATTTACAATACCGTCCTCTCGGTACTAGTATAGGGCGCCGACACGCGTCCATCTCTTCGGGTCGTGTGCCATCAAAAGGGATGCACTGGCCCGATCGTGTCCAATGAGGAGCTATACCGGGGGAACCTACTAGCCGAGCATCCTCCGCATCATCGTTTAGCGCCGTGTTTGCTGTCATTCCAAGACCGTAAGAGTTGGAGGAATAAGGTGGCTCTCGTTGGCGCAACGCCTTCATGGCATGTAATTTAACAGCAGTAAAAATCATATCCCAGTTTTTAATATTGGCATGTCATTGTCATTAAATAAAATAATGGAGGCCATACTTGATATATAAACGTTCGACTTTAGAACTAATCCAGACGATGAAAAATATGTCATCAACATCCGAATACATTAGAATATTGAAACATGACTTTTAAAAGCAATACAAAGTATTAAGAAACAGGAAAATTTCGACTTCTGTTTTTTTTGTTTTTTGTTTTTTATTTCTGTTCATTTATTGTCCTCTCGCAGATTTTTTCACACTCAGTAACCCCATAGGTCTTAGTGGCTTTATTGCCTTGCTTGGGGTGAAATGATTACCTTCAGATTCTTGCTTAGTTACGAATGCCTTATGACATTCCTCAAGAAATAATAGGATATATACACAACACCTATACAATGGCCCCAGTTGTAAGTTATGGTGGGGGAACTTCTTCGCTTCCCGTTAAAGCCAGCCTCCTACGAGGAGACCAACTTGTTTCGCTTTTTGTTTATTGTTATTGTTCATTTTTGACCACTCTTCTTAATTACTTTCTCGGATTCTTTCACACTTAGTAACCCCCATACGTCTTAGTGGCTTTATTACCTTGCTTATGGTGAAATGATTACTTTCAGATTCTTACTTAGTTACGAATGCCTTATGACATTCCACAACAATTAATAGGAGATATACACCACACTGATACAATAGCACCCCACCCCTTTTTAACCCCTAGTGGTGAAATCCCTTCGCATACTATCAAAGCCAGCCTCCTATAAGGAGACTCACTTGCTCAGCTTTTTGTTTATTGGCATTGTTAACTATGGTTCTTCACTTCACCCTCGGGTGCGCTCTCGCTGTTCTGCTGTTCATATCAGAGACACTGACTTTACACAAGATATATTTCTAATTAATAAAAATCTTAGAATTACACAGGTACAATTATATCCTAAAAATTTTTGCTGCTGTGTTGACCTTTTTACTTAAACGAACCAAAAATCGTGTAAATGAAACCATTCTCAAGGGGAGACAAATAATGAAATTAAAACATGAAATAGTAGGGTATTTTTTTATCAAGCTGATAAATACACATGGCTCGACACATTCATATTCTGAAAAAGCATTTTAATGTCAGAAAATGCCTGGCTTGGACCGCTTCAAACGTTACTCCATTTGATTTGTCTGACCTGAGAGTTGAGTTTAAGTTACAAATATTTAGGGTCACAATTGAGTCAACTCTGGAACATGGGCAATGTCAAGACACCTTCTTTCTTTTCTATGTGCCGTGTGTGCCTTCAAAACATCATCGATCATGACTGTTCACGATTTCCTGCCCTTTGTAGCTTTTAATAAATTTGTCCTTTTTCTTATCTCTCCAAAACCTTGTTCCTCCATCTAATTTAATCAAGTTTTTCTCAGTCCATCTTGCCTTCAATCTGTCCTGTGAATGTCAAATTTGCCAAGCCCTTATTACGTGCTCTTCAAAATTTCCACTTTCTCTTCATGATGTTAAATTTAAGTATCATTTTTGTTTCTATTTTCTCTAAAACCTGGACGTTGCTTATACATTTAGGCTATTGTCGCTAAAACTTCGTTGTTGCTCACATGTACGAGCCATGATATTCTCAGCATCCTTCTGTAGAACCACTTCTCTGTTGCTTCAAGTCTCTTCTTCATTTGTAAAAAGATTGTTCAGCATTCACTGTCATAAATGTGGACTGATATTACATAACAGTTCAGTCCTCTTTTCTTTGTTTATAACGAAATTTTTCTGTTTCTTAATACTTTGTTTAGATTTTAGAAGGCATCTTTCCCTATCCCAATGTGCCTGTTGATTACAGTATCACACTTTCCATCCTCCGTTAAAAGCCAGATATTGATGTACTTTCGAATTTTGTGCACCCACTTCGTTATTACCAGGCTCAATTTTCAGTTTCCGATCTAAACTGATACTCAAATCTAATGAGCAAAAATTTTGTTATTTGTAATCGTGGCTGATCGCTCGTATCCGGCTATGCATGTCTACTAGGGAAGCTAGCCAATCCCTGCTGCGGACGTCTGCTCAGACTCATTTCATCAGACACAGAGCCCAACTGTAAGTAATACTGTAACTTTGCCGATGGTACCATAGTTACAATTTCTGGGAGAGAGTGTATTATCTGGCGTGATCAACAGTCTGGACAAGGCCAGTACGCTCAACCTCTCAGCCACGATGACTTGTGACTTCGTGCTAGCAATTTTCAACGGCTCTCTAAATAGTTCCCGCTAAGAAATTTTCATTTACAAGACTTGGACCAAACCGTGGTTTTTCATGCACATTCCGAGGGTGTCGCGCGCTGGGATCGCCTCCTTAGGCCGATAACATCAAGAAGTCGCCTTCCTGACAAATCGACCATGATGGGATTCGAACCCAGGTCCTATGGTCGGAATGTAAACGCTCTAACCACTCGACCACGCGTCTATGTCTGATTGTAAGAGGGCTCTGATTTCAGGCTCAATTACAGGTCCAGCTATGGACAGGCAGGCGATCTGTTCAGGCTCATCTGATTGCAGTCAATTGAAGTCAAAGATGCGATCAGCGCTGCTATCATTGAAATTAATGCAACATTAAAATGGATCATATATCGTTTATCAGAAGTGTATTGTTCTACGCTTTATTGTGTTTGTTGGGCAACAGAACCTTCGAAATCTTAGATTATCTATAAGTAAATCGAGATTCGATCTATTATCAACCAGTTTGTCCATATGATATTCTAGTTTTGTGAATGTTGACAGCAGGTCATTGATCTGTTGCTATGTACTTTCCTTTTAGACCAGCAGTTAAATATGCCATGGAGTCGAGTGTAAGGCTTTGGGTAGCCCCGATCAGTTAAGCACATCATCATTAACTATGCGTGCGAAACTGTAATCAATGGTAAAAGCCACCTCCCATGAGACTGTCTTTATCGCAATTGTAAATGCTTTTCATAATGTATAATTATAATTATGTTTTTATGGATATTTTCCTTATTTTTGTAATATCTGTAACGCCGAGTTTTGATCGATGCAATTTTCCATGTATGAGTCATTCGGGTTCCTGATTACGTTATTCTAGTACCTTAGTTTGTTATCTATCTATCTATCTATCTATCTATCTATCTCAACATGTTAGTATCTCAGTTTGCATCTACCTTTCAATCTCTCTATCTCAACACGTTGGTATCCATCCAAGTTTCATCTATCTATCTATCTATCTATCTATCTATCTATCTTTTTCAACATGTTCTTATCTCACTTTTTAGGCATCTATCTATCTATACGCCGATATTTCTCTGTCTTGTATCTTTTTCATATCTGTTTCTCTGCAAAATTCCTGCGAAGAAGCAATGTACACATTTGTTTTCATCGATAGTTTTTTCAGTGTTTGTTTGTCAACTCAAAAGAAATCTTGAGAAATCATTCATCCGATATTTCGTTAGATAAACCATGCTGCTAAAAGGCAAACGCTCCCCATAAAACATGCAACACAATGGAATCTAAGGCAAACCTATTATAATTCCCATAGTTACAGCATCCTTTCCTTCTTAAAACTCCTCCGCCGTACGGTCTACTGTACCGGTTAAAAACATCTGTTCTGTTGTGAATTTAGACTGCAAGGAATATGCGAAAACTTAATCTTCATGGATGTCTGCTTGTTTTATGAGCTTGGAATCCTGCCTTGAGATCAGCTTTGGCGCGGATTCTAAAACCCAATTCAGATTATCAAATACTGCTAATACTTTCAATCTTAAGCTGGTCTTTAAGCTTGTTTTACAGTGTTTCGATTTTCTTTATTTAGGTTTCATTGTTTGGCACAGGTGTTTACATTTGGTTTCGGATTAGAAAAATAATCCGCTGAAGCCTTTCAGGTGCGCACAAAAATCAAAGAAAGATAAGTCGTAGTAATCACTTTTATTTTGATATTGAATCTCACAAGAGAGAAATAAAATACTAAAACAGGCAAGAATAAAGATGCATAAGATTTTAACTGATTCGATAAAAAAGCAGGTTCATTAAAACTGCAGAAACCTTACGACCAAATCATGTTGAAACGCCGGTTCCCGTACGATCACCGAAGTTAAGCAACGTCGAGCCTGGTCAGTACCTAGATGGGTGACTGGTTGAGAAAACCAGGTGCTGTAAGCTTGAATGTGCAGGTTATATAATGGATAATAACTCGAAATTTTTACTCAGAGAACTAAGTTCCAATTCCAGTTGGGTTCGTTATATTCACTTACGTGCAAATGTCTTTGAGAAAGATATGAATTCATCCCCAACTATGGGTTAATTAGTAAGATTTGTATCATTAGATCATTATTATCTCAAAAAAATTCTTACAGTCTAAAAATATTTTCTGGCTTTAAATAAATTGCAGAGGGTTGATAAACCGTAAAAACCAAATCAATCATTACGTCATGGATCTTAGATAATTACTTTAAACGAAAAAGACTGGTAACACTGAAAAATAGAGGCTATCCATACTTCATTGAAAAAAAAAAAGTTTTATTGTTTGTTTTACTGATACATCAATAATTGCGACCACAAGATAGATTTTCTGTTTATGATATAATACCATAAAAAAGCCACACCCCACTTGAATATGCATGTTCTTCTTGTACGCCCCCATTATCGAGAAGTTCTTATTTTTAAAAAAAAAGTCGACCCCCATAATTGGTAAATCTGTTTTTTTTTTTAATTTAAAATATAGCACCCTTGAAAATGTATAAGATTGGCTTGTATCGATTTACAGGGGAAGAACAAATTCAAAAAGACATGACTTCATTATGGTCTGGCTATTTCCATAATAAAAGAAAGCGCTTACATTTTAGCAAGGGTACAAAATATAATATTAGGTTGGTGCAAAAATAATGACGTAATAATGTCGTTTTTTGACGTATTTTTTAGCGTCAGAAAACGACATTATTACGTAATTATTTTTGCACCAACCTAATAACAGCAATAAAAATGTACATGTTTTAAAAAAAATAACAAAAAGTGGGTAATAAAAAAAAATTTACGTTACCATAAACAGGTGATATCAATATACAAAACACAATTAACAAAAAAGAAGCTTAAAACAAATGTAATATATACCGTAATACATTCAATTGACGCTATTCACAAAATCAAATTTGCTTTTCAAAGGTTTACTGATATTTTTTAACTTCAGGGAATTTTTCCGTTATCGTTTTTAGGCAACTATCTATTATTTTATTGCCACCGTTGTCAATGTGTTTCCGTAGCAAGTGTTTAGGAACCATAATATATTATACGTCTTGGTGAAAAAAAATGATTTGTCACTATGGTTTGAAATTATATTGTTTTCCTTTTATAATTTGTTAAGGATAAGCTGGATCGTTGATAAGTGTCCTAACTGTTTCATATATGAGTAATGTTTCAATTAGCTCCGCACCCACACACTAGAATTAGTGAATCCCTCGAATAATGGTCCCTCCTAACGGATGCAGCCTTGCACTGAAGTTCATTAAGAATCTATATTCAGCTAAATAAACGAGAAATTATATCAGTTGTCATTTCGATTTTGTTAGTCAATTTACGCGCAGCCGGATGGTTTTGTGAGCGGGTCTGGTTTATACCTTCCGGTAAAAATAGAGCCAGTAAACGCGTGGGAGTGACAGTTTACAGACATATCAAACGCACAGAGACGGGTGTGGTGAACTCATTGACCAGTATATAACTTATTCTTCTGTCCAAACCACAGACAAAACTAAAAGGAATAGCGGCATTATACGTTTAAATAACATACACTGGACTTTAAAAAAAATCAATGTACACGTTAAAACAAGAAGAAGAAAAAAATAACATATTTGAATATCTCGAGTGTTACAGAGTAGTCCCATTCAAAAAAAGGTTATACTTAAGCAATCTTTATTCTTTTGCAGTTTGCTTCCGGGTTAACGGCGTGATACATTAGATTCAAATAAACGAATGTATCTACTCTTTTAGTGAATTTATTTTTGATTAAATATCAAATTTAGTTTAATTATTCTTTTTTTTTTCACAAAGCAAAGAAATAGTTTCAAAATGAAGATACTAATTATAACTCTGAGACAGAAAGAGATTAACATTGATCCGAGAACGAACCAAAGTAAGAGAAATGGAATGGCTTAAACGACATAAATTGAGGCAAGCGAGACACTCAGCAGTAAGAAAGGATAATAGATGGAGTAAAAGGTTGTTAAATCTTTACCAGCACCTTTGAAATACTTTCAGGAATAATGGTTAATGGTAATGGAATTATTAAATATTTCATTATAAGGAAACTTTCAGGATTCATTGACAGAACAGCTTATACTACTGTCAGTTGAAATTTATAAAATATTTCTCTTAAAACAATTTTTCAGGAAAATAGTTTTCTCAAATCTAGTAACTGTTATAGCTCTTGCCAGTATTAATAGCCGTTTCCTTCCTAATCATCTATTTGAAGTAGTGTAGAATATCAACATGTTTATTATAACTTTATTTTCTTTTCGGCTTACATGTGATATCCATTTCAGCTGTTTGGTAGCTATTTGTGATTTTGTGTCGCCAGTCCACATGGAATAAAAGGTTGTTTCATTGGTACCCAATAAATAGCAAACGTAGTAGAAAAACTCAAATTGAAAATAGGGAGCTAAAATAGAGGGATTTGCTAGGGAAATGAGAAAGCAGAGTCACGGTCGTCACGGAAAGATTTGGTAAAGCCTTTTGTCTAGCAGTGGATACAAAATGGCTACTACTCTTGTTGATGATGTTGTTGTGGATGATGTTTCTGATCATGTTGCTGATGATGTTAATAATGATGATTTTGATGATGTTGATGATAATGTTGATAATACTGATGTTGAAGTTGATGATGACGACGATGATGATTATGTTGATATTGTTCTTGATAATCATATTGAGGATGTTGATAATGATGTTGTTGATGATGTGGATGTTGATGATTTTGTTTATAATGCTCATAATGATGATGATGATGATTAAAGACCCCTTGAGTGAACACGATGCGGAACATTATTCTCGGTGATGTTATTTCCCGTTTCACCACTTTGTTCTGGCTTATCGAACGAGTCTAATCTTTCATATTAAGAACTGTCTAACTAACAAGACCTGGCAATGACTCATGGTTACAGCACTAAGTCATCCTGTCAAGTATATCAAGATAAATTCTTCAAGTATGGCCAGACGATGCCTGCAAATAAAGATAAATCAGCAGACACGTAGAGTCTTGCATTGTACATCGGCGCTCCGTCCAGTGTTTTAACTTAATATCAAATCACGAATTATAGAATAACGCTACGTTAAATTTTTGCAAAGTGTAAATCTTTTGAAAGGGTCGACTGTTGAATTTTCCCACACGTTTTGCACACACTTTTTAATAATAAACCTTTTGCGACACATTGTCTTAACCAAACTGTTGTAGCCAAGTTATGGTTAAGAATTAACAAAACAAGAGGTTGCAGATAAATAGTGTATTGATCAGTAAATACAACAGAAGTGTGTTATACAACTTGGAAGTGTGTGTGCATTAGTTGACCAGCGTTCAGTCTATAACTGTTATATTTGACAGCCCTCCCCCCATCCAACAAGGGCACAAGGCCGAGTTTAACGTGGGTCATCCGAGCCCGTAGGCTCGGCCAAAAAATCCCCGTAGAGCCCACATAAACGGGTTCGGGTGTGTCTACCTTCCCGGACGAAACTCTGCCTTTCGGCACAGCCTCGTCTGGGTTTCTTTCTGTCCAAGGCATAGAGTTCGACAGGAGCTGCGAACAGTCACATCCTTAGAAGAACAGTCTATCACTGTTTCTCCAAGGCTTACTTTTCCTGCTAACTTTATAGTAAGTGGAAGTGCCCACAATAGCCTCATTAGACTCCACAAAACAAACCAAAACCATTGTCCCCCCAAAAATGTACTCACTTGGCTGTATTTGCCAAGTGGTGGTTGTCAGTTTGAATATTTATAAACCCAAATTTAATTTCGTTTAATTAAATATTTGAACCATTTATCTTCTTTGTAAGTCAATAAACATTAATATTTCGTAATTTTAACCATTAATCTAGTTTGCAAGTCAATAAACACTGCATTTACAGTCATTTAAAGAGTGGGTACATTTTGTGTGCACCCTATATAATGAAAAAATGTATATAAAAATAAATAATCCCATTAAAATGTACGTAATAATTAAAAAAAAGAATCGGTAAATAATTACACTTGAGTTTTGCGACACACATTTTTGTCTACGGATATATGGAATTCAAATATATACTTTCTACGTTTACATTAAAGGCTTCTCGTGTATGACGGTGGGTTTATGTATTACTCGAAAATTATTCTCGATTTATGTTGTTTAACTTGTTAACACTGGAATTGAAAAGAATATCTTTAAGCATCTCGAATTTTATAAGCACATAGATTGATTTTTCTATTGTCAATCGTGGGCCCAATTTTAAGAAGAGTCAAATTTGAGCTATGTTAGGCACAAATCGTCTTGGGGTCAGTTTAAACTAATGCCTTCTTTTTTTCATATTTTGTAACCATTTAACTTATTGTCTTGATTTTAGATGAAACTTGGAAATTTTCCAACATATTTCAGTGAAATTTCCACTTAATTTTAATTTATACTTATAGTTTTGATATAAGGAAAAAAAAACGTCAGTTTAAACTGACGCCAAGATGATATTCATTAAACGGCTGGATATGCATTAAAATGAAACTGTAATGAGTCTCGTTAAAAATAAAATATAAAAATAAAATATATAAACAAAATAAAAAGAATTAAAATAAAAATAAAGCATTTGTGCTTTCCTTTAAAACCTTATCTCTCTCTTTCTCTCTAAACTTCTCTCTATATACTTCTCTCTCAACTAACGTAAAGGCAACTTTCAAATAAAAAGAGGAAGAAGAAAAGACTGATCCCAGCCGAAAAAATTACTTATTTGTGATTGAGACATACCAAAAATCAGAGAGGCTCCACGCATAACTTCCATTATAAAAAAAAAATGAAAAAGAAAGAAACACCGGAAGATAAAATAATTTTGGCTAATCAGAAATATTGACACAAAGAGACCTTTGATATTAGCGGATGGTGAGAGAGACAACTAGAGGGCCAACCACTAGAGAAACCAACCATTCATGAGGAATGAAGAAGTAGTTAAGAGGTCATCTGCTAATGATATATCTGCCCTGCTTAGGGCCGGTAAAAATACAGTAGGTTGACACTGACCTATTTCTAATATTACTCCAATCTCTATCATCGTCTGACTTCCAAACTATCCACTACCAAACTACAAAACGGTCATTCCTCCAGACCGCTACCAATATCCGCCTTATAAATGAACATTTTGCTACATCAAATACCTTAAAGAAAATAAATAAAAATATATTATTTATCTTATACCCTTGCTCCAGTTCGTCTTTATTCCAAAATTTTCATTAAATAAAATCTTTTCAACACAATATTCACACAGGTGACATCCTGACGTGAACACACTTACCAAAAAAGGTTTCTTTTTTCGATATATTGGGGTCATATTGCATAAAGTTTCTTGATTTTCAAAATTAGTTAATAATTATAGTTTAAATATATGGGAAAAAAGGTGTCAGTTTAAACTTACTCCAAGAGATTATAGGTTAAAAATGAAAGTCTTTAAAATTATGGTAATGATTTCAGCAAAGAACTTACCAAACTAAATAAAAAATGAGAAGGAATTCACATTGTCAAGTAAATACTTTGGACTTCATCTTGATCACATTATTAAATACTATTCTCTTTATACCGAATCGATTAGAAGATGGAGGACAATTCTTAATTGTTTTGTTCTCACGACCTTCTTACCAATGTAAGGAGAAAACTGAATAGAGCCTGTCAAGTTTTAACATGTCCTTGCGTTCCATAAGATGTCAGCATCAAGTACAATCAATAACTTGCTAAAAGGAAAGTACTTATTCTTTGCCACTAGTAATATTCCAATGACACACTTGTTCCAGAAATGCGGTGTTATCAGAATCTTCCATGCAGACCTCAAGTTTACTTTATAAATATATGAATCAATAAAATAAAACTTTTTTTTTTTTTAAATTGACAGGATGAAGTAGAATTTTGTTCAGAAAACATGTGACATATTGACAGGAAATAAGATCAAAACCTGGTAACCATGATGTCCCCGAGTTCAGTAAAACGTTGTTATATATTAACCTAGTAAAAAGAAAATCCAAATGTCCCAAACAAAACATTTGGGAGTTAGTTTTGTACATATATCTATTTCTCACTACTAAGAAAGTTGGTTCACTGTATCGTGCGAGACACTTTTTCTCTCTGTAATATATCTTGCATATCTATAAATCTCCTATTCGTCCATACTTAGAATATCTCTGGCACATACGATCCAGTGACCCTGCTATTTACCTTGATCTCCTTAATAAAATCAAATGAAGAATCAGCAATATTATTGGTCCTGATCAGGCGACTCGGTTTCAGTCATTTTCCCACCGCCATTAGGTCTTCACTCTGTGTATTTTCTATAAATACTTTCATGGTAATTGTTCGAATGAGCTCTTTGCTATGGTACTTAAACTTTTTGAATTTAAGCGCAGTACGAGACTGGCGACGAGATTTCATCAATTTACAGTTGAGCTGGCTAGATGTAACAGTATGCTAACAGTTTTTTCTCGCTTGTGGAACTCCATTTCGACTCTGTGATTTCCAAACAACCTTAATCTCTTTTCTCTTCCCGCTCATTATTAATGTGTTATGGTCCAGAATGATGATAGTCAATCATTCTAAAAATAACCTTGCCATCAGTGATGATAAAAAATAAGGATATTCCATCATTCCAAAAATAACCTTGTCATCAGTGATGATAGAAAAGAAGGATATTTCATCATAATAAGCTTCATCATTATAAAAACGATCCTTCCACAACAAGACAGTCAGTACAGTAGATTAGAGAACAGTATAGTAGATTAAGGTACCTGTAGCTGTAGTCAGTAGATGGGTAGACAAGTAGCAGTAAGCAAACACACGTCTAATCAACGCTCCGTGAAGATCGAAAACAGACGATTTCAAACGCCATCCTCATAAACGAAATTCTGGGAACCAAAACAAATACGCAATGACTTTTAAACAAAAGCGATACTGCGAACATTTGTGCACACACCATATCAATATTCTGTCATTTACATCACAAAACGAAAATAGAAATTCTTGTTATTTATGCTAACACATGTCTCAAGTTTTGTTGTTGTTATCGTTGTATGTTTTATGCATTTAAATTTCATGTCATTAATATCAACCCCGTTACAGTCAACAAATAATAACAACAGGAAAATACATCAACACCAACTTATAAACCTTGTTACAAATGTTTCTCTCTTAATTCTTCCACACCGTGTAACCCTTTGTGTCTTAGTGGATTTACTGCCTTGCATGGGATGATACCAATTAAAAAGAAATACAAACGCCATTTTAGTGAGTGCCCGTATTTGAGTTGTTCTTCTTGTTTCTTTGTTGTTGTTTTTAAACAGTGAAATTATAACGGCTTTCTTAGACCGACAAATCTAAAAACAAAATGTCTCCCAACAGGAACCTAAACTGTATCCTCCTTTTCTATAAGGTAAACCACTGCTACAATCGAAGCCTGCTATTACCAATTTGGTCACGGGAGAGCATCGTGATAAAGCGATTCTAAATGACCTATTTAAGGAAATAAAAATAAGTTTTATAGTAATAAGAAATGATGTCGGATCGAAAAAAAATATTTTAAAAATTACTGTGGTTTAGGTTTCGTGTACGAAACAGAAACTAGCAGATATAAATTCTAAGAAGTGCCAACGAGAGGCAGGAAGATCGTTTTTGGTCTGTTGTTATTAATTTCACTGTTTCTGTTATGGAACCTTATCTATAATAACATAATGAACTATTCCATACGTAATAAATACTGCGCCTCAAGAGGAAGCAGAGAGTTCAGCCCGAAGTCGGGCGACCGGCTGACCGGCTAATCGGTTGAACTCTCTGCCTTCGGGGGGGGGGGAGGAACCCGAACGAGGCTACGCCGAAGGGCGGAGTCTCTTTCGGGGAGGTAAACCAACGTGAACCCGTTTATACGGGTTCAAAGGAATTATTTTTGGCCGAGCCTACGGGCTCGGAGATCCCACGTTAAACCGGCCTTGTGCCACATGATTCCCTCGTGGGGTGGGGTGACTAAATACTGTTCAGTCTGAAGTCTGGAGTGAAGTCCGTCAGGAGTCTGTCAGTCAGTCAGAGCGAGCGAGTCAGTCAGTCGAGTCAGAGGCAGTCCGTAACAGAGTCGCGTTCAGACAATTACTACTAAACCTGATTGTTCGTACTAACACTTTCTACTTCTCTGTATATATTCCTGTTTGTAATATATCTGTGTTATTCCATATCCGTATTTGAGTTCTCTTTTATTGGTTCTACCTTGGACTATCACCGTGGTACAAGGAACCGGACCCTAACAGTGGCGACGAGTGATTCTAACTCATTCGGTGGAAGAAAAAAAAAATTTTTTTTACGTTTGCCACAGCATAACAGTGGCGACGAGGAAATCAACTCTCTACGCGGAGGACATACCTTTCTTTTTGCTATCCGTCGCGCATAACAAGTGGCGACGAAGATTCGAACTCACACGTGAAGAACAAACAACAAAATCCTCTCTCGTAACAAGTAACGACGAAGAAACCCCTAAAAAGGAAATACGAACTCTATACACGGAGGAGTTATTTTTTGCTATACGTCACACATAACAAGTGGCGATCTGGAAAACCCTTAAAGAAAAATAAACTCGGAGGACGTATTTTTTTTTTTGCTATCTGTCGTACGTAACAGTGGACGACGATTAAATTCTAAAAAAAAAAATATTCTTTTCTTTATATCAACAAAGGAAAGTTTTTTTGCGAGCACAGGCTACAGAATATCAGGTTACACACAAAAAATACGTTAATATGAAAGATCTTAAGTCAACCATTCTGGAACTTATCAAAATCCAGTTTGAACAACAAAGGTACGAACAAAAACATCTAGAAATGCAAGAATTATTGATACGTACAATGGCAAATAAGGAGCAAAAACCCGAGAACGAATCAGTTCTCTCTCAAGACACTATTTGGAGTAATATCGAAGATTTCAAGTACGCACCCGACGAAGATAAAACTTTTGCAAATTACTTCCGAAGGTATGAAGATCTATATGATTTTGACTGCAAATATTGGTCAGACGCACGTAAAGTACGCCTTTTATTAAGAAAATTAAGCACAGGCGAATATACCATATTCGTTGATTATATCCTTCCCAGAAAAACAAGCGAGTTAAAATTCAAAGAATCTATAAAATTGCTAACGGAACTTTTCAGCCATAATACTTCACTATTTCATAAAAGATGGAAATGCATGAACCTTACAAAAAAGGATAGCGAAGATTACGTAACTTTCGCATCCATTGTTAATAAATATTGTGACGATTTCAAATTAATCGGAACTCAGCGCTGACAACTTCAAATGCTTAATTTACGTCCAAGGTTTGGTTTCAACCAAAGACGCAGAAATGAGACGTAGAATACTTACTAAATTGGAAAATGAACAAGATCTGACACTTCAAAAACTAGCCGAAGACTGCCAGAGATGCGTCAGCGTAAAAAAAGACTCTAAAGACATAGAACAAGCTGGCATAGCATACATACGCAAAGTACGAAGACAAACAAATTTTCCCTCCTCACAAACAAAACAAACAAATTTTCCCTCCTCACAAACAAACCGAACTGATTTTCCCGCCTCAAGAACAGGTAAAACAAAATTTTCTAATTATAATCAACATAAAAAGAAACTACCACCAAGTCCATGCTATCGTTGTGGGTCTTGGCATTGGGTTAAAGACTGTACATATCGTGCTAAAACGTGTCTATCATGTAAAAAAAATTGGTCACAAAAATTCTCACTGTTGGTATAGAAAAGAAAGCAGAATAAGAATTACGAGAACCGACCAAAGAGATGAGACTAATATAAGAAAATATGTACAAGTTGAAATGCAAAACAGAAAAGTTAGGTTACAGCTGGATTCTGGTTCAGACTTAACTATCATAAATCTACAAACACGGAGAAAACTGAACAAACCTGTCATGTTAAAAACGGATAAAATTGCGAGATCAGTTACGGGAAGAAAGATAAAATTCGAGGGTGAAATAATCACAAACGTAACATTTAACGGAATGACGAAAAAACTAAAAATGTACGTCTTAAGAAATACCGAAAACCTATTCGGGATAGACTGGATACAAAATTCGAATTGTGGGATTTACCTATTAGCACCTACTGCCAGAATGTAAAAAGCTTATCAACCGAGGCAGACAAATTAAAAGGAAAACTAAGAACGAGTTTCCCCGAAGTATTTTCTACAGGTCTCGGAAGATGCAAGAAAATGGCAGCTAATATCAAAATAAAGGGTAACGTTCAACCTATTTTCAAGAAAAAAAGGAGTGTATCGTTTGCGTCAATAGAAAAGATTGACCAAGAATTACCTAGACTCGAAAATACGCGCATATTGAAAAAAGTAGAGTACAACAAATGGTCCGCACCGACGGTCTACGTTAAGAAGAAATCAGGAGAAATTCGAGTTTGTGCTGATTTTTCTACAGGTTTGAACGCAGCAATAAAGGACTACCACTATCCGCTACCTAGTCCTGAAGAAGTATTCGCTTAATTAAATGGCGGAAAATATTTTTCAAAAATTGATCTAAGAGAGGCCTACCTGCAAATTCCAGTCGATGAAGAAAGTTCAAAACTACTATGGATAAACACACACAAGGGATTGTACAGATACCAAAGACTACCATTTGGAATTAAAGTAGCGCCGGCTATTTTCCAGCAGACAATGGATACAATGCTGGCAGGACTAGAATACACAATAGCATATCTGGATGAAATATTGATTAATAGCGAAACGTTGAACAACACTTGCAACATGTACAAGAAGTGTTGAAAAGAATTCAAAGCTACGGATTCAAAGTGAAAGAAAATAAGTGTGATTTTTTCATGAAGGAAATTAAATATCTTGGCCATATAATAGACCAAGAAGGTAGACGTCCAGACCTTGAAAGGTCTACAGCAATAAAAAAGATGCCAGTTCCTAAGAACATAACAGAACTACAAAGTTTTCTTGGATTAGTGAATTACTACCAGGAATTCAGACCTCAAATGCATAAACTTCGCGCACCATTGAACAAACTGCTAAAGAAAGAAAAAGTTTGGCAGTGGACAAACCAGTCTTAGGAGGCATTTGAAAAAATAATCAAGACATTAACATCGGATTTATTTTTGGCACACTATGATCCTAAACTAGAGATTATTGTAGCAAGTGATGCAAGCGCCTACGGTGTCGGAGCGTGTATATTACATAAAATGCCAGATGAGACAATAAAACCTATTGCACATGCTTCTCGAACCCTACTACCAGCGTAGAAAAACTATTCACAAACTGAGAAGGTAGCTCTAGCAATTATCTTCGCAGTAACAAGATTCTATAGATACGTCTATGGTTGACACTTTACTCTGTAGACGGATCACAAACCGTTAATAAAAATTTTTGGTTCAAAAAAAGGTCTACCGGTGTACACGGCAAATAGACTACTTAGATGGGGAACGATTCTTCTGAACTATAATTTCAGATTGGAATATTTACCAACGAAAAGAATCGGGCACGCGGGCGGCCTGTCGAGACTTATACCAACAAAGACAGAGCCATTGAAAGATACGGTAATCGCAGTCCTTAGAAATAAAGAAGACATAAGAACAGTACTATGTTGTACAGTCAGAAACCTCCCAGTCACATTGCAAGACATAAAAAATGAAACCAAAAATGACGAATTTATTAATGAAACAAAAGCAAAAATAGCAGAAAAAAATTAGAAAATTTCGGACAGCTTTTCTCTATGCGATAATGTGCTACTTTACAACGAAAGGGTTGTAATCCCCAAAACTTTACAAAAACGGATACTAAAGGATTTCCACAGAGGACACCCGGGTAAAAATAGAATGAAGTCGCTAATGCGAAGCTATGTATATTGGAAGAATATGAACCAGGATATTTCTCAAATAGTAGGAAATGTGCAAGGGTTGTAATCTAGCAGCAAAAGCACCGCCAATCATACATAAGCCTTGGCCTGAAACTGTTCCTCCATGGTCAAGAATACACGCAGATTATGCAGGACCAATTGACGGGTTCTACTATTTAATCATAGTTAATAGCTACAGTAATTGGGCGGAGGTGTTTCGGTGCAAAAATTCTACTACAGAAACGACCATAAATTTCCTCCACGAGCTATTCGCTCGGTTTGGCGTAGTGGACTGCTTAGTAACAGATTTCCAAGAGAAATCTATCAAGTAAAACATATAAAATCCCCGCCTTACCATCCAAGATCAAATGGACAAGCGGAGAGATTAGTGGATACTCTCAAAAGAGCATTACGATATCCCTACGGAGAAAGCATCACATTATTCCTACAGGTATATAGAATAACGCCAAATAATGCGACACCATCAACATTATCACCAGCAGATATCATGTTTGCTAGGAAAATCAGATCAGCGTTCGATAAATTACTACCAAGTAAACCAAAACAAGACAAGTAACACAGTCCTACACACCAAAAAGAAAATTCCTCCCAGGGGAAAAGTTTTTTTTAAGGCATACAAAAACAATACCTCTTGCTGGGAACAAGGGATAATTAAGAAAAGAATTGGCAGTATGATGTACATAGTTCAAGGAAAAAAATTCTCACACAGAAAACACGTAAACCAAATAAGGAAGAGACCGTTACAGGATGCTAACGGTCCACCTAAAAAAACCCAAAAAAAAACCCTGCTACGCAAAATTTTCAGAAGCGGGGATATTATTGGACCTTACCCATAATAACATAATGGACTATCCCATACGTAATAAATACTGCGCCTCAAGAGGAAGTAGAGAGTTCAGTCTGAAGTCGGGCGACCGGCTGATCGGTTGAACTCTCTGCCTTCGAAGGGCGGAGTCTCTTTAGGAGAGGTAAACCGACCCTGAACCCGTTTATACGGGTTCAAAGGGCATATTTTTGGACGAGCCCACGGGCTCGGAGATCCCACGTTAAACCGGCCTTGCGCCACATGATGCCCTCGTGGGGAGGGTGACTAAATACTGTTCAGTCTGAAGGCTGGAGTGAAGAGAGAGCGTCTTATCTGGCATGATCAACAGTCTGAACAATGCCAGTATGCTCAAAGCCTCGATCACGATGACTTGTGACTTCGTGCTAATACAACTCTCGAGCGCTCCCAAATATTTTCGTCTATCCAATTCCACTCACAAGGCTTGGGTCAACTCGTTGTATGATTTTCAAGCACTTTCCGAAGATGCCGCAGGCTGGGAACACCATCCCAGGCCGATAGGTCTTAGTGACATTATCGCCTTGCTTGGGATGAAATGATTAAATTACATATGATTAAATAACAGCATACATGGTAAACAGTTCACTTTAGCTTTAACATTTTTCATCTATCTGATGCAAACAAAGAAGATATTTCGATTGAAGTAAATGTCCACTGGGTTTTTAAAAGAGAGAAAAGTTTCCTCTTCTAGTGCTTGTCTGGTCATGCAACCCTTAGCACTCAGTCAACGGGGTCGTTTTTGCACAAGGACTTTCCAACATGACGTGCCTGACTTTTGAGTAAAGACGGTCTTTTGTAGTTTTTCCTTTTCAGGGTTGGAGAGAAGGTATATAACAGATTTCTATAATTTGTCAGCATGTTCTCTTATTTGAGAAATAAAAAAAAAACATTCATTATCATCTTCTCCAGGACGATAACATCAAGAATTCACCTTCCTGACCAAGATGAGATTCAAATTCGATTCTCATAGTCGGAAAGCGAAAGCTTTAAACACACGGCCACGTAACTATTTAAAGCGAAGTAGGTCGTGAAAAAGGGTACAAAATGAAAAAAAATAATAATAGAAAATAAAAACAAAAGATTTTTTTATAATTTTTATTTATATTCAATATTTTAGAGCGCAGTCGGGTTATTTAAAGTTGTTTAGCTGGTTTTATTCTGTCGTTCCTATTTGTTTTTTTTTAATTTTTAACGACCAGATTTCTCCTGTTTTTCATCAGTTCGACATTGAATAATTCCGTTTGTTATAACGCGGTGCTTTCCCCCTCTTATTGCTGTTTCTTCCTTAATTAGATGTGATAATTCATAGAGTTATTTGCGACCGCCAACCCGCAGAGGAAGGCAATTGTTCTTCCTAGTGGCTGTGGTCGATAGGAATAATTAACTTTGGGAAGAAAAAGGGAATTTAGACTAGTTACAAGCGTCCAAGCTAAAATTAGGTGAGACCGACAGGAAGTATCAAAATAGAATCGAATTATCAAGCACTATAGAAGAAGAAGAAGAAGAAGAAGAAGAAAGAAGAAGAAGAAGAAGAAGAAGAAGAAGAAGAAGAAGAAGAAGAAGAAGAAGAAGAAGAAGAAGAAGAAGAAGAAGAAGAAGAAGAAGAAGAAGAAGAAGAAGAAGAAGAAGAAGAAGAAGAAGAAGAAGAAGAAGAAGAAGAAGAAGAAGAAGAAGAAGAAGAAGAAGAAGAAGAAGAAGAAGAAGAAGAAGAAGAAGAAGAAGAAGAAGAAGAAGAAGAAGAAGAAGAAGAAGAAGAAGAAGAAAGAAGAAGAAGAAGAAGAAGAAGAAGAAGAAGAAGAAGAAGAAGAAGAAGAAGAAGAAGAAGAAGAAGAAGAAGAAGAAGAAGAAGAAGAAGAAGAAGAAGAAGAAGAAGAAGAAGAAGAAGAAGAAGAAGAAGAAGAAGAAGAAGAAGAAGAAGAAGAAGAAGAAGAAGAAGAAGAAGAAGAAGAAGAAGAAGAAGAAGAAGAAGAAGAAGAAGAAGAAGAAGAAGAAGAAGAAGAAGAAGAAGAAGAAGAAGAAGAAGAAGAAGAAGAAGAAGAAGAAGAAGAAGAAGAAGAAGAAGAAGAAGAAGAAGAAGAAGAAGAAGAAGAAGAAGAAGAAGAAGAAGAGAAGAAGAAGAAGAAGAAGAAGAAGAAGAAGAAGAAGAAGAAGAAGAAGAAGAAGAAGAAATAAACAAAAAAACAAAAAAAAATAAATTACGAAGACATTTTGCCGACCTTGTCACTAAAAATAAAATGGAAACTTTGTGGCTAAAACAATGTTGCAAATTACCATCGCGGTTTTTCCGATAAATATAACATGATGGGTTTCCGCCAGTGAGGATGTTATAAAGAACTTATTGTCTCAAGACAGCCATGGATGGCTCTCAAGATGATATCCTTCGGCAAGAGAATGAAGAGTCCGAAGATAATTTTGAACAGGACGAAGATAATATTGTGAATGATAATTTGTTTGATGAAAATTTAGATATTGGTTCTATAATAGAAAGTGGTGATAATGATGAAGAAAATTAAAATTTCAATAAATTGTCAACTTGATATTCTCTTTTCTTCGAAATTGGCTTTTTATAGATTTTTTATTTTTTCGCCAAATAAAAAATGCTGTTAGTGACATAAATTTATTTACAAAAAATGTTACAATGATTATTGTTGGATTTAAAATGAAAATTGGGATAATATCTTTCTTATTTTAGAACAAGTACGTATTTATTATTATAAATTAATAAAGGAATATTTTTGTTTAAACCTATTTATAATACGCACCCCTACTATCACCTGTAATTTACAGTAAAAAATGCGTATTATTTTCTAGAAATTACAGTAATTTTAAAACAAAGTATAAATGTATTATCTTTGAGATGCACAAACGTCTCGTGCTCCAATAAAATATTTCTAAATTCACAGGATGATATGAAACGTTGTTAAAAAATGTCGTGGCATATTGGCAGGTAATCAGGCCAAGGTTTGATGATCAAGATTTTATATAATTTTTACTCTTATTTTTATTTATATTGAATATTTTAGCGTGCGATGTTTCCCTAGGTTGATTTTTCGTTTTCATTTTTGGAAAATCATTATTGCTCTCTGTTTGAAAGCTTGGGTTTGATGTTCTGAGTGCTGACGCTATAAATTAGATTCATAACCATTACCAATTTTTGACCATTTAGTTGTAAATATCGTCTGAAATAATCTATAGAAATACGTAATTCCCGCAGTTTTTTTTTTAGTTTTTTATTACAAACTAACTTCAAAATGTTATTATTTCAAGAATAAATCCAAATAAAATTAATATCATTTGTATTAGATACATTGAATGGAAAACCAGAATTCTAATTAGGAATCACCATACACATTTTTCTATTGTATTCGATAAGTAAAAATTGTGTAAAAAATTGTAAAAGATTACAAAAATGTCTACTCAATGAATAAGATTTGTTAGATCATTTGTTAGATGATAATTAATAAAAACAAAAAATTGATGAAAGTTTATATAACACCATAAAACTGCTGGGCACAAACTATAAGACAAAATGTTTTAAATTTGCAATGTTTATTGAAAATCACACTAAAACTACTGCATTATATAAGATATTACATCATAATATAAATAAATTGTTCAGTCTAATTTCCCTTTGAAGTAAATGAAGGTCTTATTTGATGTTAAAATGCTTTAGTAATAATGAAGCTTATACTATGCGTCTTATCTATATACAATTTGTAAATCTTGAGTAAATTATAAATTTTATGAGGCCGTGCTATAAGGTTTTCATTAATAACCAGAATAAAATTCCTATGCTACGATTTTGAACCTAAATTTAATCTTTTAAACTCATTTCCTAAAAAAAATAAAAACATTAACGATTTGGAAAAAAATAGTATCGTTATTTATCAGACCCCAACTTTTTAATTGAGCACAAATACCAGACTTCCAAAATTGACCTGACCTATTCCTTAATCGAGTCATTTAAAGTTGCTTTATTCTAGTTTCAATTTGATCGATTAGGTTGGTGCAAAAATAATGTCGTTTTCTCATATAGTAACATATGTGAGAAAACGACATTATTTTTGCACCAATCTAATAAAATAAAATATATTCTAACAGTGGGTCTGTAGCAGTGGGTCCCAAATTATTCGCCGTGAGAATAGCCTTTTCTGTCCAGAAAACATTTATCATACATCGACCGAACACTTAGTATTACTGTCGGTTGAAATGTATAAAATCTTTTCATTGAAGCAGTTTTTTTTTTAATTTCTAACTCTTCGGAGTATTGATGGGATTTTACTCCCAAATATTTTGTTTAAGGTAGTGTGTATATAAATAGGAAAAAGAATCCACACAATGTTTGATAAATTTGGTAAGTGGATGACTGTTTTATGGACTTGATAACGCGTTTCGACACCGTTAGATAGACTTTCTCAGTTGGGATGAAAGAACAAAATTGTGTGACTTTTGCATAAAAGCCATTATTTTAATTTGTTTTTTTCTTTTCAATTTTCTTGTTTTGTTTAAGGATGTGTCGAAAGTCAACATCTTCATTATATCATTATTGTCAGTTCTAGTTATATGTGCTGCCCATTTTTGCTGTTCTTGCTGCTGGAAGATTTTTGATGTGTTTTTTTTTTTTTTTTTTGTTATTTTGTAAAGAACTTTGTGTGTGATTTTGTAGCACCAGTCGATACGGTTCGATCAAGGATGTTCTTTAAGATCTAAAGGATTCGTTCGCTGGAAACCATTTTTAATTATTGATCTGGGAAAACGTTCGAACATAGATGATAGTTTGGGCATTTCTGAATTAGATGGATGCTATGCATGACATCCACATGAGAGTCTAGATCTGACCTAGCGAGTTAAAACAATGCACTTTAGACAAATTTTGAGATATAACTATTTGCCTTCCGATTTAATCGCTACCGCTGGTTAATCTGCTTCAAATGTTTTACTCTGTCCATCATGCTTTCAATCTGTCCTGTGAGTATCAAATGTTCTGAGCTCTCTTTCCTCATTTATCTTCACTAGAAATGTCTCTTCTTATAAGTGTTATTTTTTGTTTCTGTTTTAACCGTGAACTAAGGAAACGGAAGAACCGCTTCAGCCATTGTTCTTACACGGAAATAATGTGTCGGCCATTTTGTTATTTGTGGATAAGAAACAGGAGTACCACTTCTGTCAGTAGAAAAGTAACCAGACTAAACTGTGTTGTCGTTATTATTGCGGACCCCCTTAGAAAGTTGTGACAGTCTCCATTGTCTCCAAAACTTCGTTGTTGCTCACATGTACGATCCATGATATTCTCAGCATCCTTCTGTAGAACAACTTCTCTGTTGCTTCAAGTCTCTTTTTCATCTGTGAGGAGATTGTCCAACATTCACTGCCATATTGGAAGACTGATATTACATAACAGTTCAGTACTCTTTTCTTTGTTTATAACGAAATTTTTCTGTTTCTTAGTACTTTGCTTAGCTTTTGGAAGGTATCTTTCTTCATCCTGATGAGCCTTCGGTTTTCAGTGTCGCATTATCTGTCCTTGTCAAATATACTAACTCAAAAACAATTCAAAGTTCAGTAGTCAGTAAAGATATTAATGGCAACTCTGTTCTGGGAAATAAACGATTTACTTCTCGTGGACTTCATATCAGATGTCCAAACACAGTTGAAGCAGTCAGATTCTGTACAACACGTGATAGACTGAAAGGAAGCTGTTTGTCAAGGGAGACCAGATTGTTTGGGTAAATGTGTCATCTTGCCACACGACAACACAACGGCCAATCTGACAAAATCTCTAGCGTTAGATGTTTTATCGCATCTGCTGCATATTTCTGATTTGGTTCCATTAAATTATCTTCTGTTTGGGCCTTTGAGGCGTAATTTATTCAATGATGACGCTGTTTTTGCAGAAGCTCAAGTTTTGCCTTGTCGTTTCACACCAAAGTGTTGTCTAAACACCTATGGAACAGGTGCACTAGTCTAGAAGGTGATTGCGTGAAAAAGTAGTTTAGTAGTACTGATAAATTATACACAATGTTTTATTTGTATGACAATAAATATATTGGATTAATTAATATTTGTACTTTCGTTTTGGGTCATATCTCTTGTGAATATATATATATATATATATATATATATATATATATATATATATATATATATATATATATATATATATTCTTTAAGGAGAATATATTTTGAAAATATATTCATAGAATTATAACCAACTATAAAGACTCGTTTAAGAAATTACATTTTTCTACAGATCCATTATTCATGAATCTAACTTATGTCTAAAATAATAAGGATTTTACAAATTTCCCTTTTTTAAAAATACGCATGATAAACCTAACAAAAAAAATATTATTTTAATATCTTACTTCGTTTAATCAACCCACACAAAATTGACGGCCACAGACTTTACCCCCCCCCACACACACACACATACCCATAAACGAGAATATAAGGATCCAACCAAATACAAAATGTTTTTGCAACATATCGCTACATTTCACCGACAAATTACGAGGGTGACATCTCTCGATTTCCCTCACATGCACACTTACATGAATTAACCTTACCGTCCGACATATACCTACACACACAAGCGTTTCTTAACTTACACACTATTACACTATCACATCCTTTAACATCCTAAATGTTTCTCACATATATTTATATATTATCTATTGCGTTTATACACGTGACGTGTGTCTGACCAAAGAAAACTCTCGAAAATCATAATATTCTTGTACTCTTGGAAAGTTCCTGAAAACCATACCACCTGCTGACCCACGCCTTATGAGTGATATTGAGTAGACGGAACTCTTTGGGGCCGTCGATAGCTGCGCTAGCACGAAGCCACAAGTCATCGTGTCCGAGGGCTTGATCGTCCTTGTTCAAATTGTTCATCACGCTAGATAACACGCTAACTCGAGAAACTGTAACTAAGGTCTGCTCAGCATAGTTGCAGTATAAACCACTGGTGGGCTCTGGGTATTCAACAAACACAAAAATGTGCCTGAGCGGGCGTCTGCAATAGGGATTGACTAGCCGCCATAGTGGACAGGTATCCTCGAGTATGTGTGGCCAGTTTATATATATATATATATATATATATGTGTGTGTGTGTGTGTTTTATCGCGATAAACAATTAGCGGATTAAAAAATTAACTTATGTCCCACAGACGTGCTGTGGCCTCCCTCTGTCTCTTCTACAAATATTTTCACGGCAACTATTTCGACGAGATACTTTTGCTGGTTCCCGGTCTACTTAAGTTTAAATGTGCTACCAGGCTGGCATCTCGGTCCCACTCTTTCACTGTCGAAACGGTTAAATGTGACTGTCTCTTCTACTCAAACAGTTTCTTCTCCCACACTTCCTGTCTGTGGAACTCCCTGCTCCTTACTTGCTTCCCCGATGACTATAATCTTCAAATATTCAACTGTAATGTCAATCGAAATCTGACACCCTGACCTTGTTCCTCATCCTTCTCTGTAACCTTTCCTCAAACACGCCTCTTTACCCTTGTTCTCAATCCTCTGTAACCCCTAGCGTGCTAGTGCCACTCCCGCCTTGCTTGGGGTGAATTGCCTTAAAACAATGTCACGTTTACTAGCAGGTTTCCGGTGAGATGTGTAGATAGTCTTAAGTAATTAAATGAAGGCTACTTTATCACGAAGGTATCCCGTGGCCAAATTGGTTGGAACACGCTTCGGCAGATAACGAGAGGACATACAGAATAACATTTTTTATGTTAGAATTCTACATATCGAAGCCGGTCGACATTATTTTCCTGTTTAAAATTCTAGTGACATCAGCTCTTAAACGCACGCCATTAAAAAGGACGTTTATAGTAATGAGAAATAATGTCTGATTCAAAACATTTGTTAATTGGTTGATATCGATTGATTGATTGATTTTTTACAGCTTATATTCTGCGTTTTACGTCTTATTTCAGATTGGAGAAGGTAATTTATAATTATTTAATATATATATATATATATATATATATATATATATATATATGTGTGTGTGTGTGTGTGTGTGTGTGTGTATATATATATATATATATATATATATATATATATATATGGTAGAAGTCGAAAAATATGTTCTAGCTTTAAATAGCCCACAAAGGGTTGATGCTGTGTGTGCGAGTGATCCGTCTAGTTGGCACACTAAGGGACCACATGCACACACCCACATAAACCCTACACACCATACGAGGTGTATATATATATATATATATATATATATATATATATATATATATATATATATATATATATATATTATTTCCTTTATTAAAACTATATATGTGTATGGAGAAGGAATATGCATACTAGGAAACGCATATACACACAATACACAAAAATGGATATAGTTTTAAAAAGATACAGAGGTCATAAAAAGATAAGAACAAAGACCTCCTTCCTCTGACCAATCTTAATTGTTTTATTACCCCTTAAGTAGAAAAAGATTTTCTATATAAGTCCAAGAAAATTAGAATTACTACTACACACAAAAGACAATGGCTAAACATGGGAAAAAAGGAAAATTCCTTTGAATAATATTTGGAAATAACCACTCGTCGCATGATGAAGGTCACAAGACCTAAAACTCGTATAGTAAATAAATATGGATAATAAAATATAAAGTATATTTTTAAAAATCCACGTTATAACCAAAAAGGTTTGCGGCTTCTCACTTCTCTTTAATATATATATATATATATATATATATATATATACACCAACTTTCTCTTTTCATTACCTATGGAACAATGGTGAAAGACAGGTGGTGAACTTGATATTCTGAGCCTAATGCCACATACGTTTAATGGGTGGCCTAAGCTAAAAAGGGAAAAATTAATTGTTTTTGTTCTATTTTTGTAAAACCAAAATAGAACCTCACCTGAAGGAAATATTTTCAATTATATTTTTATCTACTCAGTGCTATTTGCATTTAGGTTTTGTAGTCGGCATTCCTTCTTGTTTCCTTCTCTTTTGCTATTATATTCCTTTTTTATATGATACGAAGAAAAAATCCAATCTCTGTTGTCAATAAGTTAAGTGCTCATCAATAATTCACAAGCCACTGTCACTCAGTAGGGAAATTTGAAACTTTTCAATAACTAAATATAATAATGGTAAATTTTCAATAATCACGCGCGTGCACACACGCACTCTCTCTCTCTCTCTCTCTCTCTCTCTCTCGCTGACACACACACACACATATATATATATGTAAGAAAATATATGGATATAGATCCGACAGTATGAAGAAAAATATTAACATTATCAAAAAGTTTTATATGATCAGCGTTCCGTTTAAACATGGTCACGTTGTTATCTGTTTGGATAAGTCTTGTTCTTATGTCCATCGTCTTTGTCATGTTGAATTGATAATGTTAATTATATTTTATGAATATGTCCTGAAGATGGTTTATTAGACCGAAATGTCCGACGTTGACATTATATTAACATTAAAACAGCATAATTGCATATAAGGATTTTTGTTTGTTTTTTTTCCGTATATTTTTCTTCATATATATATATATAATGTCATCTACAGAGTGACTGTTTCACAGCGAATCAGATTGCTTTCAACCCCTAAGCCATTGGGAATGACCGTGTATTTATTTTTAGATAAACACGCCAGTGACTGGAGAACTCGATTCGTCTTACCGAAGAGTCTTGCATCAGTGTGGCTAGACTTCCGATTCTACCCCTAAGCCATTGGCGCACGGCGGGGATGAAGGTGAATATATATATATATATATATATATATATATATATATATATATATATATATATATATATATATATATTGTCAATATGTCTGGCATATATTGAGTGTTTGTTGAAATTATGAAAGACCAGGTTTGCTAAATTATTCATGTAGAAATTAGATAAACTAGAAAACATATGCGAATCCATTGCTGCGATTTCAGTCTGCAAGTAAACAATCTGTAAATGTAAACAACATTATGTTTACACAGGACAGATATTTGAGTTGATGTCTTATTTGTAAGAATTAGATTCTAATACTTAGAAGTAGTTAATCATAAAAAATCATTAGATTCAATATATATATATATATATATATATATATATATATATATATATATATATATATTGTCAATATGTCTGGCATATATTGAGTGTTTGTTGAAATTATGAAAGACCAGGTTTGCTAAATTATTCATGTAGAAATTAGATAAACTAGAAAACATATGCGAATCCATTGCTGCGATTTCAGTCTGCAAGTAAACAATCTGTAAATGTAAACAACAGGACAGATATTTGAGTTGACGTCTTATTTGTAAGAATTAGATTCTAATACTTAGAAGTAGTTAATCATAAAAAATCATTAGATTCAATATATATATATATATATATATATATATATATATATATATATATATATATATATATATTGTGTATTTGGACAACAATCCCTCTTTTACACAAGTTTAATTAAACACAACTGACAAGGTACAGCGATTAAACTTTTTATTCAATTCTTCTCGTGGTCGTATAAGTGATTTCTATTCTTGAGATAAAGTGTGTAAAAACTGTTCAAAATATTCTCTATATCCGTGCGCTTTCCGCTATTCTATTAGCCAAATGTGCAGATTTATATGTTTCTAAAGTGATGGGACTGTTTTGTGAAAACACATTGTAGCTGTGTCCATAATTAATGCTATTAAATGTTTTTTTTCTTTTTTATTATCAGTGCTTCCATTATTTTTTGTCTTTTTTTTACATGTGGATGGGACTTTTATGCTATTATACACCTCTCTGGCCATATTTCAATTAGGACTCATTTAAACACTCAACGAACTATACCAAACTCCATCTGCAACATACTTGCAGGAAATATTATCTGCATATAATACGAATTGGTTATACATTTGTTACTGTCATCTAGTGGTCATGAGTTTCAATCCTTGGATCTTGTAGTGAAGCAACAATTCAACAAGAACAGGGGCAAAACATCAGAATAATCAACAGATATACCATGTCAAAAAATCAATGGACACCTGATGATGACCAAATGATACTTGATCGAAATGTTGTGTTTATAATAACAACTCTGTAAAGAATAATAAGAATAATAGTTCGAAATAATACAAAAAGAATGATATACCGAGTGTAACAACAAAATTGTTCAATTGTTAGATTTTTGAACCGTTGTATCTTAGAAATCATTAAAGATATCTTACTGGAATTCTCCGATGTTTTTATAACAATATTGGACTCTAGTTTGGACAATAAGAATATATTTAGCTCTAAGTTGAAATGATGATCCCTCTTGCTATTGTGACCTCCTAATCCAGTTTTCCTTTCTACTGTTCCTTCTTTTTAAAACTTATCCACTGTTCTCTTGATGGTTCTTGAATGGACTTTGAAGATGGAAGCCAGAGTATGAATGTTGGTACCATTACTGATGGCCTGAATGATCCTTTACGTCCCACCATTACTCACTTGTAAAAAAAAATAGTGGGGCTGACACAAAACAATTTTAACCAGTTCTCTTTCGAGCTGAATAACTCAAAGCGCTTTTCAGTGTTTCTTACAAAAATGCTCTCAAGATGGTGTCATCTGTAATGGGGTCTTATCGGAAAACCTGAAAAAATCATCTAGTTTAGTGTTTTTTTTTTGGGGGGGGATAGATATTAAACATTTTGTAGGATGGACAATTATCGCATGCTGTTACACAATTTGGATAATTTTTCTATTACACCTGGTATAAGATTCTTCATCCTCTGTCCAAGCAAAAATTCTCAGCTGTCACTGCTTTGCTTAACTGTTAACATTTTCCATTACAGGGTTTTTATGGTGATGTTTCTGGCGACGTGTTGTGGGGTGTGCAATTATTACAAACGGAAGAGAAACCGTGTTCCTCAGTCCATCCCCTGCTCGGTACCTGAACAAACGGTAGATAATTCCACACCTGCCCAGATGCCGCTGCAATACGGCGGTTTAGCTTCCATGATGCGAGCAGCCGGAACGCACCAGTCCCCCTTCGCATACATAGGACCTGCCACAATATCTACAACATCTCTACCACCGCCATCTTATACTGAAGTGAGTTGAAATTTTCATCTTTCTTTTTTTCTTCTTTTTCTGTCCATTTTTTGTAAGCCTCGCGTTAATATTGTTAATTTATGCTTTTTCTTAAACAGCTGAAAAATCGTCCCAAGGCTGTTACATTTTTTAAATGAACAGATTTTTACTCTGCAACTACTCTTCTTGCATGAAGTCTTGTATAAAATGCTATTGTTTCATAAGCACACCATATTGCTTTCACTGAAATAATTAATTCGAGTTTCAATCAAACGCACACACACACACACACACACACATATATATATATATATATATATATATATATATATATATATATCAGGAAGCAGTTATTGTTGTTCCAACGAGAATTATATATATATATATATATATATATATATATATATATATATATATATATATATATATAATACTCTATCTTCCATAATTCTGGAGAATTATGGAAGATAGAGTATAATATATATTTTAAAATAAAAAATTCACATTTCAACCTAAAAAAGTTTGCGGTTTATCTTCTTTTTAGAATATACTAGCAGTAGAGCCCAGCATTACCCGGGGATGTAACAGTAAGAGATAGATCAAGTATCGACCATCATAAAGACTGAAAAATAAAATTGACAAAGATTATTGTTTAAGGTTGACGGACACGCATGTCTTAATTAGTTTTTTTTTACGAATTGGTCAAACCCAGACTCAAACAAAAACATTGTTTTCAATCGTTAAGAGTCTACCGATTGAATAGAATTTTATTATAAACAATTGTCTTGTAAATTGAATTTTTAAAGCATTCTGAATGTAAAAATAAAGAAAAAAGTGTGCAAGACAATAAGAAACACTACCTGCCAAAAAAAAGTGAAGTTTTGTTGAAATCGGTTGAAAAATGTAGGAAATCCGATCCCGTATATAAACGAACACACACACAAACAACCTGGGTTTTATAATAAGTATAACTCGATATGAGTTGTCCACCTTTCATTCTCGTGATGCCTCTTAATCGTGTTCTCAAACTGATTTCGTGCAAAAACAATTGTGTTTTTCCAATTTTGGCGCTGTTAGAACCACCGCAAGGTAATTTTACGTAGTCCTGTGAAGTTTTGTTGAAATCGGTTGAAAAATGTAGGAAATCCGATCCAATATATAAACGTACAGACACACGCACACACACACACAATCTGTGTTTTATAATAAGTAAGATATATATATATATATATATATATATATATATATATATATATATATGAACAAAGACAAAAGGAAAACTTATCCTAGTTGAGGCGTTTCGTCCTCTGCTGAATTTTCTCAAGGCAACTATAAGGTGAGATGATTTAAAATAAATTTAAAGCAACTAATAAGCGTTTGAAAACAGAGAAGAACGACTTGCATATTTGGAGAGGATAACATAGAATTCATTTTCCCGTTTTAGCGTGCTGCATTTTAATGTGCGTGGAGCCAGGTATCGCGCCAGGTTAATACGTCAGTAAAGAATGCAACAGTTCTATTATTGGAGGCGGGCGGAGCATGTGTCTTGTGTTCGACCAAAACAATTTGGGACAAACATCTTTCCTCTTTTTTTGAATTCTCTTCATTCGATCTCTGGATGTAAAGCTAAAAAAAAGAGAATTATATGCCATTTTTCTATAACCTAACATTGGATAGTACATCACCGACCTTTTCCGAGCCATACCACATTCCTAATATAAGGTTATAGTTGTAAAAACTAATAAAAACTCGAGACTACATCCCTCATCTGTAAAATTACTGTTTATTTATCGCCAGACTTCATCAATTACCATCGGTGTATGGGTGCGTGTATCTTTAGGGGCTTTCTTCGAACGTGGATATCCACGCGAGGTTATGACAGACTCTCTGACTTTTTCCCTCTAAGGTCGGTCGTTTATCATCCGGTTTTCCTCCGTGTGCACGTCGTAAGCGCAGCTAAGATGACTACCTGTTTACATGTTGGGAGCAGCCACTGATATCCTGTAAGAAGCGAATCTGCACCTACTGGCTACGGGGTACCACCTACTGGGTTAACCCTCCGATGTGTCTGGGTCCTCTGATGATTTAGTACGATACCGAATACAAAGTCTAGTTTAGTATCTCTTAGGGTGAGCACATTACATAGTGGGATTCACCACAGATCAACATCTCTTGTAAGAAAGGTTATTGATATTAAATTCGATTCGGGCTATCTGCTATTTCCGGGCGGGAATCGCCTCTTACACTAATAAGGAAATAAGTACTATTCCTGAATACCAAACATAGTTTATTACACGACCCCATACCGTTCCAGTTAGGTTAGTGTTATTCGCCCAAAGCTGTCGTAATCATTCAGCCTGTATCTGTTTTGTATGCAGTCTTTAATAAGATCAAAAAGATTTAAAAAAATTTTTTTTTTCTATCCATCCAGTGAGCTTTGGGTTCAGATGTAAAACTTTATAATAAATCATGTATTAATAGATTAATGTAATCGGATTTGACTTGAAGAAATAGTTTAGGGGTTTACAATGAAAACCTGATCTGATGTTCGATTTCGTTGTTCAACTGCAAAGTACTCGAATTAAACTTAAATGCTGAATAGAAAATATCATTTAAAATCCAGTAATAAATTGTAAAATCTAGAATGTTTATTTTTAAACAAATGCATTAGAATGATCTTACATTTTATTGTTATTAGTGTTAATTTTTCTGCGAACATCGATTCTACAAGGGATCGTGGTCTTCAATCAGTTCGATGCTCGTCTCATTTCTCCTCTCCAGTTCCATACGGCTTGATTGATCACCAACAATGGGAAAAATCCAATCCAGGATCTGCTCAAAGCGAAAAACTTATAAATTACGGTAGCACATAAAAAACAACACTCAGTGAAGCAGAATGAATCAACTATCGAATTATAAGCCCTTCACTAACACGAAAACTGTATATTTCACCTGAAGAATGTCAAAATGAACCGGTCGAAACAATGCAGGAAAAAAATTACAAGAATAGTATAGTCCAAAAATAAGAAAATTTTGTACGACTGAGGAAAGAGTGGGTGAATGATTCGTTTTTTAACGGGTTATCAATCCTTTGTCGGTCATTTAAAGCCGAAACTTATTTAGGATTTGAAGAATAAATCTTTATTTTTAGCGAGTGAATATTGCATTAACAAATCTCTGCCAATTTTTGTGAAGTCCCAAGTCCTTTGTGCTACTACTCAATGCCCATGCGTAGTCGCTCCTCCTCCTAATCGGAGTTATTATACAGGATGCGATGGGTAAATTGTTCCTATTTTATATTTTTAATTTCGCGCGTACTCATTGATTGGTTTTGATTTTGTCGTCTGCACAGTATAGTAGGGTCACTTGGGTACGCTCTGTGTTGGCATTCGCGCCGAAAACTCCAATACAAACGTTTCAGAGTGTTTGGGTGTTAATCGGAGGACAGTGAGAGAATTCGGAAAGAGTTTGATGAGTCTAATGTTGATTACAAAGATACGGCAGCTTGGAAAACTAACTCTGATCGTTCTGTTAAGAAAATAACTCCCGAATTTTTTGGTGAGGACCTTAGATTCAACACGGAGGTTTGCATCAAGGTCCTTTGAGGAGATAGAACTGCTCTGTGTCAAGAGTGGGACTGCTGGAAGTCTGGCAACGGGGCTGTGCACCATCCCACACAAGCAGGAGAACCCAGTCATGGCTGTCAGACAATTTCTATGACCACATCCCCACACTGCAACACACTTGATTATTATGTGTGTAGTTGAACGAAAGACCAACAAAACTCCTTGCAACACCAAAGATGAACTGAAAGCGGGGATTATGGCAGCATTCACCAACTTAACCAAGGAGACCATCTAGAAGACATCTACAGGGAATTCCGATGTCGTCTGGTGACCTTGGTCGAAGCCAATGACGATTTTATTGAATAAATTCACTCTTTACTATTTCAAGATGTTTTTGTGTAATTTTGGTAAATATATCTGTTAAAATGAAGTGTCATTGCTATTTTAATTTTTGCGTAATTTAAACGACAATTTATCCATCGCACACTGTATTGCCTGGGTATTCCGAATATGCTAATTAGTTAATCTACATATCCATACAACAATATTTCAACCTCCGTGTTTCAATCATTGATTTCGCTATTGCACTCTATCAGATTTCTATGATTCATTGTACTCTGCCAGAGTACGCTATAAGATTTCTATGATTCATTGTACTCTGCCAGTATACACCACAAGATTTGCATGATTCATTGTATACTGCCAATGTTTCAATCTCAATTACAATGACAAGACATAGATAAATTTTCAATAACACATAACTGGCAACTAAGTATATTTCTAGTACAGCAATCAGAAACTGAACTTACTATCAATAGGTTTTAATATTCGATGCTTACCGGTGTTCCCATTGGCCAGCGAAAATCTTGCAACAAGATATTAACCTGATATATTAAGCTGGAACAAAACTTTGTAGTTTTTTTCTTTTTCAGTAGATGGCGTTTAAACACGTGACTTCATTTCGTATGTGACTGAAATTTATTATATAAACAACTAGAGAATATGTCATTGATACACACGGGCGGCGGCTGTGGCGGCGTCACAATGCCGCTGAATACTAAACATAATTTGTAGCGTAATATTCATTAATTAGACATTAATCACTAACTCTCCTGGCAACATTTTAGATTGCAGAATGATGCTATCAATTTGAGTCAATATCAAACAATCAAGGCCTAAAGAGATTCTCAAGTGTATTGTTCAGTGTGGAGATGAATGTGTGTTTCCAAGCCGTTGTATTGCTGTTCAAATTATACTAACAATTACAATCTTCATAACAAGCTGCGAGAGATTTCTCATTATGGTGAAGCTAATTTTATTCTGTTTAAAAGCATCCATGGGCTAAGGTAGATGGTGTGACCTATCATTGCTGAATGTGGGGAGAGAGGGAACGGAAAATGTTGAATTTGAAGACATAATTGACAAATTTGCAACAGTCAAAGCGAGGAAGTTGCAGTTCTACTCCTAAATGGAGCCTGCCTTGATTCCTCAGTTTCACTTGTCTCCGCGCAGTACGGATGCAATAACTTATTGCGAAAATATATCTTCATATGGTGCCCTCATACTTTAATAATTCCGCGTTAAAAAAAAATTTAAAGGTTATTAAAGAATAATATTGGTCTATTCAAGTCTGTCGTGCCGATCCACATCAGCAGGGCCTAACTGTGGATTTTACTGCAACTGTGATGGTATAGCTTCTAGGAAAGAACGCGCCATCTGGCATGAAAAACAGTTTGAACAAGGTCAGTACGCTCAAACCCTTGATGATTTCTAACTCCGTTCTAGTACAACCGCCGATGGACCTAGTTTTATTCGCAAGGCTTAGGTGAACCTATGGTACGGTTTCCGAGTAATTCCGGAGTAGCCAGCGATGGGATTGCTTTCCAATGCCGATATCATGAGGAAATAATTTTTCTCACGAATCGATTAATGGAAATCGTCTCCTCCTTACTCCCATGGTATCCTTCTGGAAGTGTCTTTTCACGACAATTAACTTTTCTCAGACACCATACCTCTGGATTGAATATTGGGGATGTGGGGACTGCAACATATGACTGAACAGTGTGAAAGGGCATTGTTAATAGAGTTCCGATGATGAATGGTGAGATTTGAGCCCAGGTTTCGTCATCGGAAAAAAAAAAACGTTCTAACCACTCGGCCACGTGCTACATATATTATGATTGATATAAAAATGTTAAAAAGGATTTTGCAGTGTCATAATGAGTTAAAATATTGTCTTCTTGTGATGCATTTAGATATTTTATTTTCTCCGTTTAAGGACAATTAAAATGTGTTTTCCTTTAGTCTGGTGTCATGTACGTTAATAGATTTGGTTTTTACAGTAATTCTGTTGCCAAAAATAAAACTGCCAAATAATATGTTACTGTGGTATCATTATAGTGTCAAAATTTAAATTCCTTTCAAATGAAATATAACAGAAAGAACTAATCATCAACTTTCAAGAAGACAGAAAGTATGGTCATCATTAAGAGAGAAAAAAAACTAAATGCGAGTTACGAATTGGAGATATAAATACCAAGCAGTTGCTGAAGTTCAAATGTCAGGTTGGCTAGTAAGTCATGTCTTACTTAAGAAGCAAAAAGAAAACAACAAAATTTTATGGAGCAACATCAACATTTATTCTTCAAAATAAAGTCAATCATTGTCGACTATGATCTGACAGCGATTAACCAGCATCCGAGTCTGTCTCAGCAATCCGATGGCTTTGAATCAAAAATTGTTAACAGGCTTCCATCACTTCATCAAAAGTACTGAATCGCTGGTCGCGAAGAATTTGTGCCATTAAGGGGAATAATATTGGTCTATTCAATTGGTCTAGTCACTCGGAGCAGCATCAGGACTGAATGGTGGATGTGGAAGAATCTCTACAGCGTCCATCTGTTTGAACTTCTCCTTAGTCAACCTAGCAGTGGGCGGCATTGCATTGTCTTGCTAAAAAAAAAAAAAATGACCTCGATAGACCAAAGCAGGATATTCCTTTTTTAGTTTATCGTATACGCGATCTAGCTGCTGGCAATACAGTTTCTTGTTGATGGCCCGACCGAGTGGGACATGTTCGAAATGCAATACTCCTTGGAAATTCCACCAGACAAAGATCAATATTTGTTGTTTCCTTTCCGCTTCCCAAGAGACTCAGGACTTTCAGGCTTCGTTGTTGCTTGTTAGCTTTCAGCAGGATGTGGTGTACCCATTTACTGAACTTGTACGCCTTCTCTACGCCTTTCAGGTGAAGTTTGACTGTTTCCACAGAAATCTGGGAGCATTCACCAAGCTCACCCAATGCTCTTTAGCTCTTGTCCTCCTCTATGGCCACCTTCAAGATCTCATCATCCAGGACCTGTGGCCGGCAACTGCGGAGTTTCCTCACAAATGGACAGATCTCCCGACCCGAACTTCTGGAACCAATGCCTGTCGGTGCGTTCACTCACAGGATTATCCCTAAAGGTTTCACGTATCTGGCCATGTGATACTGTTGCGGACGAGTCTACACCTTAAATTCGTAAAGCAAATACATCCGAACTAGCTGCTTCAATACTGCCAATTTGCTCGAGCTATGATTGATGTGTCTGTTTAACGCACATGCACTGGTCAAGAGCAATGTACCCAACCCCACCCACCGCTTTCCCAGTACGTGACGGACTCATTTACAAATCAGTGATAATTTCTTTTCAAGGACTTTTTCGGCTGACTTATCGTAAAGCTGATTTCCATGCAGCAACTCACCAGTTAAATCACAAAAACAAATGTTTTGGTCTCGTTGTCTAATGATTGATGATGAAATTCTTTTATGTGCGCTACCCTTGCACGACGTTGGCGATCATTACTCTCCACAGCTTCCTATCCATTGTAGCACTAACTCATGTTTGTCTCCTTACTATCACACAGTCCCTATTGTGTCATCCATTTTATATTATTCAGTCGAACTAGCACGGACATTCATGAGTCTATCATGGAAGGTCATTAGAGTGACATTCTGTGTCATAACACAGCTGGTCAATGTCGGAGGTTGCAGAGTGACCAACCCGTCTTGCTCCATGGTTTAGTGTCCAGAGCAGTAGAACACAATCGAGTTCTTGTTTTGCTCGCCAGCAATGTCCTGTAAAGATCATTCTGATTTCACGTAAGATTGTAAAAATATCAGGGATAGGTATATAGAGCTGTGATGTTAGTTGGATGTTCTTTCCAAGAGATGTTAAGCAGAGCTCTCAGCATCCGAATTATAGTTTCCATCAAGCTTAGACTCTAGACTTAAAACTTCCTCGTTTCTCACATGTTCCGTCCATGGTATTCTCAGCATCTTTCTATAGAAGCACGTTTCTGTTCATCTCCTCTTCATCAGAGACGAAATTGCCCAACATTTACTGCCATATAGGAGGATTGATATCTATATATATATATAAAGTTGTAGCCTCTGTCTCTTTGTTTGTTTGTTTTTTTATCGAACTCCTCTTAGGGTTTTGAAGATAGACTCCGATAAAAATATATATTCTGAAACTACATTACGCGAGGTACTTCGATAAGTATATTTCATTTTGATCAAAGGGGGTCCCAGGAGAACACAACTGATTTTTCCCTTTGATTTAAGTTAAATTTAAATTTGAACAAAGGGAATATAAAATATAGAATGAGAAAGCTAGACGATGGAGGACACATAAGCACAATCAAAATGAGACAATATGGACATCAAGTTGAGCAAGAAATCACCAATCAGTGGGTAGTGCCTTACAATACATATTTGTTGCTACAATTCAGCTGTTATATCAATGTTGAAATCTGCTCATCAATTCGTTCAATCAAGTATTGCATCAAATATAAGTCAAAGGGGTCAGATCAAGCAGTTTTTGCACAGACCACCCACTGAAATTTTTTTTTAATTTAATTTAAATTTGAACAAGGTAATGACTCCTATCCAAAATATAGAGGGAGAAAGCCAGAAGATAGAGATCACCTCGACAAGATCATTGAGTAATATTGAAATGGCTCATTTTTCTCCACAAATTATAACAATGATTTAAAATCAATCATCATTTTCCTACAAAAAATGTGTGACACACAGATATATACATACATACATACATATATATATATATATATATATATATATATATATATTAGATGATGAAAAGCGGAGAATCAAAAAACGTATTTGTTCAAATTGACTATTATCATGATCTTTTCGCTTTACACTTCTATTTTTCTAAACATGCTGACTTGACTTTAAATATCTGACGTCGTTTTTCAAATTTTGAAACGTCGTAAGACTGTTTCTAAATTTCGCGATTTAAACAGTTTAATTTAAGAACTATAAATGCTGTCGAAAGTCTTTTCAAATTTTCTTTTTCCATTACGGGATCATTGCAAAAAGTTTATACCAGGTTTTCATTGTTTTTGATTTTATAATCAGTCACGATGTAATTTGCCATGATGTAATAAAAATGTCCTCTTCATTCTATATTTACAGCCGCAAAGTACTTAAATCAAGTTTGATTGATAATCAGGATCGTATGAAAAATAATTAATAAATCGTAGGCAAAATAAAGACATGTGTAATTATTTTGAATAACATTATCCAGTTAATTTTATTGTTTTATTCGGCAAGTATGGACCTTCGTGTCCGAAAAAAAATGCAGTGCCAAATGAACTTTTTTTCCATGACGCCATTTTTATTTTAACTACAATGTTTATTGTTTTAAAAAGCGATGATTACAATTATAATAAAACCTAAACATATGGAAATAAATTTACATATTTTTGTTCTTGAAAATTTACAACAAAAATATTAAACACTATTAGATTGTTTATTTACAAGAATAATTTCATATTTACAACATTCTGAAAACTAATACAATTAAAAGTAATGCAATGCAATATTTATCATTTACCAATTTATAAAGAAATAAATATAAAAACAATTTTTATTCGTAAATTTATAAAGATTTACTAAATTATTAAAATATTCGAACCAATTATAAGGATATCCTTATTATTTACCATTTTATAAAGTTTGAATCAACTGGCAACTTGTCAACTATTCCAATAAATGATCTAGCAAATAAATAATCTAAATAAACAATGTAATAAGTAAATAAAGATTAATATTTTTATTGTAAATTCTCAAGGACAAAGAATATGTATAAATTAATTTTCATATGTTTTTTTTGTTTTATTACAATTCTAATCATCGCTTTTTAAAACAAAAAAATAAACATTAAAGGAGAGTAAAGTTAGTGAAAATAAAAGCGGTGTCAGGGGAAAACCGTACTTTTCTCTCTCCGTTGTTTTCCCAGGTACGGAGGTCCATGTGTGCCAATTATTCATTAAAAAAAAAGCAAAATAAATGATTTGTATGAGTTACATTTTAAGAGATTCATATTTTCAGTCAATGAAATTGATGTTTTTTGACTTTCATATTTTGTCGACGTCTTTTTTTTTTTCCAGGTAGTATCTAAGCCTGAACTCTATCCTATCAATAAAGGTGATTCGGCGTCTTTGCCAACGTCACCAATCACACCGGAAGAAAGTGTTATTCGGAGTTATTCTTCACATCGTGCCAGTAAGTAGTTTTAATATACTACAACCATATACAAGCATACGCAATATAACTATTTCTGAATTCAAAGAATCTGCAATGTTATCGGTCTTGACATAGCATCTCGGCTTCAGTCATTTTCCTATCGCAGTTATGTAGCTTTACTATGTTTTTCTATAAATATTCTCATGCTAATTCTTCTGATGGGCTATCCTCTTTGAAACTTAGGCTTTACGAATTTAAGCGCAGTACTAGATTGGCAGCTAGGTCTCATCGTTTTATAGTTGGAATTGCTAGATATGACTATATATTCTACGCTAACAGTTTCTTCTTGGGCACTTCTTGCATATGGGACACACATCTTGCTTTCCAATTAACTTTGATCTTAAAAAAATTTAAATGCAATGTCAATAGTTATCTTCTGTCTTAATTTTCCTTCTTTGATAGTTCTTTCCCCTTAATAATCCTTTTCTTTTTATCATATTATTTCACAAACTCTGTAACCCTTTGCGTCTTAGTGCCTTTATTGCATTGTTTGGAGTGAAATAATTAAAAACAAATGCGTTTGTTTTTTACACATACAATAGGTATAATGCAAGGAAAATATGTATCATAATGTTTTTAGTTTTTCTATCTGCCATTCTTCTAAAACAAGCTGAGTATGCTGCGACGATATACGAACGTCTGTTCCTTTTGTAATTAAGAATAACATTCTATGCTAGTCAATAACAATAACAAAATGTAACGAGAGAAAAAAAAGCCCAGGAGATTTATATATGCTTGCCAAAAAGAGTTTTTAGTTATCAGAATTTATTTTACTTTGTTATTTCGACGGGTAGCACGTTACTGTAGAGTAATTGGCCATGGTTAAATGTAATTGGCAGAAATGCGCAATAAAAAGAATTGACAAATTGACAAAGGTTGCAATAAACAATAACAAAAGAAGGAAAGAAAAGAAGAGGACAAAAATTAATACGAAACAAGTAAATATATACAAGACAAAAGTAGGCAAAGAAACAGTAATGAGGCAAAAATTTCACAAAGTAAGAATGGTATTAAAAGGGTAAGTGATCGCAGCTTTCTGATTTCCAGACAACAGAAATACGGTGGATGAGACTGAGAAGTAGTCTATCTTATTGGCTGGGAATAAATCCCAGCATGCATCAGTACTATTTCTCTATAAATTTGGGGAGGGGGTGTTTTGCTTCCATTCCCGATTCTGTTGGAACCAACATAATCAAACTCTGCAGACGGCAACAAACTAGAGAAAAGGAAATGTTTTTTAGCAGGGAATATTTATCGTGAATAAAATACTTAACAAATAAGGAAAATGATAATTTCTGTAAACATGAATAGGCAGATATATAAATGGCAAAAATACTTGACTGCAAAAATAACGGTTATTCCTTTGACACTGCTATTGCTGTATACACTTTTGATTCCCTCGGCAATGTTCATTTAGATTATAAAATATGTGAATCAAGTAGAATGTGATATTTATTAATCACTTTTTATAAAGATTTATTATTTACTACTTTATAAAAAAAAATACATTTGCAAACAATTTATTCAGAAATTTATTTTAAAAATACAAAATTATGAAAATATGTAAACCAACTACAATGCAATATTTATAATTTATTATTTTATAAATAACTATAAAAACAAGTTTTTTTCTTCTTAATTTTATAAAAAACATATCAATGGACTGTAGAACAAGAAAATTTGAATAAACAAGATTTTCTGAAGATAATATATTTTCCTCTCAGATTATTTCTTGTTTTAACTTTCCAGTTTTTATAAATTTATGAAAAAAATATTTTTATATTTATTTCTTTATAAAATGGAAAATAAATATTCCTTTGTAGTTAGTTCACATCTACTCAACTATATTACTGAGAAAGTCATCACCGGATGCACTTATAAAGTACGCAAGACTAAAACAGATATCTTTCTCAAATACATCCGCCGTGGATGCGCAGAAGAATTCAAACACTATGAAAAGTACACAAAGGACAAGGATACATCGGTCGGCAAAACGCCACGGAGAGGAAACATCTTATCCAACTCCATAGTCGAAAGCTTAAGACAAAGCATTTTATACAAAGACATCTTATCCAACTCCATAGTCGAAAGCTTAAGACAAAGCATTTTATACAAAGACATCTTATCCAACTCCATAGTCGAAAGCTTAAGACAAAGCATTTTATACAAAGACATCTTATCCAACTCCATAGTCGAAAGCTTAAGACAAGGCATTTTATACAAAGACATCTTATCCAACTCCAGAGTCGAAAGCTTAAGACAAGGCATTTTATACAAAGACATCTTATCCAACTCCATAGTCGAAAGTTTAAGACAAAGCATTTTATACAAAGACATCTTATCCAACTCCATAGTCGAAAGCTTAAGACAAAGCATTTTATACAAAGACATCTTATCCAACTCCATAGTCGAAAGCTTAAGACAAAGCATTTTATACAAAGACATCTTATCCAACCCCAGAGTCGAAAGCTTAAGACAAAGCATTTTATACAAAGACATCTTATCCAACTCCAGAGTCGAAAGTTTAAGACAAAGCATTTTATACAAAGACATCTTATCCAATTCCAGAGTCGAAAGCTTAAGACAAAGCATTTTATACAAAGACATCTTATCCAACTCCAGAGTCGAAAGCTTAAGACAAGGCATTTTATACAAAGACATATTATCCAACTCCAGAGTCGATAGCTTAATACAAAGCATTTCATACAAAGACATCTTATCCAACCCCAGAGTTGAAAGCTTAAGACAAGGCATTCTAAACAACAAACAAATAAATCTTTACACAAAAAAAAAATATTCATGTAAATATGCAATCAAATTAATAAATAGTGTTTAATAACTTTGTGGTCAATTCTCACGAATGAAGAAAATGTATAAATCCACTTTCATATTGTAGGGCTTTATTAAACTTCCAATTGTAGCTATTTGAAACAATAAGTATTACCGAGGGAGTGAAAAGTATATACAGTAAGAGCGGTGTCAAAGAAATAACTGTCCATTTGACCCACCGATTTTTTAACGAAAGTTAAACATTGCCAAAGCATTTAATGATTTTTTTCTGTAAGAAAACATGCAAATTGCATTTACTTGAATGACTTCAGTCATGTTCTTAAATTGCAAAAATACACTCTAGAATTATTCTACGTGGAACCATAGTATCATAGTGTTTCATAAACTCATTTTTTAAAACTGTTATGTGCACATATATACTCTATTATACCGAGTTCTATATCTATAACGCACATAAATTTCTTCAATGTTTATTTAATGAATGAAAATGAGTAAGTAAAAAATAATAAAATCCTTTGCCTTGACCTTTTTTTACATTTATACAATAAAATAAATTGTTAAAAAAATTCATAATGCTTTTCATAATATGGAATTACCTGCATATAAAGTATTGAAAGTTAATAACTTTGTCAAGCTATATTAATAGAAGGAATTTAACTTTTTTCTGAATGCATATACACAAATTAGTCTTTATAGTTTTTTCAAGTCTTCTTTCTTGTTCTTATAAAGATACACCACGGCCACGCTCTTATCGTGTGTAAGAATCCTCATTTCAAGAATGTTTCTTACAATGATGTTCACCCTGGCGGTTGACCCTAAACTTGAACAGTTTAAGATTGTCACTCTGTACAAAGCCCTAGAGCCACACGAGGTAGAGTGTTACAGAGTAAGAGGCAAAGTCTATGGGGATATGTAGGGGCGGTAACGGCTGACCCTAAACTTGAATAGGTTAAGACTGTCACTATGTACAAAGCCTAAGAGCCACTCGAGGTAGAGTGTTACAGATTAAAAGGCAGAGTTTATGGGGATATGTAGGGGCGGTAACGGTTGACCCTAAACTTTAGCAGGTTAAGATTGTCATGATCGGAGAAGCATCCTATTGGAAATATACACATAATGAGAAAAATTAAAACTCTTAAAAACTTTTTAAAATAATTTCAATTTTTAAATGTTTAATAAAGAGTATTGAAGAATATAAAGAAAATTTATGTATAAGAAGAATGTTAGACCAATGAATTTCAAAATGGAAAAAAAAATCTGTGTAATTCGTTTCGTTCTTTAGGGTGTCATCAAACTAATGTTTTTGCTGATGGGATTATAGATGCGTATGAAGGGGTGGGGTAATATAAAAACGCCAGTGACCAACGGAAGCTGATGGTAGAGCGACCTTCCTTCTTGAAGCAAAATGTAAAGAGAGAGAAGAGAAGAAGAATCAGTACGGGACGAAACGTTTCTCCCAGTGAAAAGATTTATCATTTGATCTTTATTAAGAAGCGGTCCCTAGAAAGCAGTGGAGACATTCATGACGATGCAACCGACTGGTCTCACGTCTGACCAGTGACACTTTCGATCATCAATTATACAAAGAACCACGTACATACAGTCACATACACAACCACAGAAGATATCGTGATGACGTTATAATGTACAATATTTGTAATAGTTTTCAAAATATAGCATTGAAAACTTCCAAACATTGCTTAGTTCCCTTTATGCAGAGTGTAATGAATAAATTGTCGCCATTTTATATTTTTAATCTCGCGCATGCGCATTACTTGTTTTTGATTTTGTTGATTGCACAGTCTAGTAGGGTCAGTTGGGCACCGTCTGTGAGAAAAAGAGCACGATGACACAATTCACATCGCCAGAAATTTGGAAACGGCATGTTGTACTGCTTGGCATTTACGACAGAAGCTCCAATACGAACATTTCAGAGTGTTTGGGTGTCAATCTGAGGACAGTACGGAGGATTCGGAAATAGTTCGATGAGTCTAATGATGAGTCTAATGGTGATTACGAAGATATGACAGCTTGGAAAACTAACTGTGATCGTTCTGATAAAAAAAAATCTCCCAAATTTGTTGGTGAGGACCACAGACTCAACGCGGAGGCCTTCATGAAGTGCCTTGAAGAGTTAGTGTTGCCCTGGGTTAAGAGAGTGGCTACTGGAAGACCCTATGTCTGGCAACAGGACTCTGCACCATGCCACACAAGCAGGAGAAACCAGTCATGGCTATCAGACAATTTCTGCGACCACATCACTCCTTACATATGATTACCTAACCCCCCCACACTGCAACCCACTTGATTATTATGTCGGGGGCAGTTGAACGAGAGACCAACAAAAACGCCTTGTAACACTAAAGATGAACTGAAGCCAAGGGTTATGGCATCATTCGCCATGATTTAGACGACAATTTATCCATCGCACACTGTATTGCCTGGGTATTCCGAATATGCTAATTAGTTAATCTACATATCCATACAACAATATTTCAACCTCCGTGTTTCAATCATTGATTCCGCCATTGCACTCTGCCAGTGTACGATACCAGATTTGTATCTTGCATTTTACTCTTTAGCATTTCAAGATATTTTTTGTCTAATTTTGATAAATACATCTGTTAAAATGATATGGGAGTGTTACTTTCGGTTTTGAGTAAGTTGGACGACAATTTATCCATCGCATCCTGTATATTATATATATATATATATATATATATATATATATATATATATATATATATATATATATATATATATATATCAATTTAAACCCAAGATGTGAGTACAAATGCCGAGGTGTGTACTACTTTCAGGCAGAAAATGAGTAAACAATTTAATTATTAGTAAATTTTAATAGTAAGATAAATGAGTGGAAATGAATTGCAAAACGCTTATTTTAAAAAAAAAATGGTTTGTATAGCATAATATGCAAATTATTTATCTTCATGATGTGCGAACTGCTATGTTGGGCAAGACATATGCTATACGGGTTATAAGACACGTGTTGCTTAGAAATAAATAATAAAGTTGCATAAACTTGTTAGCGCGCTTTTCAGGGTTTCAGGCTGGCACACAAATTTTGACATATATATATATATATATATATATATATATATATATATATATATATATAGTCATCCACAGACTGTTTAGCTGTATCACAGCTCCACGGTGTGGCTAGACGTCTGATCATTTAAACCCGATCTCGAAACCCGACTGATTTCACAGATATCTTGCGTCTCGGCCGTCGGCTGAAAGGAAGGGAATTTTAACCTTTTTCTCTATATGAAATACGCCAGATTTGGCTCGGAAAACTAAATTCATACTTGAATATTAGTGCTTAATAGCAGTAGGAGCCACTGTTTTTAAAACCCTCTATCCCTAGAGAGCTCAACCGTAAGCATATAGAGTCATCCACAGACAGACTGTTTCACTGTATCAAAGCTCCTCAGTGTAACTAGACGTCCACTTGCTTCGATCGAAACCCGATTGATTTGACATCAGTCAGATATCTTACCCCTAGGCCATCGTCAGAAAAGAAGGGAATTTTAACGTTTTTCCCTATACGAAATACACCAGCGACTCGGCCCAAATTGATTATATATATATATATATATATATATATATATATATATATATATATATATATATATATATATATATATCAATACATATATATCAATACATACATATATATATATATATATATATATATATATATATATATATATATATATATCAATACATATATATCAATACATATATATCAATACATATATATATATATATATATATATATATATATATATATATATATATATATATATCATCAATTCACCCCCAAATAAGGCGATAATGCCACCAAGAAGCAAGGGGTTCCTGGGAGTGAAAAAGTATGAGACAGCTTCAGAATGATCCGAAAGCCTAATCCTAAACAAAAGACAAACATCTACTCCTGTTCAAAAAATGGCAAGGGGTGTGAATCGGTCGATAGCTAAACCTATATATTCTTATTAATTAATTATTATTAATTTTAATGCTAATCATTAAATTGGTATAATTTTTTTTACCTTACTAACCATCTTTAATAAGCTTTTTAAATATTACTTAGGTAATGCAAATGAAATGTACATTTTAATTTATGATTATTTTGTTTCTTTTTCAGATAACAATACTTACGTAACTCTAAACGTCGTGAACTTAGTGCGATCTGGTTCGAGTCGAGGACGACAAGGAGATCAAGGTGTTGCTCCGCCATCTTATTACGAAGCTATTCAAAGTCCTAGTTCGCCATGTTCCCCTTCTTCTCAACAAGAGTTACTATCAAGTACAGATAAATAGACAGTGAATGCTGATGTCCAATATAATTCTCAAAAATTGTATTTTTTTTTTTTTTTATTAACTGTGGGTTTTTCATTTTCTCCCTCCATAAGCAATCTTATACAGATTTTTTTAAAAAAAAGTGTATATCCCACAAATCAAGATTGAGAAAAAAACAATGGACGAACTCTCTGTCGTTTTATATGTAGCAATCCCTGGATGGCATGGCATCTAGCAATTCACTTACTACATGAAATGTTTTTGTCATTTTGCTTTTACTTGTGAGAAAAACAAATTGACACTTTAACGCGTGAAGAAAAACTTAGTGAGAGAAAACGATGTCTAAATCTTTTAAAAAGAAAAAAAATTTAAAGAAAAACAATTAAAAAGTAATTATCTCTCACTTTATAAATACTTCAGTCAGTGGATTGCTGGTTGTAGTCATCGTGGGGGTCCTCCTAGTGCGTTGATGGGTTTAAAAATCAAACAAGTATAAACAGATCTTATACGGATTTCTTTTTTCATATTCCAACTTTTTCTTAGCTTCAAATCTCACTTGATAGGATAATGAATCGATGAAACTTAATATCACGTCCTCGTAGACTGATTTTTACTTAAAGAAAATTTCTGCCCACACATAGGCACTACTCCGTTACAACGACAGACACATAAAAGTTGGAATTATCTATTGACAAAGATGGCTTCTTAATTGTACGAAACAGTACCAAGTTACCATTGGAAACGTCAAAGCCTTATTGTTTCCTTACTTGAATGATCCAGTATCAACTGATAATAGATTGTCATAAAAGTATATCATTGGCACGATTTTATAAAATGAATTGTTTGCTGTTTGTATAAGTCCTTGTAATCCAAGATTATAAGTGACGTTGATATTAATTTTGAAAGGATGATAATTATTGGTATAGTTGAATCAGATGAACGCTGCCCAAGATGATAATTATAAATGCTAATAAGAATAATATTGCCTAAAAATAAAGGAACACAAAAATGATGAATGCATATACAACCGTAAAAAGTATGATTATTCCGAGAATAACACAGCCTAATATCTGCGGAATACTCAGAATTCACAGACACTTTCACAAAAATACATTCCAACTAATCTTTACATTCCAAAATACACAGTCAGAGAAAATACGACAATATTACAAGGTTTCTTTGAACCAGAACAGTTGTAAATACATTTTCGAATACAGCACAATCACACGCACACACACACACACACACACACACACATATATATATATATATATATATATATATATATATATATATATATTATATACACACAAACATACATATACATGTGTGTGAGTGTATAATATATTTAGAAATAATTATATATAAATATACCACATTATATATATATACGTGTGTGTATACATAATATATATATAAATATATATATATAAATATAGCAAACACACCTACAAATATATATATATATATATGTGAGTGTGTGTGTATGTGTGATATATATATATATATATATATATATATATATATATATATATGCAAACACACATACATATGACTGCGTGTATATATAATATATATATATGAATAAATATATATATAAATATACAGAAATATATATATATATATATGTGTGTGTGTGTGCTCTATTTATATATATATATTTATTATAAAACACACTATCACACATATATGTGTGTATAATATATATATATAAATATATATATATCAATATATATATATATAAATATGCCACATTATATATGTATATATATATATATATATATATATATATATATACATATGTATATATATATATATATATATATATATGTATAAATATAGCACACACACAAATATATATGTGTGTGTGTGTGTGTTCGCGTGTGTGATCAGATATGGTTTTAAAGTGCGCTATGATTATAGAGTAGAAGTCCTCAATATCGGGGATATAGCGTGTGTAAATATATCAAGTGTTAACGATGACGTCAACACTGGGTACTGACAGTTTGTTTTAATGTATGAAACCGACTAACAACACTGTGTTGCCATCAATGTCTACGTTTCTTTCCCAATTAGATTAATGAAAAGTAAGAACCAATAAAAATCGTCCAGAATTAGCTAACAATAGAAAAGGTATCTCATATTCCACCAAAATAATGCTAGATTGAACATTAAATGTTATGGCTTCAGTTAGAAACCTATATTCATCTGCCATACTCTCTACATATTGCATCGGATAATCATTTAATTCATTCTTAATAGTTAATTTATAAAAGAAAAATATTTCACTTGAATTGAAATTGAACTTGAAAGACACGCAAAACCACACTTAGAAACAGAACATTCTGTGAGAGTAAACTGGATACGCTTATCTCCCTTTCTAAGGAACTGCCTAAAAAACGTAAGTTCTAATATATATATATATATATATATATATATATATATATATATATATTGAGGAAATAGTATGACAAAGTGGGAAAAGCTTACTTGTGACGCGTTTCGTTCTTCAGGACTTCATCGGACGAAATGCATCACAAAACTGATCTTGATATATAAAAATATATAGTGTTATTTTCATATATATATATATATATATATATATGTCTGTGTGTGTGTGTGTGTGTATGTATGTATGTATGTATGTATGTATTTAAACTAGGTGTATGCATAAGATTACAGCTCTCTTTTATTAAGAAATAGAGGCAGAGTACACAATAAAAAATTTGAGGAGTGTAGTTGTTGTGTTTTATTGATTTTTCCTATGTTTTTAAATTATGAAATTATGTAACAAACTTAGTGCTCAATCCCCCGCAAAACATCGCTAAAATATGTAATAAAGCAAGTATATCCCTATAACGTACCGTAGGTATTAATTACTTAATGTTTTATGTATTAGGCGTTCCTGAGGTATATACTGTACATATGCATTTACTCTATATACTATATGTAGAGAGACATAGTATTTCTGATGATTGTCTACTTATTAATACAATAATAAATAAGGCTATACACACGCTCACACGCACATACATATATTACATATACATTTATATGACAAAGTAGAAAAACTTTCCCTTTGACGCATTTTTTCCGTCAGGGCTTAATCGACTAAATCCCAGCATTCCTTATTCGTGCGCATGCGTCGTCGTATCAACATAACAAATTTAGTCCGATTAAGTCCTGAAGGATGAAAAGCGTTGCAAGTAAACTTTTTCCACTTTGTCATACATTTTCACCACTACTGTTCTTGATATATATATATATATATATATATATATATATATATATATATATATATATATATATATATATATATATATATCGTTATCTCATATATATTCATATATGATAAGATAAAAAACAAAGAGGAATCGTTTATCAATCTAACATATTTCACTTTTATTAAAGCTACTCTCAATCTCTGATGTAGCATCAATAAAAGTAAAACATGTTAGATTGATAAACGGTTCCTCTTTGTTCTTTATCGTCTCTTCCTGTCGGATTCCGATACATATTTGATCTGCATTTGATTAATATTTAATTAATTTTGTTTATGCGTATACTATTAAAAAGGATAGACATTTTGTGTCGATTGATATTAATGATCGACTTTTCCTTCTCAGATAAGGAGGAAATTCCGTCAAAAATTGTCAGATGTTCATTTCGGAAGAAAAGTACAATAAAAAAGACAAAACGTCCTACTTAGGATATACCACAACCAAACTTTCACCGAGGTTCACTTGCCACCAATCGGAACATTTGCCATCAAACAAAACATTCATAAGAAGCATAAGGATCATAGTAACATGAGAGAGCTCCTTACAAACAATACCAAAATACTAGCGACATAAAATAATAAAAACAGACATATGATCCTCGAAGCAATACTCATACAACAAAACAATCATCAATGAATAAAAACAATGGTGACTGTTGTAATTTCTAGGGAAGATTACTGAATAGAATAATCACACGAAGGTTGGTCATAGACGATAATATTTAGGACAAGAACAACACATAAGATTCGCCAGTGGCGCGTAGAAGTAGTAGTCAACTGCTAGAAGTGATTCAAGTGAATTTCACAATGAATCTCCAACTGCAGGATAACTACCAACCGCCACACGCGGTCAAATGTGGTACAAGGTCGAATTTAATATGGGGCATCCGAGCCTGTAGGCTCTGCCAAAAAATTCCCGTAGACCTCGTATAAAACGGGGTCGGGTAGTTGTTTCCCGAGACAAGACTTTGCCCTTCGACATAGCCTCGTCTAGGGATCCTCTCTGCCCGGTGGCAGATTGTTTGACCAGCACAGCTGGAGACGAATCTCCAACTGCAGACCAACATACAGTGTTTACTACTATATTTATGCGAATGGGAACATACCCATTATCGTCTGTAGGTATGCCACAGCAGTAACTTAAGAGCCCGCGTCCTTAAATGTATACATAACAAACACACGTCACACTTCGCTTATGTCACAAAACTGTTTACGTCACAACATATGTCACGCGCTTTCATGACATACTTCTAACAGCTTATTTCTAAAAATAGCTTTGGTACACCATTTCAAAGTTTTATTAAACTCACCAGTTGTCACTACCTATCCTGATGATGACTAAAAAAAGTGAAAACTTGGACTATATTTCTTGTACTTTTCTTCTGAAACGAATTTCTGACAATTTCTTGTGGAATTTCCGCGTTTTCTGAGAAGGATTGTTCGTAATTTGGAAAAGTCGATCACTAAAATCAATTGACACAAAATGTTCATCGTTTTAATAGTATTGGCCTTTAAGAAAATTTATATATATATATATATTCTGTTTATACATACAATTTATTTAAGTAAATGTTCTGTTTTTTTTTGTTTTGTTTTTTTTAAATAAACAGTATTAATTACATTTAACGACATGAATGTCCGAAAAATTTCGTAAAAAATATGCATTCTCCAACAGGAATCGAACCTGTATCCTATACGGAACCGTCAATTGATCTGACGTGCTATACTACTCAACAATAGAGAATTTAATTTAAAGAATTTAAAAAACAGAGCATTTACTTAAATAAATTGTATATATTAAAACAACGTTTAAACAGAAAATATGTTAAATAATTGTCGGACATAATCCATTTCATAATTTATATATATATATATATATCTAAAGTTGCTTCGAAAAGTTATTCTTTAAACTACATATTGAATACACTACACAAACCGATTATTATTTTTAGGGGTTATCTCTGTTTTTTGTTTTTTTAATAAAACTAACTAATTTTTTTACACACCTAATATATATATATATATATACATATATATATATATATAGTTTATGAAAAACTAGGTAATCCGTATGGGTAGACCCAAGGAGGATAAAATCCAGAGAGCTCAATGTAAATCCAGAGCAAATAATTTAAATAAAAACAGACCACTTTAAGGTTCCATGTAATAAATTATTTCACCACAACCCTTTTAAAAGGACTGCGGATCATCAGACTTTACTTCCAAAGGTTGAAACAAAAAGTGAAAAGAAATTTACACATTTTTGACATGCCGTATTAAGCATATGTAAATTAACGAAGTGAGGAAGTGAGCGGGGAGAGAGACATGAGTGAGTTAGATGTAATTTAATATTTATATTCTTTCATACTTAAAATTACTATATATATATATATATATATATATATATATATATATATATATATATATATATATATATATATATAAATATAGCACACCTTAAGACTATATTTCTTTTTATATATATATATATATATATATATGTATATGTTTGAGCGTTTGTGTGTGTGAGAAAGAGAGAGAGAGAGTATGTATGCGTGTGTGCGTGTGTGTGTGTGTGTGTGTGTCAACACTGATTGGCAACAGTCTGTTTCATGTTTGAACTCAATCTTTATGCCATCTTATATTTACACACGATCTGTCCCGGATATTGAGTAATTTTGCCACTTTTTTAATACTTTATTTTTTAAATATAGCATACCTTAAAATATATATTTATCATATATATATATATATATATATATATATATATATATATATATATATATACTTTTTATTTACACTGGTATGTGTATTTGACTAATCTGTGATCAATTATGGTCACAGAATATCCTTATTCAAAAGAAAAATATTCTTTCTTTCTACGTTTTTAGAGCTGAAAATTTTTACAAAATAAATAATTTCCCTTTTCTGAAACTAAATGAGTAAAATTAATCTCGAAATTTATATGATAGTAAATGTAGAATTCGCAATTAAATGAATAATTAATTTCTTTTCTCTCCGATGACGTGTTTATTCTTTAGTAACTTGTAACTCTGACTGTGTTCAAAATAATAATAATCATAATAATAATAATAATAATAATAATAATAGAGGATGTGCTTATTCACGGATTTCCATTTGTTATTTATATTATTCTCAAAATCTTATTAACTCATAGTTATACATACACATGACATATTGCACATAAGGTCTGAATACAACTGTTATGTAAAAGAAATGTTGTAAATACTCTGTTTTTAAAAATAATCTTCTTTGATATATATCCTAAATTCAAGCGTGAGTTTGTTGACTTGGCATTCGATAAACAATTCATGAATTGATATAATTCTTTTACGTCATTCATTAATCATTCGATCAATAAAAATTAATATGAACAAACAGTACGTTTGAATTAATCATAGAAAAGGCAAACAAAAACTCATTTTACATCCTTAAACGAAAAAAGAAAACAATATTGAGTTATAAATGTTATAATAGTTTCCCTTATACGAAACATCGATTCAATCCAAATGTCGACTTTTGTCTTATCAATAAGAAAGTCGAATCATAGAGTCTAATTGTAAAATACAAAGCAAAATTAATGCTTTTCTTACCTCTTATATATATATATATATATATATATATATATATATATATATATATATATATATATATATATATATATATCAACGGCGAAGGGTCCATGTCCATGTATGCAAATCATGTACTACATGCTTTAGATTTCTTCCAGGATATATAATTATGTTTGCGTAATAAAAAATTAATTACTAATACTTTTTATTATTCTCCTTTAAATCGTTTTCACTTAAAAAGTAAATATCCTTTTAAAAAAAACCTCCGATTCCTTCATTTCTTAGGATAAATTGTGAACAAGCAACATTAATAGAATAGTGTAAGCAGAGAAGTCTCCTGCTTCCGTATACCACTCGCGCCAGTTCTTTGTACAGAAGACCTGAGTGAAAAAAAAAACCTTGAGAAATCAAGTGTCTGAGAAAAGAAAGAAAAGAGCGGTCGCGTTCGCTGGTTCTTCCTGTTTTACCCATAACTACAACACTTTAGGCAGGGGAGGGTGGTAATGGGGGATTCGATTAAAAGGGTAAAGACAAGAAAAGAGAAGTGAGAGATCAAAGGCAGAAAAGCATGGACTGCATGTACCGTTTTCGCCAATTATATATATATATATATATATATATATATATATATATATATATATGTTGATTGATTGATTGATTCTGTATAACTTCGAAAACAAACATTACTTTTAAAACCGACATGTAAATGTGGAACAGTTTCTCTCTGCAAAATTTGAGGTGATGTCTTTAATAAAGTGAGGTGCTTAATGTTACTGTTATAATCAGGGACCAAAAATGTACAAAAAAAAAAAAGGATCCTAAAGACAAAACAAAATCTTTAAGGTTATAGAAAAATCGACAGTTTTTGTCGAATTAGTTCCTTTCTATGAAAGGAGTTCGATTTTTTTAAAGAAAAGTTTCTACGTTATAGCAATGGCACACAAAAAGTTAATCTTCGAAATTAACTGAAGAGATAAACTACATCCACAAACTTTTTAACACATTCAAGTCAAATTTTTTAAAATGTTTGACTGTTTAGTCGAATTTCTTGTTATTATTACAATTAAAGTTTTCTTTCGTTTTTGTTATTTAGTCATTGTGCCTTAGCTTTTGCTTTGAGATGACATTATTTTTTGCATTAGAAATTTTGTTCGAAATTTAGATTTAACAATATTGTTTTGTTTTTTTTGTTTTTTGTTGTTTTTGTTTTTTTTAATCGCCTTTCTCTTCTGTTAATTCATTGCCTTACTTCAGAAAACATCCCCTTTGCTCAAAACGAGTGTCGGGGAAAGACCAATAGCAAATGTCGGCGCGAAAAAAGAAGTGGAAAATTATTCGAATAAAATGGTTCATGAGAAACTTGCGAAAATATCTAATTTTCCTTCTCGCCGGCAGCAGTTCTACAGATATTGTCATTCGACATCTTATCAATTCTCTTCAATAATGCTTTATCCGGAATTAGTTTCTTTCTTTCTTTCTTTCTTTCTATCTATCTATCTATCTATCTATCACAGTCTCTTTCTTCCAATCTATCACAGTTTTTTTTAACAATCTATCTATCTATCTATCTATCTATCTATCTATCTATCTATCTATCTATCTATCACAGTCTCTTTCTTCCAATCTGTGTATATATATATATATATATATATATATATGTATATATATATATATATATATATATATATATATATATATTATATCACAGTCTGTTTCTTCCAATCTCTCTATTTATCTATCATAGCCTGTTTCTTCTATCTATCTATCTATCTATCTATCTATCTATCTATCTATCTATCTATCTATTTCTTTCTGTATTATATTTTTTATTTATTTCAATTTTTGAATAATTCTTAAAATTTAACCACCTTTCGCTATATTTTCCTTGCCTTATTTTGCATGTTATTTTTTTATTGTAATTCTTCCTTAAGCCTCTACTTACATTTTTCTTTAAGTCTTCATCCTGTTTGTAGAGCTGGTTCTTCATAGAGTGCGGTTAGATTAGTCTGTTTCAAATGTTGGTCATAAATTCCCTTTGAAGATATGTCACATATTTTATATTGACTTTTATATTAAAATTGTTTCTAATCGAACTTCACGAATGTTTCATTTAACAGTAATAAATAGCAAGTTAGATTATCGGTAAAGGTAATCTTTTGGTCTACTTATGAATAATTATAATGCTAATGATATGAATTTTAATAATACACATTTCAAAACTGAAAATTATTGGTAACTGTTTAAAGCGTTCTGGTGAAAAAAACTTCGCACTCTGAAATCTGGTTTTCCAGCAATAAACAGAATGTTGGTATTTAACAAATAATATCTAATTTAGTTATGCAGCGTCGAAAATCTTTTTATGTATCAAATACACAGTTTATTCGACGTTTTCTTGCACGTTTGTTTTCTAGCTACCTGCAAGTCAATGGCTTCAAGCCTACAGGCTGACGTGTGATAAACAGTATGTACATAAGTAAGTCTTTTGTATCAGATTAATAGAAATTGTACATATTTCACGAATACCTTTACAAGTCGGGGCAGCATTTATCAATGAAACAGTAAAGACGTGGCCGGCCAGGGATGAACTATTGATCGAGAATAAGTCCTATGAGTTCCCAAATTTTCAGACGAGCGTGGGTATGCAAAAGTATAATTTGCAGAACAGTTACGTAAACACACACAACCACGCGCATATTTAAATATATGCAAATATATGTAAATTATTTTTAGATAAAGTGTATCTGTAAAGGAGCAAAATGAATAAAAAGAGGCAAGAGGGAAAAGTATTCTTAGCCGACGCGTTTCATCACCTGCGGGACTTTATCAAAGCAAAGTAGTTTTTTTTTTTTTTTTTTTTTTTTAGCACGTGTTTATATACAAAAGCGAGGATGTCATTGGTTCATTCATGCGCGTTCTCAAATTTAAAAGTCTTGATAAACCAATGATATCCTCGCTTTTGTATTTTAGCACTTGCAACAAAATAAATCCTGTACAGACTTGATAAAGTCCCGCAGAGTACGAAACACGTCGACTGAGAATAGCATTTCCTCTTGTGTCTTATATGCATATATGTGTGTGTGTGTATGTGTGTATGCATGTATGTATATATGTAAATATTTGAACTACCGTAATACCACAAATGTTGGGCTCATTCCCTTGCAAGATGGTTGAAATGAAACACCAGAAGCTCCAAAAAGGCAGATGTATCAGGCTTCCATCAAATGTCGCTTCTTTCTATTTCATTCAATGTTAATGTTGCTATGGGAGATTTTCCGAACTGACCACAAATAGTGATATCAAACGAAACCTTTCTTCTTTTTTTTTTTTTTTTTTTCAATTACCTTCTGAGAAACTTACCTCTATTATCAACATATAAACATCATTACTATTATTATTATTATTATTATTAGGTTGGTGCAAAAATAATGTCGTTTTCTCACATATGTTACTATGTGAAAAACGACATTATTTTTGCACCAACCTAATATTATTTGTACAGACATGAGTGTCGTCTGCTGAGTGCTGTATGGCTTAGCTGAGTCAATACTTGCACATTGTGAGTTCTCTAAGCTGAGTGGTCACTGTTCCTGTACGATATATTGAATAACAGACTATTTGTATTTGTTAATGATTATTTTTAACATTTTTTTTGTACCTCAAATTGGAAATTTGTAGTAGTTCCATAAAATTCTGGCCATTACTGATGTATATTGCGATTATGATCTTTAATTTCTTTTCTCTGTTTATTTTACTGTTTTTACTCCTTTTCTTTAATGTTGAAGCAAAATAGCAAACACACACACACACACACACACACGTCCCCCCACACACACACGCATGCGCACACATACACACACACACACACACATATATATATATATATATATATATATATATATATATATATATATATATATATATATATATATCATTTTTTTCTGTGCTGAGTAGTTAACTCGCCAACTTTTCAAACTCAACAGTCAAAAAGTGCTCAATGAAAACAGAACTTTATAAGATATAAAATATGTTACCATTACTACTCGAGTTTCATCTCTCTATAGTGCTCACTAAGCTGGTGACATATATATATATATATATATATATATATCATAATTTTTACATATGGACAAAAACAACTTGCTCACTACAGAGATGTATTCTTGTTTCGATGCGGCGGCAACTCGACTTTGGTTCTCACCAGTCTAGATGCATCGAAACAAGAATGCATTTTTGTAGTGAACAAGTTGTTTTTGTCCGTATGTAAAAATTATAATGATTATTACTCTACTCTTGGTATTGAGCCCTCTTTTGAATTAATGCTGTGAACGTTAGAATTTATATTATTTTCCTTCTCATTATATTCGTATATATATATATATATATATATATATATATATATATATATATATATATATATATATATATATATATTAGGTTGGTGCAAAAATAATGACGTAATAATGTAATTATTTTTGCACCAACCTAATACATATATATATATATATATATATATATATATGTATATATATATATATATATATATATATATATGCATATATATATATATATATATGTATATATATATATATATATATATATATATATATATCAACACAGCCTGTTCAAAGACATAGTGGAATGAAATTAGAGTGGTGGTATTTTACATTTTCTGAATATTTATATATACCAACACAGACTAATGAAGCTTATAGCGGTGTGAAACTCGAGTATAGTTATAATATGTTTTACATTTTCTGAACATATCTAAATACTATATATATATATATATATATATATATATATATATATATATATATATAAAAACGGTGCTGAATATGCCCAAAATCAGTACTTTGATGAAGAAGCATCAGAATGCTATTTTGGGAAGTAGATTAGACCGAGAACTTTTCAGCAGCCACTCTTATATGTAATTTTTTCATTTTTATTTGCTTTTTTTCGTTCTTTTTTTGTTTGTTTTATTTTTCTGTTTAAACTTTTATTATTTTATTCTCTTGTTTTTACAAATAACTTTGCTCTGTCCTTTTTGATATTTTGCACATTTCATAATAAAATACCAAATTCTCTCTCCGTATCTTCTTTCTTTCTTTTCACTCACAGCACTCTTTCAACTTATCTTTCAAACCCCTTAATTAAAAAAAAAATATCAAACTTTTTTTTTCTCTTTTTGCTGCATCTATCACCCGTTCAAATTGATTTTCTGTTTTCTATTCAAGAATTTTTTTCTAATATTTACCTTTCTAGCATTGCAAACTTTTCGTCCATTTTTAAGAAATTAAGCTACAAACATAAAGGAATTATGTAAAAATGCTGAAACTTTCGTGAAAACAAAAAAATTAATTGAATTAATAAAGGATAAAAATATAAATAAAACAAAAAAGAAAGAAAAGAGATAAAAATCATTTATAAATTACTTGTTGACAGAGCAACTTTTAAAAACTTGTCAGAGTTGATTCTTAAAATTTATTAAATGTACCAATTTTTCCGAGGATTCTTTCAAGTCAATTCGTTTCCATCAGACGAGTTCAGTTTGAACATCGGGTTTACCGCCAAAATATTGTCGGAGGAGCGTTCACGTAGACTTCTCGTCTTAATTATGAAGAACATGTTTGCATGAAGGAATGACTCCTTTCAATATGTTGGATGCATGGATATATATATATATATATATATATATATATATATATATATATATATATATATATATATATATATATATATATATATATGTACGATATAACATATCAATAATGTATGCATTATACACACACCTATGTTTGTATTTTTTCATATATGTATTTATCCTTGTAGCAGACAATGATGGGTATGTGCGCGTGTATATGCATGTTTTAATAAAGAAAGTTACACCCTATCCCTCTCAGTAACTGGTGCATAATCACGTTCCAATCCTTACCAGTAATAAACCTAGACTGCAGATAATAGCTTCATTACTAAAACGTGATTATATGTCCGGAAAATGTCAAAAGATTGTACTCTTCAAAATAAGTTTTTATTTGCACATCATTCATATATATATATATATATATATATATATATATATAGCTAACAAAAGTATTGGTAAAACGAACATAAATCCTGCCAAGTGACCAAAGAATATCAAAATAAAAACAAAACCAATAAATAAATAAAAACGAAAGATGAAGAGAAGAAACAAAAAATATCTACCTAAACAGTAAAAGAGAGTACTTTGTGTCAGTATGCGCAAGACATTTAAGTACTGTTTCTTTTATATATATATATATATATATATATATATACAAAGTGGGAGAGGAGAGAGAGAGAGAGAGAGAGAGAGAGAATTCAGAACGCTACTAGAGTTTCGCCCTTAAGCGACATGAACATAAACCTGGTGTTCTGGTTGCATGGCGTTCAAGGTAGCGTGAAAATTGTGTGGCGGTGTGAACCTTTTTACCCTCCCCCCCTCTCTCTCTCTCTCTCTCTCTCTCTATATATATATATATATATATATATATATATATATATATATATATATATATATGAGAAACAGTACTTAAATGTTACTGCTGTCCGCGACTATAAGTTTCATGTGGTCATATGGATGGCAATATTGCTGTTATACAGTCTTCAGGGGGTAAAGTAGATATATACGATTTATATAAATTTGGATGAGAATCCGACAGGCAATTTGAAAAACGTTTATTTTGACTTGTTTCGCAAATCAAACTGCGTCATAAGAAAATTACACTGGATTTTATTTCAAATATACATTTGCGAAACTACGTCATTCACAATCATTAATTCATATAGACACTTTTTTTTAATTTATCAGCATCGTTTCTAGATTAGATCAAGTGAGTTGATATTAAATCAGTTTTTATTTATATACTGATTTGATATTTTTTTTAAATTCTGCACTCCACATTGTTTCAACAATCTATCACGCGTTATTATTACACTGGTGTGGAAACAATACGAGTGTCGAAAAGTCTTAAAACAGGGCAATATATAAATAATCTGAGTTCATATTAATCAAATATAATCTCAAAAACGATTCAGTTAAATTAAAATATAAATCCATCGTTCATATGACCAACGTGAATCATATTCTTTCTCGTCAATGTAGATTTGATTGAAATAAAATCCATTTTTCTGATGACACTGTTCAATCAGAGAAACCTGTCAAAATATGAGTTTTCTACATTGTCTGATATATATATATATATATATATATATATATATATATATATATATATATAGGGGGTAATTGAATGACAAAATGGAAAAATCTTCTACTTTATGCGTTTCATCCTTCAAAAGGACTTCTTCAGAATAACAATGGTATTATCGATGGTATCTTATATGCATAACGGGGGTCGAAATACAAAAAAAAAGCCGTTTACAATTCTACATAAAAAACACTGAAAATACTGTCGTATGCTTTATTTCGACTCCACCGCTGTCTACATATATCAGATTCCATAAGATTCCAGTCTGAAGAAGTTCTTTCGTTTCGAAACATAGGAAATTTTGTTTTTTCATTTTGTTATTCAGTTACCCACTATTATTCTGATGTATAGATTTGCGTATATATATATATATATATATATATATATATATATATATATATATGAATTACGATCAAATATGGATTAAATCCAACAGAATGATAGGATAAGAAATAAATCGGAAACGTGTGTTAAATTTGCACACTTTTCCGATTGGCACAGATTGATCTTGAATTCTGTCACGCATACACACTTCCGTTTTTATAGCAGTGCTTGGAAAGAACGTGTGTAGAGTGTGGTCGTTTCGCTTTTATTTAAGCTTCATCAGAAACTTTTGGAAATGAGTTTTGGAAGAGAAAATTTCGTTTTTCTTAATTCAGTGTTTGTTTTTAATTGGTCAGGTAGATCTCACGTGATTTTGGCTTGCAGTGTTAGTGTGTGTGTGCGTGCGTCTAAATTCTAGTGGGCATGTTTGTGCCTGCCTTGTATTGTCCGTATGTTTTATTCCTGAAGATGCTAGCGGGATAATAACGCGCCTGCATTATATTTCTAGTTGGTCTTGCGGCAGTTGATTGTGTCCATTGGGGGTTGTTCGGCATGTGTGCGCCGGAGTGTCTTCAGGAATTGAATACATCGACGCTACCAGACAGGCACAAAAATGTCCATTAGAATCCCCAAGCACACACACGCACACTCACTGACGAACTAACACACATGAGATCTAGCTGACCAATGAAAGGCTAACAACACAGAATTCAAAGTAACGGAACTTTCTATTCGAAAGCTTAAATAAAAGGAGAATATGTTACATTTATAAACGTTTTCTATTTGTTCTTTATTCTATCACACACGCGCGCACACACACACACAAATATATATATATATATATATATATATATATATATATATATATATATATATATATATATATATATATATATATATATATATGAGGTATGAACAAAATGTATCGGGTCTGTTGCTATAGTAATGGAGCTAAAGTACGCAAAGTGAAGCCGATTGGCATGGATTGACCTTGAACTCTGTCACACATACACACACTGTTATAACGTTCTCGCTCACTTCCGTTCTTTATAGCAGTGTTCGGAAGGAAAGTGTGTAGTGTGTCGTCGTCTTATCATACCACAAAGGTTCCATTAGTAGCCACTCCTTGTGCAGCAGTTTTGCCAAAGATCACATTCCTCAGGTCCGACAACCGGTAAATTCTCCAAATCTCGCCCCTTGCAACATTTTCCAATTCAAAAATCAAATCCCACTTCAAAACAAAAAAGATGTCAAGACGACGAGGAAATTCAAGAATATGCTATGAGACAATTCCTCGCTATTCCATAGAAGTAGTTTCAAGAATTTTTCCATCAATGTAAACGAGAGCTGGATAAAGTTTGTGGGTTCAGAAGGTACTACTTCGAAGGAGATTAAATGAAGAATTGGTATGTGTTGTAGTTTACTCTTTATAGCACCAGCCCGATACATTTTCATCAGACCTCCTATATAGTGTTATCAATCTACTGTTTGTTTCAGGAAATTATTGCTATTTTGATGTATTGTTTTCAGAATATTAATGCCATTAACATTGAGTAAGAAACAGTGAAAGCTTGTCTTAAATTTTATATAGAAAAGCTATATAGTTGGAAGACTATGTTTAGGAGATGCATTAATGAAAAATATGCAATTATTATCTAAACAAACATTAACTTAAAAAGAAGACCAGTGAAAAAATAGGCATACTTTTACTTGCACCAATCAATGTGATCAAAGATTTGCTTATATATAAATATAAATAAAAGCTTAAGAAAAAAAGGTTAAGACATTTTAAAAATTTAAATGATGAAATTAACTAAGAAATCCTAACCAACAGTCCTGACGATAATGTAAATAAACATCGAAACATTAAGAGAAACAATTCCATTTTTTTCCGTAAACCAAATACTGATGACCTGAAAACGTGTTTTTCAGAATGACACGTTTACTATTTCCTTTGCTGATAATCGGATATTGCATACTATATGGTAGATGTTGCTTTCAGCGTTTCTTATGTTTGCTAATCCCTTTGTGATAAACGAGCCATGTATACTTTACAGCAGATTTTACTTTCAGCGTTTCTAATGCTTGCTAATCCTTTTGCTGATAATCGGGCAATACATACTGTACGCCAGATGTTGTTTTCAGCGTTTCTTATGTTTACTATTATCCTTTGCCGATTATTTAGGCAAATTATAAACTTAAACACTGTTTTCTTATTCTTTACCCTGTTTATAATTTTCTCATTCCAATAAGAAATGCGTATTATACGGTAGATGTTGCTTTCAGCGTTTCTTTCACAACTGTGGTATTATGACGAGAACAGTTCATCGAAATACCTGATGTTATTATTGTTTATTTGACATACTGATCTAATATTTGTAATTAGTAATATGATATTTCGACAATTCTCCAATATTTTCAAAAAGAACTGGAAATCTATCAAATTTATAGATAACTTTTTAATTGTTATGTATATATGTATATATTAATATACACGAGCATATATAAATGTTTACATTCAAGCTTCCTAAATTATATACATGCTTATATTAATATGTACAAGTTCATGAACATATCTACACACACCCAAAATTCAGATATAAAATATATATCTTTAAATGGACAATATAAATGAAGATAATGATAATATGAATAAAAGATAAGTTTTCCTTTTGCTATTATTCATATATATATATATATATATATATATATATATATATATATATATGTATGTATATATATATGTATATATATATATATATATATATATATATATATATATATATATATATATGTATGTATGTATATGCGTATGATAAAATAAAAACACAGAAAACGTTGGTAGATAAATGTTATATATATATATATATATATATATATATATATATATATATATATATATATATATATATGAAGAGATGCCGAAAAGTTCTTCTTCCGCCCAACATGACAAAATCAATTTCAGGTACGCTATCCGTTTACTATGTCCAGTCAAGAGACCCATTCTCATTGTCATATGTTCAAATCTTTGAAAATGTTGGCGTGCTGAGAACTCTTCAGTCTACATCTCTTCTTAAACATACATATCTACATCAATTTTAGTACTGATTTTATATATTAGGTTGTTGCAAAAATAATGTCGTTTTTTGATGTATTTCTTAATGTCAAAAAACGACATTATTACGTCATTATTTTTGGACCAACCTAATATATATATATATATATATATATATATATATATATATGTTGTGGCCTTGTTAGGGACAGAAATAAAGACACAAGAGAGGAACTTAGTTAAACAAATATACTAACAGAAACAATAATACAAACAAATACAAACGAGAGTGTTACAGCAAGAATGTTCGGTTCGACTGTCAGAGCTGACTGCTGGAAACTTCCCTGTGTTAAAGCCAGTACCTGCTCCTGTTTTAGCTGGGAGAGTGCATGCGTGTATGGGTAAATTAGCATAGCGATATATATATATATATATATATATATATATATATATATATATATATATATATATATATATATATGGGCACGTGACCGAGTGGTTAGAACGTTCGATGGTCGATTAGATAGGAAGGAACTTCCTGATGTTATCGGAATGGTGGAGTCGATCCCTGAAAACCATACCAGGGGTTGACCCAAGCTTTGTAAGGGAAATTGGGTAGATGGAATCCTTGGGTGCCGTCGATAGTTGTGCTAGCACGCAGTCACAACTCATCGTGGCTGAGGGCTTGAGCATGCTGGCCTTTTTTAAATTGTTGTTCACGCGTTCTTCCCCAGATACTGTAACTAAGTTTTGCTGTGCATAGTTGCAGTATAAATCTCACTGGTGATATCTGTGGGTGTTGAATAAGCACAAATGTGCCTGAGGTTAATTTTACTATACATACATACATATATATATATTTCTAAAGAAATAATAAATTTTTATAGTCGAGTGGTCAAAATAAAGCTGGATCAAATTGTGGTTTCTCCTGTAAAGGGTTACGCATGTTCCAAAAATGCCGGTGGGCTCATTTACTTTAATAAGTTTTCGCAAATGTTCAGGCTGGTAGATGAAAGAAAATATTGCTTAAAATAGACGGAACCTCTATTCAAATATGGATATCCCCTAAAAATAACGTTTAAAGTCATATGTATAAAACAGTTGAAAAAATGTATTGTTTTTCTTTCTGGCTAGCAAAAAGCTCTCAACACAGAACTAGAGCGATAATATTCAATAACGTTTATTGAATTGTTAAATTTAAAATTTGAATCAACAAACATTAGGCCCTGACGAGTGTTTCGACGCATTGGGTAACGAAATAACTCACTTCAACTTTACTTGATTTAATATATATATATATATAAATATATATATATATATATATACACACACATGAGCACACACACATACATACATATATATATATATATATATGTGTGTGTGTGTGTGTGTGTGTGTGTGTGTGTGTGTGTGTGTGTGTGTGTGTGTGTGTGTGTGTGTGAAAAGTGTGTGTATATAAATATAAATAAACATATATATATATAATTATTTATATATTATATGCGCGGTACTTATTAGAAAGCGCTCAATATCAGAAATAGAGCTAACATATTTGGTTAGATTGATGTGAGTTTGTGACCCTGGGTTTCACGTTTTTGCGATCGTCAGACAAACTCGTGAAACCCAGGGTCACAAACTCACATCAATCCAACCAAATATATATATATATATATATATATATATATATATATATATATATATATGAATAAATATAGTCTTAAGGTGTGCTATATTTATGGGATAAACTGCTTAATATCAGAGATAGAGCGTGTGTAAATATAAAAGTGAACATTGAAGTCAACACTTAGAGGCGATAGGCTGTTTCATGCTAGATGCAATCGTCAGGCCAGATATATTTTACTTCAGACGTTATTAAAGTTGACATTCTTATTTTAAATAGACAACCCATTTTTATTTTAAACAGTGTATAACATCAATTTGTCTGTGCATTCATGAAGTCTTAATAGGAGAAATCTTTGTAGGAGAAACCACCGTTTACCGTCCATCTTTGTAAAAGAACGGTTACCGCATGGCCTCGAAAAAAGTCACAGTCAAGTAAGGTTCTATATTTTCCGCATTAAAATTTCTCGAATTCACAGGCTGATTGGCGTAATATTTTTAAAATAAAGTGGATTGTCTATTTCAAATACGGGTGTCCGCTATAATAACGTTTGAAGTAAGAATTAAAAATAAATATATTAATTCTTTACATATATATATATATATATATATATATATATATATATATATATATATATATATATATATTGGTCAGCGCCAAGTAGCATTAGTTGGTTTTGATGGCCTGAAGATTGCATTTATACATGAAACAGACTGTCGTTGCTTGGTGTTGACCTCGGTGTCCACTTATATATTTATTGTCAGGACTAACATTGAGCACTTTTACCCATAAATATAACATACATTAAAACTATATTTTTATCATATGATATATATATATATATATATATATATATATATATATATATATATATATATATATATATATTAGGTCGGTGCAAAAATAATGTCGTTTTCTCACATAGTAACATATCTGAGAAAACGACATTATTTTGCACCAACCTAATATATATATATATATATATATATATATATATATATATATAATTTCCCCACTCAAGTTGATAAACTTAAAAATTGCTAATTTTTTTGACTTCAGTTATTTATTGGCTGTTACCATTAAATTAATTTCCTACAGAGAAAGTTTTATTCCGGTTGTGAAGTTAATCGATGACAATACTGTAAAATATATGTTTAAAAAAGTGTAGTGATTTTTTAAACTTTATTTTAACAACATTTGTGTTCATGAATTTAAAGATTAAATGTTTTGTGATCCTTAATTCCAATCTGACTGAAGACAAATTATAACCAAAATTACTGTTAGTGACAAAATTATTTATTTATCTCAAAATTATGTACCAGCATAAATTTTTCAAATAATATAATATTTAGTTGCAAAATATTTCAGAAATTATCTGTGTGAGAAAATGTATTTCTACCATATAACTAACTTCTACACACATACATAGATACACTCACATATGTAATCGCGAATGCACACATTATGTGTGTACGAAAGATAAATATCTTATTGTAGATTTACGTATTCATATGTATATAACCAGACTGTATGAACATATATATATATATATATATATATATATATATATACTGTGCCTATTATATATACTCTACTTCTGTAAAGACACTTAGTTTTTTTCTTCCCAATTATGATGACTCATATGAGTTAAAACTTGGAACGACACAAAATGGAGTTTGGGCAGTTCATCCACACACACCAGACGCATTTCGAACGGCTATTTGCACATTAGAAAAAAAGATCATTAAATATAATAGACGCAAAATGTTTTTCATATTTAAAAGAACAATTGCTCTCCAACTACAATGAATTTAACATAATAT
>OZ010584.1:37810841-37835841 GCA_963932145.1 Acanthosepion lycidas | reverse complement strand
ACAGACATCCGTATTTGTTAAATAGTGAATATAATATCTACCGTCCTAGTGATCGAAGGTCTTATTAAACGAAAATATGCGTCCTGGCTAGTAGACATTAATTTCTCTGTTTAAGAATTAAATATCTACTGAACCCACTAAATATAACTTTTATGGTAATAGGAATGGGATAACGATATATATTATTATAGATCAAGAACAATATTGTAGGAAATATATTAGGACAAAGGTTTTTTTTTTTTGTGACACGTTTCATCCTTTAGGACTTCTTCGGAATAAAATTGTTATGTTGGTGCAAGTATACATGCGCCCAAACGAGGGATGCTGGGAATTTTTAAATTGTGTAATTTAACTTCTATTATCAAAGTGTGGAATATCGAATAACAAAAGTGGTGCAAAGAAAAAGAATCTAAATGAAATTGTCTAGATTTCTTTTTAAATTTAAATTCCCAGCATTCCTTGTTCGTGCGCATGTGTAGTCGCAACATCATATCAAATTTAGTACGATGAAGTCCTAAAGAACGAAACACGTCAGAAGAAAACTTTCTTCACCTTGTCATATATCTTTATATATATATATATATATATATACAAGCTTGATTTTATATATATATATACAAGCTTGATATAAACAAGCTTGATTAAACACAACTAACGTTGTCTGTTTAAATTTTTCACTAATTTTTCCAATTTGCGAATAAATAGTGATATATATATAAATTATATATATATAAGTTATATATATATATAAATTATATATATATATATATATATATATATATATATATATATATATATATAGGTTATATATGGGGATCGAAATTGTGAATTAACTGTCCGAAGTTTATGTTTATTCTATTGTTTTGTTCAATTAATTTCGACAATCTTAATCATTTTCAAGAAACGTGTGATGTTTATTTGATAGGAAATATTTTATTGGCTACATCTTGGTATTCTTTAGATAGTTGAAAATTTAAAATTGTTCACAGTGTCGACATTTGTAAGGGTAAAGGGTAACATTAAATTCTTTCATCGGTTACATATGCAGTACACTTTTTCGTAGGTTGACTTAACACGGATCGAAATTCAGGGCAATTCGTGCACATATTGACCAGCCCATCACGAACCATCAATATAAGAAAAATATTTGTGGAAATGTAAAAATACTGTAAAGCACCCAATGTAAGAAAAAAAAATTTAACATTAAAATCCTAGAAGCTGGTATTATACAAAATAAACAACTCACATTAAATAAAATATCTTTCACCAAAGAAGATGGTAATTATTTATGGAATATTGAATATACATATTTAACAAAGCTTAGTTCTTGGTGCGATATCATTCCCCTTGAAATGTCATCAACGTGGACTATTTTAAACTTTCAGCTGTCTATAAAATGCCAGTGGAAATTTGCCTAACGAGGGGACACCACATGCTTTTTTGAAAAGGCCTGGAACGGTCGGAATTACTTGAACTTCGGAGAGTTTATCTTTTTTATTCATTTTTTAAACGAGTATTTCTTATTACGCATAAAATTTTAATTTATAATAACCGTATATTATAGAATATAAGGTGGGCTAAGTTCATTGAAATATATTTCTATCTCTAATTCCAGAGTATTCCCTTCTTGACTTGAGGTACCACCACTGTTCAATTCGAAACAAAAACTCAGCATGAAACACATACATAAAATATTTGTTATAAACTAAAAAAACAAAAGCTAAAACTCAAATTACCAAATTGACACAATGCACCTAATTTGCATAATATCGTTTAATTAGAGAGTTTCGTACATCAGACATTTTTTAAATAATCAATCTTCACTCATTATTCAAATAAAATTCTGATATGTACACCACTACTCACTCTCCTATAAAGTTACATCGCGTTGAAACACCAATTCCTGTACAACAACCGAAGTTAAGCAACGTCGAGTCTGGTCAGTCCCTAGATGGGTGATGCTTCTGATATAATAGGGATTAAGGTAATGCTTTCAAAAAACCAAAATAACATTTTTTTGTTAATTAATTGTGTCATAACTCACATTAAATGCTCGTGTCAAATAAAATAAAAATAAAAAGAATGAACACGAAGTCTTTCTAACACCACAGAAAAACGTTTCAAATCAATTTGAAAATATAATCTATTAGAAAAAATATCGAAAATTTTATTTAAATAATTTCTTAATTATTTACCTCTAAAATTATAGTAAAGCAATTGTTTTCATAAATTTATGCTAGTGATAAAAAATAGCATCTGAAAGCTCTCCTATATTCCTTGGCCCAACTCCAAGCACCTTTTTCAAATTTCTCACTTGTGGGCCTAAAGGTCGATGTTGTCGGCCTAAAGATCCTCGTTGAGAATAAATATACTCTAAATAACGCACAGATTTTCCAACAAAAGCATTTTCATAAGGCACCTATTGAGGTTTCAGTTCCGTATCAAGTGTGCACTTCGTTTTCCATAACGCGACGAGCAAATGCTAAAAATGTGTGTGTTTTAAAAAATGATTCTTAATTAATGAGATTATGACAGAATTTGGTTTCTTTTAATACGATTACTTTATTCATCTCCTTACATGACTAGTTTTTAAATTGTTAGTCGTGATTAAATATTTTAAGTAAACACATGGTTATTTTTAAATGTTCCCTGAAATTTAAGGAAGCTGATTAGTTCTTTAAAAAGAATTAAATTCTAACAATTCTCAAATATATCCCGAAAGAAGCATCATTTGATCAAAAAATGTTTCTTTTTTTTTCTTTTTTTTTTTTTCGTTTATTAAGTAAAATCTCTATTTGCAAATATTTTTTTAACAAAAATGAATTTGAAGAACTTCATTTGTCAAGATCCTTCGAGTTGTACTTCAAATTCTAATGTTGATAATTTTCATTCATTGTAGATTCAGATTTCGATTCGTTTTTTTTTTTGTTTTTTTTTTTCATAATTCGAAGGAAATTTGTAAATGGTTACTGGCTGCCAATTAAATTTAAACAGAATTTAACATTTAATATGCATATAGGTGTGTGTGTGTGTTAGTATTTGCACGTGCATGTGTATATGTGAATGTATATATTAGGTTGGTGCAAAAATAATGTCGTTTTCTCACATAGTAACATATGTGAGAAAACTACATTATTTTTGCACCAACTTAATATGTATGTATGCATACATATTTATACATATATATATATATTATATATATTATATATATATATATATATATATATATCATATATATGTATTATATACATTAAATATATTGTATATTTATATATTATAATATAATATATATTATGTAATATTATATATATTATCTATATACATACAAACACACACACACACATATATATATATATATTTATTTATAAATTCATGAATCATTCATACAAAAAACAAATATAGAGGTTAATGATTTAAATGGCGAGAATCTATATTTGTCTTTTGTATGAATGATTCATGAATTTATAAATTATAATTGCACCTTTTAATTGAAATATATATATATATATATATATATATATATATATATATATATATATATATATTCTTTCAAACATGTTTGACTGAATAATATCGACAAGTTCTCTTTAATTTTTTAATTTTTTCAAATTTCTGAATTAGTTTTTTATAACCGGTAAATTTCGCAAAGTTCATTTTTATTTATTTATTTTAATTTGTTCGAGTACTTTCGAATCTGGTATATTCGTTTTCAAGGAATGTGTTTTGTGTATGGTTATGTAATTGTTTTTGATTAATATCGAAATGGCCTCATGTTCAGTGGGGCCAATTTCCAATCACTCAAGTTGAACCTATGGAGATAGATACCAATATTTAATGTTGGCTGCTTCTTTTGCATCACAAGGACTTCCAAGATTTCAAAGTATATCTGAAAACGAATATACGAATACGAATATAGCAACATTCGAAAGTATTAGGTTGGTGCAAAAATAATGACGTAATAATGTCGTTTTTTGACGTTAAAAAATACGTCAAAAAACGACATTATTACGTCATTATTTTTGCACCAACCTAATACTTGAAGAAAAAATGAAATTTACCGATTATATAAAACAACTAATTTGTAAATTTGAAAAATTAAAAAAAATTGATTGGCAAAACTTGTTGATATTATTTAATTAAACATTTTTGAAAGAATTCTTACTGCCTAAATTCATCATTCATATGTGTGTGCGTATGTGTGTGTATCTGTGTGTGTGTATCTGTGTGTGTGTATAATTTTCTTTCTCATGTATACATATATCTATATCGCTCTCTCTCTCTCTAATATATATAAATATTATTTTTAAAGTATATATATATATATATATATATATATATATATATAGATAGATAGATAGATAGATAGATAGATACAAATAGGCTTTATTAAATAACACAGACAAGGTCAGTTTATTAACGTTTTTATATTTTCTTTCCAATTTCTGAACGAAGTTTTTTTTATATCGAGTTTAAAATTATTAATAATCTATTTACATGTCCTCATGTTTGTTGTTGTTATCACGCAGTTTCATCCGTTGTGCTCTCTGGCCTTCATCAGGCGTATGTCGATCCGGATAACCTACAGTGAATTACTCGTATCGACATACACCTGATGAAGGCCAGAGAGCACAACGGCTGGAACGTTGTAATAACAACAATAAAGACGAGGACAATAGTCTGCATGTAAATATCGTTTATAATGATAACACCTCATTCCAGAAATTCACTTCGAGTACTTTCGATTGTCACAGTTATGGTCAAAAATTGGAGAAGAATAAACATTGGACAGCTTATTAATAATTTTAAACCCGGTATAAAACACCTCAACCTCGGAAAGAGAATATAACAAATTTAATAGACAGACCTTGTTGGTATTATTTAATAAAACTTTCTTGCTTCCTAAGTACAGCCTCGAAAAGTTAAATGCAATGTCAATCGTTATCTTCTGTTTTCTTAATTCCTGTTCTTTTATTGTTCTCTCTCCTTAATAAGGTTTCTTTCTCATTCCATTCTGCCATGTATCAATATTTTCACTAATCATTAATTTTTTTCATTTTATAACTAAAACCAGTTAAACCCTTCTGAATTTTAAAGCCAGTAGACGTCTGTTTTTTCTTCAATTCTGTGGCTAACTTCCGGTGATATTTTCCCATTTACCATTTGAAGACGGTTCAATAAAGGCCTTTAGGCCATATACGGACGCTGCTGGGCCGTCTTAAGTTTGAATACCTACAAAAATTAACGAAGAACTGATGGTTTCTTCTTTATATTGGAAATTAGCAGTAGACCCAAGTGTGTCTGGAAGGAATCGAACATCATCTTAGTGATACCAAAGAACTGCTTGCTTTTCAAATCGCGCCTTGTCTTGTCACAGTGACTTATTCAGAATTCTTTAAATATTTTTTACTCCATAACGATATTTTCAATTTAGGGTTTGAGTAAGAGCTGTCTATCTCGATTCCTTTGCTGGCATTGCCCATTGATGTAGAAACATAACGTTCTTAATATATTATAGTTTTTTTGTTTTTTTTTTTTTTGTTCGCTCTGCTGTGTCTTGTGATATTATTTTGTACATTTTGACTACGACTTTATTCACCAGAGAAAATATTTCAGTTTGGTGCTATTTTATTTTGAGCATGTCAAATGCAGACTTTTTTCCATGCAGTTTGATTACATCATTTGTTCTGAATAGTTTTTCTTGTTCTTTAATTGATCATCAGTCGGAGATATCTTTAAATTGTTTAGGGAAATGTCTTGTTTCGAACTTCACTTCTTTGCCAAAGGAAACTTTTTCCTAAATAATTCTTAAAAGACGTCCTGAGAGGGAGATTAAAAAGATATTCTCTTCCTTTAATATCAGCCGTTTTAATGGGTTCCAGTTTACCTAAAAATAAAACAGTTGCCATGCTCTACTGGGATATATAATATGGCTTCATTGACACGTTGGTTCTTTAACATATATTTGTGTAACCATGACTGATGCAAGGGCGAATTTCTGAGTGAGCAATGAGAAAGTATTTTTTTTTTACACTCTAAGGCAGTTGATACATTTGTTTTCTTGTAAAATAAGCAATACGACCACGGTATTAATGTGATAACTACAAGGAAATGTATGATTTTCAACATTGTTACAGATTTTTTAGTGACTAGCGTCGTTTCCTCCTGTATTAAGAATGTTATGTTTTCTATTGAAAATAATTAAATCCAGGAAGCAGTTATTGCTGTGTGTTCATTAATGCACTTGGTAGGGTATCGTCCATGAAAGTCTATATCTGTATTCGCTCAATTTCTATTTCCCTCTCTCCCACTCTCTCCCAACTCCTCTCTATCCCTCACCCTTTCTCTCTCTGACCTTCTCAACACACACACACATATATATCTATGTGTGTGTTTGTGTACACATACATACACAAGCACGCATATCTATTCTTGCAGACGATATGACTCTTAAAATCGATTGGTCACATGGAGGAGAATGTTGTGATAAAAATACTCATAGGCACAAAAAGTAGTCCAAGAATATTACTGTACATTTGTAAAATAGATAATTCTTTTCATGAAATAAAAAAAAAAAAACGATTATAATCTGTTGTCGTTTCTGATAAATATCATTGAAAACAAAGATATTGCTTATATAATTCTGGGTGTAATGGAAAGATGTGTAGCAGGGTGAACGGACTAATTCGACTTGCCTTGGTGCTTCTCAAATGAATGCATACGTAGAGATTCTTGGATGTAAAACGCCCGTGCATGCACACGCATGCGCACAATAGTTAATATGAACGCCATTATAACAGTTCAATGGCTACAAGAAAAAAGAAACTTGAAAGAAAGAAAGAAAGAAAGAAAGAAAGAAAGAAAGAAAGAAAGAAAGAAAGAAAGAAAATTGTGGGGTTTCAAGATACCGTATTTGAATATGCAAATCATCTTTACATAAATTTTTAAAAGAATTCGATTAATTTTTTCTATTATTTGAATTTTTGCTAACTAATTCCGAGCATTGTATTTCATTATTTTCTTGAAACATCACGCGTTTTAGAAATGGCCTGTTTACAGAGCAAAGGAATTTTTTCTCTATGTATTTCATAGAATCAGACCATGATTTCTTTTTACTTTGCTTTACAGAAATTTGGTAGCTGGTGTCAATAAAACTATTCTGATATAGAATTCATATATAAACAAGACGGAAAACAAAGATAAGCAGTTGTTTGTTTTGATTTTTTCCATTTATCAATTCTTTATGATTTAATTATATTCTGGATGGGAGTGAAAATTTTGCCTTCAATAACTCGAAGATTAATTTCAATCAACTGACTAAATTTATGGCGAGAGTATGTAATCATTAAATCATTGTTATTAAAAATCGAATGAAACTTTATCTCCCTCCCTTAGATAAGCATTTCAATAAAAAATTCTACTCTTTCCTTTGTTTCTAACGAGATTACCTATCTCTTAATATTTTCTGTCTGAATTTCTGGGATGAGGAAATGTCATTATTTATCGGCTGTTGTATCCTCCAGCCTTCATCAGGTATATATCGATCCGGGTAACCTATAGGAAATTCCGAACTGGACCTTTTATTTAATCTATCGGGTAAACTGTTTTCGTTTCACTAGCCATTTTACGGCTTATCAACCTTTTGCGAGTTATTTAAAGCCAAGAAATATGTTTTTTGAGATAATAATGATTTTAATAATTAAGAAGTCTTACTAATTAATAAAAGGAGGAGAGGTGGGTTCATACTTTCCCAGGGGTATTTGCGCGTCAGTAAATATAACGAACCCGACTGGAATTGGAACTCGGCACTCCGATTTACAATTCAGAGCCATTATCCATTATACCGCTCGCATATACAACCTTACAGTCACCACACTCGACATTACTTGCTATCAGTGATCGTATGCAAACTTGTGTTTCAACGTGATATGACCGTAAGCCCATCCATTTCTAGTGATATCTTTTCAAGTTCTTAGTTTTAGTACTGCTCAGTTATTGCTAGCCCTGCTTCTATTGAGTCTGCATGCACACTATCTGGCCCAGGGATTTAACTGACAATTACTGTCACCAATTATTATAACGAACCAACGCTTTAATCCATTAGGCTACAGAACCGTAGGAGAACTAGGTGTCTTAAACCTAACCTGCCTGCTGGTGAGTGCTGCTACTACTTGTCATGCTTGACTGCACTCACCTAAGCTTTTCTCTTTTCATATAGGTACTTCTGCTGTTGAAGTTTTGCTTTCATTTGTTTTTATTTCTTTATTAGCTTCTCCCATATTGTATTTATTTCTATACTAGGCCTACTAAGGAGATCCTCATGGCCTTACATAATCTTTCAGACGTTTAACTCGCAAGTGTTCTTCCTTGTCTAGTATATTTTTTATTTCACGGGGTAGCCGGATCGATAAACATCTGATGAAAGCCGGAAGTCACAACGGCCGAAGCGTCTTAATACTTTGTTTAGCTTTTAGTAGGCAATGTACAGGGTGCGGTGGATAAATTGTCGTCTAAATTACGCAAAAATGAAAATAACACTGACGTCTCCTTTTAACAAATATATTTACTAAAATTACACAAAAATAACTTAAAATACTAAAGAGTAAATTTATTCAATAAAATCGCCTCCAGACGACTTTGGAATCTCCAGCTATTCTTCTGGACGGTCTCCTTGTTTAAGTTGGTGAATGTTGCCATAATCCTTGCCTTCAGTTCATCAAAATCCGACAAAATCCAAAACAAACAACGCGCATGCGCGAAATTAAAAATATAAAATGGCGACAATTTATCTATCGCACACTGTACATGCCTGTTTTCATTAACAACGAATTTCCTTTAATTTCATTCATGCGTAGATATTTCTTGATAGTCATAATAATCTGAAAGAACAAAGTGAATATAAAGTAATTGTTTCTGTTTGAATTTTTGGTATGAGGAGATATCATTATTTACATTCGGAGTAATGTCCTCTTCTTTATTGAAGAATTAAACATTTTATTTAATCTATGGAGTAGATAATTCTCGTTCCGCTGTCTATATCGAGGGATATCTCGTCTTTTTTTTTTTTTTTTTTGTCTTTTTTTTTTACACTATTCAGTCATTGCCTGAGCCGGGGATTGAACAGAACGCACAATTACCAAAATTCACGAACAAACGGTTTAATTTTCTAGGCTATACCCCAGAGCAGACACCTATTATGATGGATGGGTTTTCTCTCAAGGTGGCTCCTTGACTTGAACGTTTGCTGGGACTCAAGAACTCGCCAGATCGTAATTGGAACTCATATATCCGATTTATTGCTAAAGAATCTGGGAAAATGGATTGTTCATTTTACCGTTCCTGCAAGTGTGTGACTGTCTCTTGATTTACTCAATCATTACAAGAGCCAGATCAGACCAAAGATGGGGTATTACTGTCATATCTGCCCAGTTCTCGCTTTCCCGTCTTGATAGAGTTTAAAAGCGACTACACGATTACAGTCCCTTCCTCACAGACGAAACGTCACGAGCCTAGCACTGTTTTATTGCTATTTCCATGGAAAGTGTGCCAACTAGATGCATTCCTTAGCCCCAGAATCTCTGATATTTTCACCCGCCATGCAACGTACACAAAGATGAATCAACCCCCATTCCTTTTGTATTTCATTAATAAGAAGTATGTTTCACTCGAACAGCTTCTTCCCAAAAGAGCTGCTGCTGTATGGAACAGACTCTCGACATGATGTTTTCCCAATCACTACAGTCTTGACCTCTTCAAGCCTAGGACTAAACGTTATATTTCCTGCATAAACTCATGGACGCCTTGTTTTTAGTACATACGTTCATACAATACCAGGCAGTAATCCTCTACACTGAGTGGCTTAATGGACATTAGTATTAAAAAAAAAAAAACGTTTTAAAAAGATAGTATTAAAAAAAGTTTAAAAATCCCTGAAGTTTACACGAATGGACAGACACCTCAAAATGGCCGTAGGGCACAACGACCGAAAATGTTAAATTTGAATGTAAACATTAATAACTCTTCATTTAAGAAATTCAGACAGAAACAATGATTTTATTAAGTCAAAAAGCGACTACTTTTTTCTCATTGACCCCGTTATATCAGTCAGTTATAGGCGATCATGTATCTTTCGATACATGACTGACGAGGCAGGTTTTTCCCCGCAGTAGTTTGTCATTTCTTTCTGCGGTAAACCAGCTCACATCCTGTAGAACCTGATCTGTCCTGCTATTTATCCATAGCTAGGGGGAGGAGAAAGTGAATGTAATGCCTTCGACTGGAATTTGAACTCGGCTCTACGATACCTCAATCCAAGCCGCTATCCATTACTCCACTTTTCCTCCCAGTTATACGAAGATCTGAATTACAGCCAAAACTTTTTTGATTTAGTTTGCACAACACGATAACAATCGTGGATAAAATTCGCATTATTAGCATTCATCCAGAAAAATGCATATGTTTTAGTCGAAGATCTATGCTTTAAATAATGAATGAAAGAGAAAGAGATTTAGGAGGTGGTGAGGGGGAGATTAATTCCTATTTATAAAGAAAATACAAATAAAACAAATATTTTAATTACAAGGATTATGGCGAGTTTCATGTTAAGAGTCACTATTCAAAATAAAAGATTCAAAATAAAAGCACAAAATTAAAGAATATGTTTCTCATGGCAGAATAGACTTTCCATTCAGTGTCCTCAGGAGACGTCAGGTGCATCAGCAAGTTAACCTGAAGCATTTTATTAAATTATATCATTATTAAATTATATCATAATAGACACTGTCATCATATTAACAACAATTAATACTTATTAATGTAGCGAATTTGGGAAAATCAGCACACAAGTTTTAAAAAAAGAATGGCAACTTTATATTATTAATATATATCATCTGTATAATTTATATATATATATATATATATATATATATATATATATATATATATATATATATATATTTCTGTTTATAAGTGCATATGCATATATACGTATATATTTATACATATATTTAGTCATCCACAGACAGACTGTTTCGCTGTATCACAGCTCATCATTGTGTCTAGACATCCGATTGCGTCAAGCTAGTATCGAAACTCAGCCGATTTGACATTAGTCAGAGACTCTTACCTCCAGGCTATCGGTGCACGACTGAGAAATTATATTTTGACGCATTATATATGTGCTATATAAACGCCATATTGGTCGCCATAGCGTTCAATTCTTACGAATTCTTACGAAGGGTGATGCATTAAAGCAGCAGCAGCCATTAAATATTCCCTTTTCTCCATAGTACTCAATCGGCGAACGAGAGCAGATATATATATATATATATATATATATATATATATATATATATAAATATATATATATATATGTATGTATGTATATAAATAAAAAGAAAGAACAGTAAGATATATAATCCTGTGTTCTTATAGATATTTTTATTTTTACAAAATAGTGCTCAATGTAAAATTACAGGGCATTAATATTATAAATTAATTGATTTAAAATATGTTTTTTTTTTTTTGCTACACAGTTCGCTTGAGGATGAAATGGAACTAATGTCTTTAATTTAATTACAAAATTAAATTTGGGCCTTTTAGCTTCCATTTTTGAAGCATGGTTAGAACTGTGTAGCGAAAAAAACATATTTTAAATCAATTAATTTATATATATATATATATATATATATATATATATATATATATATATATATATATATATATATATATAGTTGGATTGATGTGAGTTTGTGACCCTGGGTTTCACGCTATCTACGGTCGTCAGACAAACCCAAGGTCACAAATTCACATCGATCTAGCTAAATATGTTTGCTCTATCACTGATATTGAGCGCTTTCCAATGAGGCAAAATCTGCGCACCATAGATGTTAATGGATAGGTTGAAGATGTCCTGTTGAGTGGCCACCAAAGTCCCCAAACCTCACACCCTTGAATTTTTTTTTCTGTGGTGTCATTTGAAATCAGTTGTTTATCAGACGCACCCAAGAAATATTGAGGCACTTAAAAAAATAATTAAATATGAATGCAGTAAAATGACAGAGGAAACTCTCCGACATGTTAATGAATCAGGCAGAGTTTTGAAAAAGAAGGGTGACATTTTAAACAACACATATAACAATTAAATAACTATTAAATAAAATATTTATGTGTAATTATACTTTTAATAAATTATCCCAATGGTGAGTGACTTTTGCATCGCCCTGTATATCATCTGTATATATGTATAATATATATCATATTTATATATATATCATATATGTTTAGATAACATAACCGATGAAAGAAATCAGAGAGATAAAAAACAGCAATAATAATAATAACTATGATAATAAAAATAATATTTATTGTATATTATTAAGCCTTTAGACTAAATGATGAGAAAAATGTTAAAAATCGGAATTTGTGACACGCGTGTAAATTTTTACAAAGAGAAATTAAAAGTCAGACTTTCGGGAGTGGGAATTTTCTCTGGTGGAGGGGGCATATATTATATAACTTATGAAACCTAGTAGTTTGAGATTAGTTATTTGACATGATCAGGGTTGTGAAATGTTTGTAGATTTCATCAGTAATATAACACATGCGCAAAAAATACCCTTAAAATGTCCAGCTTCCTTTTAATTCTCGTTGAAAAAAAGGACACTGAATATTCCGATTTTTAACAACTTTTCTCGTCAGGTTTCTGTTTGGTTTAAATGGCAAAAAAAAAACAAAAAAAAACGAGGAAGTAAATCAGGCATATTTAAAACTTAACAACTGACTTCGCCAATTCACAGGCTAAATCTGGATTTTAAATTCACATATTTTTATATTCGTTTGTACTTATTTTCTGGGATGAGATCATTAGATTTTTCCGCATATAAAACTTATATCAGTCGGTTATGTACCATGCGTGATACACGCTTAGGCGATCATTTATCGTTCGATATATGACTCACGAGGCAGATTTTTTCCTGCAGCAGGTTGCCATTTTTTTTTTTGCGGTAGACCAATTGCCATCCAAGGCTATAGAACTCGGTCTGTCCTGCTATTTACCCATAACTGTGGAGGTAGAAGTAGAGCATTCATACCTTTCCAAAGGGTATTAGCACGTAAGTGAATGTAAAGGATTCGACTGGAATTCGAACTCGGCTCTCCGATTCCTCAATCCGAGCCGCTACCATTGTGCCTCCTTCTGGATGGCACATAAGAGATTCGAAACTTATATAGAAGTTGTAGAATCTAATGAACAAGATGGGTGTTTTGTTATTTCTTTTGAAAATTAATGGTGGTGACGTTTTTAGATAAATGCTATAGCTCAGTTCAATAATATTGACTGAGGTCAAAAAGATAGAGTTCTATTTAATTTTTCTTAGGAAAAAAAGTGACGCTACTGAAGCCACCCAACCCTCCCTATAGGGACATGGTTGATTATGTGGAAAATTTACATAAGACTTTTTTATATCGCAAAAAAAATGTCAATATTTTTTAATTGATTATAGAAGCGAAGATTCTGTAGCGTACTAAAAGTTTTTTATGGGATGAAAATCAGATAAAACTGGTTTTCACAGAGAAGAATGACAAGCAGAAAAACATTTGGACGAGCGAGCAATAACAGAACAGTACTAAAAATACGAACTAGACATGGACAGTGGAACAAGAACAGTCTACCCACGTAGATTAAATAAAGGGTTCAGTTCAGAATTCCCTGTAGGTTACTCATATAAATATCCATTTGATGAATGCCTGAAGGTACAAAGATCGAAACATTGTGATAGCAACAACAAAGAAGAGGTCAATAATCCGAATATAAATAGTGTAACTAGAAAAACAGAACAATGGAAGTAGAATTATGCTAACAATTGAGAAACAATAAAGCCAGGTGATTGTTTTGAATATTTGTGGAAATTGACCATAAATCAGAACAAATGAATTTATTGAAACCATGGAATAATTGTATGTGTTCACATATGAGAGAAGGAACTCCCCTTGTTTTTATCACTAGTTTGTTTTAGCTAGTAGGATGATCTGTTAGGGGATAAAAGAGATGAAAACTGACTCTTTTTGGATCATGTGAGTAGGTAAGCCAATCAAATTGAATGGCTTGAAGGTGGAATTAATTCTGAAAATCTCCATATATTCAGGTACGTAACGACGGTAAAGTTTGTTTGCGGGAAGGAATTGGTAAGTTGCGATAAGTGAGGGCAGGTTGCAAGGTTCAAAGCTCAGTGATACATGACTGACGAGGCAGTTATTTTCCCCGCAGTAGATTGCCATTCCTTTCAGGCCAGTTACCATCCAAGGCTATAGAACCCGTTCTGTCCTGCTATTTAACCATAAATGAGAGAAGAAGAAAGAGAGAGGAAGAGGATTTATACCTTTCTCAAGTGTATTACCACGTAAATAAATGTAATGGATTCGACTGGAATTCGAACTCGGCTCTCCGATTCCTCAATCCGAGCTGCTATCTATTACTCCCTCATGCCTTCCACATTAATCCACCGTGCCTCAAAGCTAGTGTTACAAAAAAAAAAGCGTCCGATAATCGAATTGGTTCCTAAGAGCAATTGCCTATATCGCATCCTGAAGTTAGTGGCCGAGAGAAATTGCCTAAATCCCAGATCAGTAATACTGTCATGTCGTTGGCCCAAGGAAGAAACAGCTGCAGAGATCTACACGCTCTCTCTTGCATTGAAATAAAACTTAAGATTCGCAACCTCAACAAGATTTACAAGAACCAGATCAAAAAAAAAAAAAAAAAAATTGGAGTATTGCTGTCAGATTTACCCAATCCTCACTTTCCAGCTGCGATAGAGTTCCAATGTGCCTGCGCGACCTTGTGGGTGATTAAATGTTTTCTACCCTACAACCCCTTTCCCGCAGACAGAACGTTGCTCGTCTCTCGATACTTTATCCCTTCATTTCGCTAGTGTAAACCTTCGTGGCTAGGCCTCTCCATACAAATTACATGAACACGTACACAAAGGTGGCATTTTCATTTCCTTTATATTCCATCAAAACAGAACTATTGCATTGTGGGACGGATTCCGGAGAGTATTCTTCCCAGTCATAACAACCTCATCAAGTATCAGAACAACCGTTATTTATCGTACATCTCCTCATAATACGCACCGCATGCTCCTATTCTCATTTAGTAACCCTCTACCTTGAGTGGCTCTTGTATTGGATGAACAGTAGTAAAAAAAAAATAAACATTATGATAAAATTAAAATCTTGTTAATTGTTGCCAAATGAGCCATGTCGATTATTTTGATAACGTTAAAATTGAGTGATCCCAATTACGACATTCATCCCGTGATTTTGCTAACTGCCAAGACCCGTTTTGACCAGAGACGTTTTGATTGGGTACCTCTTCATTTTTAAGTAATCACAACGTGGATTGAAGACTACTACAATTTGAACTGGCAGCTGTTATAAGGCTGGTTGAGTGGGCGTGTCAAGGACTGAATTTGGTGACCGTGACGAAGAGACAGCCTAGTGTGAGTGTAATAACAGTAAAAACTTGTCAGTGTCGCAAGATTCTCCCTTCAAAAGTTTTCAGAAAGTTACGCGCTAAAAACGAGCGCTTAAATAACATGAATGTATTTGAGTTCAAATAATTTAACAGTGAAAATGTCTTTATTTAAAGCTTTTCTACTTTCTAGAAAACGTTCCAAATTTTGAATAATCGATCCGGCAAATATAAACATCATAAAAGCCTGGAATACTGCAATCTAAATTTAGCAACCGCAAATCCCTTTTAAGTACCATTGATCGGTTTTTGCAGTAGCGCCGAGCAAAGACTTATTTCCCCGATATTCAGCGTTTTTATCGTATAATTTTTACTGGGAAGACTTCAAAACAAAGAAAGATCTTAAGGTTAAATAGAAAACTTTCAGACAGTTTAATCCGACTGGGAATTATGAACAGAATGTATTAACACAGACTTATACATAATACGGTTGAATTCTAAAACTTGACCTTCTACAATATAGATTAAACTTGAAAGAGATATTATAATAATGATGCTGAGCCATCAACCGATTTTAAGTAAAACTTTCATTCTTATGAAAACAAGACCTTGCGCATCTATTGAATTATACGCACTGAGACTTGCGGGTTATCGCCCTTTTTTATCTTAATGTCAATTTATCTCCGTGTCGCCAGAAGTAACGATTCGGATTCTGCTGTGTGTCGTGACTCTTCAGGACGTAGACGAACATTGCTCTCCACAACGTCCTATCCATTGTAGCTTTAAGCAATGTTTTTCCCCTTAATAACTCTCTGTTTATGGAACAAGAAGGTATTAAAATAGAATTTATGATATTTTCCTCCACACTTTTGGGAGCCAATATAGAGTTTGATGACTAAATAATATTAGGTTGGTGCAAAAATAATGACGTTATAATGTCGTTTTTTGACGTATTTTTAACGTCAAAAAACGACATTATTACGTCATTATTTTTGCACCAACCTAATAATATGATGAATGTCTAAATAATAGTTTGATGACTTGTCTAAATAATAGTCAAAAACATTACGGAAGTGAAGATTTTAAAATGTTTATCGAATCTGACCAGATTTATTTTTCTAGTCCGAAACTTTTACTGTTGTAGAAAGCCGTGCACACCTTTTTTCTCAAATACTGGTATTCTCAAAACGGTGATAATGCTACTTAGACGCAACGGGTTTCTGGTAGTGGAAGACAATAAGAAGACATTAGTGAGAAAAAAGACAATAAAAGAAGAAAAATTTTGGGAGACAAGATGGCGATTGACGATGCATTTAAATCATTCAAGACTGTAGGTGACAAGGAAGAGAGAAATTGGAAAAGAGCTAAACAGGAAAAAGTCTGGGAAAAAAAACTATTAAAATAGAAGTTATATCTTTCTAGTGAGACCTAGTTGCTAATCTAGTAGTACGTTTAAATTCATGCAATCGAGGTGTCAATGAGGAAAGCTCATCAGAACAAAATTGTTGCGAAAATATTTATAGAAACGACAAAGGGAGGCGTGATCACGGTGGTGTAAAAGTGATGCAAGTCGAGATGTCATGTGAGGACTGATTACATTAGAAACCCTTCTTTGGATCTTGTCAGTAATCTTGAGATATATAGTAGGAGCACTATGCCATACTAGACCAGATATGGCAGCCATATTCAATGCGCAGATGAATTGTGCACTTATAAATGTGTAAGATGCATTCTGACAAGAAAAAAATGATTGGTATGAAACAGTGAACCAACTTTCCTAAAAGTAGACCAAGCAATTGATTTAATATAATCACTCCACTTCATGGCAATGGAAAATGTAAGACCGAGAAGGCGCAAAATGTTGCTCCCTTGGAGGTTAGCATCAGCCATTCTGATGGTAAGCAGAAAAGGTTCACTATGCTGATCAGATGAAAGCTGTTTTGTTTTGGAGGTGTTAAAACTTAAAAGCCATTCTTTACTCCAGTTAACTTCTGACTGGAGGTCATTTCCGAGAGCAATTGCTAGTTTTACCTTGTTAGACCCATCGGACTTGCTGAGACGGGAGTAAATAGTTGTGCATCAACATAAATACCTAGCCGGGAGTTGACTGCATTGGGAAGGTCGCTGATGAAGATAAGAAACAACGTAGGTCCAAGGATAGAATCCTGTAGACTCGGAATTAATGGGAAATGATCTAGAAGCTTATCGCCAAAAGATCATGATAAAGAACCTTATTAAGACCTATGAAGAAAAAGTCATCCTTAATATGAAACAAAGGATAACAGCTACTCATGAGATATGATCTCAGTGAAGCTAATCAGCAGTGAATTTCTTTTTTTCAAACGAAATCGCTACAACCAAGAACTTTAACTAGACGTTATTTCATTTTAATCGCAACTGTGATTCATCAAATTCAAACGACGATCAGACTCTGAAGCCTGCTTTATAGGTTACAACTGAAAATGTGAGAGGAGTGTTAATTACCATCAATAAAAATGACCATCAATAAAATGACTGTATATTACTTGATCTTGACAATCAATAAAAATGACTGTATATTACTTGATAATCAATAAAAATGACTGTATATTACTTGATAATCAATAAAAATGACTGTATATTATTAGATCCTGATAATCAATAAAAATGACTGGATATTACTTGATAATCAATGAAAATGGCTGTATATAACTTGATCCTGACAATCAATAAAAATGACTGTATATTACTTGATAATCAATAAAAATGACTGTATATTATTAGATCCTGATAATCAATAAAAATGACTGGATATTACTTGATAATCAATGAAAATGGCTGTATATAACTTGATCCTGACAATCAATAAAAATGACTGTATATTACTTGATAATCAATAAAAATGACTGTATATTACTTGATAATCAATAAAAATGACTGTATATTATTAGATCCTGATAATCAATAAAAATGACTGGATATTACTTGATAATCAATGAAAATGGCTGTATATAACTTGATCCTGACAATCAATAAAAATGACTGTATATTACTTGATAATCAATAAAAATGACTGTATATTACTAGATCCTGACAATCAATAAAAATGACTGTATATTACTTGATCCTGATAATCAATAAAAATGACTGTATATTACTTGATCTTTCAAAATATGATAAATGAATTGACGCAGATATAAATTCGGACAAAGATCAAGAAATTAACAGCTACACCAATTTTAATACAAGAATATAAACATTAGAGGAACTGGAAAGACATTCGAGTCGTTTTACCTTCAATGATATCTACTAAACTATTTTAATGTAAAAAGCTCTATGAATCAGTTCAATTTTGTCATTACTTTAAAGATACTTTAAGGAAAACATTAAAAGTTAATTGCCAATTTCACTGTAATGGAGAGAAGTATACATTATTTATTTAACTAATGTTCTGAGCAATCTGGGAAAGAGTAGACACGATTGGGATTGAACTAGAAATTGTGCAGAGGAATATAAGGGAGGGAAAAACTGAAAAAGTGGAAAACATTTTCTTGTTGCAAGTTTTCGTCCTTCATCGGATTAAAGTGATGTTTACGTTGACGCGACTACACATGAGTATGAAGAAGAGGAGGCGCTAAGAATTTATAGTTTAAATTATGTTTTTAAAATATATGTTTTAGCGATATCGTCTAGCCGATTCTGTTTAGTTTTTTTTTTTTCTTTTTTGTGCATGTTTCCATCAATTTTATTATTAAATATCCCACATTGTGATAATGGAAGATCTGCCAAGAATGATGAAATGTTGTATAAGTGCCTGAATGTACATTTTCTGTGAATGAACTAGCGATTAAAGCACTTTCAATACATCATCGTCTTAGTAAATCGCTTTCTCTTTTAATTAGAGTAGAATTTTTTAAATCAAAATTATGGCCAGACTCAGTACGGCGAATATCTCATACATTGTGTGTTGTTTTATAAATGGTCGCTTTTGTGTTCATATATCAAGCGCTAACATCTCAATAGGGATAAAAACTGGCCTGTTACATTCAATGCCTCGAAAACCAAACTAATTACATTCCATAATCATCGATAGAACCCTAAGCTACCACTAGTCACGATAAAGGGATATTTCCTCAGAGATGCATTGGGCCTTGAGTGACTATTGGGCCTCAAACTCAACCCAGACCTCAAGTGGAACAGGTACATACGATCCATCGCTACAGAAGCAATATTCGGTTCCTTGTACCATTCCAGTAAGTAATTGATACCTCATTTTATCCTCTACCTTTAATAAGAGCCAAATCAGGCCTAAAATGGAGTACTGCGGTCATATTTGGAGATGAGCTGCACATTCACTTTCCAGTATCGACAGAGTTCAAAAGTGTCTCCACATCCTTGTGGATGACAAATTATTTCTCACACTGCAACCCCTCCCTTATAGACTCGCTGTCGCAAGGTCCTCACTACTCTATCGCCACTTCCATGGAAAGTGTTCAGACGAACTACATTCCTTAGTACCAGCAGTTCTAACCTTCACGTCTAGGACCCGTCGTGCTACGCACATTGTAGCGAACCACCCTCATTCATTCCCTCCGTATGGTGAGATGTAGGTTCCACAGTTTCTTTCCGGGAACAACTGCTCTATGGAATGTTTTTGTGATCATTACAATCTAAACCTGTTCGAGTCTAGGGTTAATCGTTATCATCCTCACATATCCGCATAAACGTTACCCCTTACTCTGTAATTCTCTACTGGACTTTGTACAGGGTGAACCTCACTGTAAAAACAAATATCTAAATTCCTCGGGGTTTCTCCTATGCATTCCTTAGGGCATTTATTACAGGTGATAGAGTAAATTCCCCCTTCACGTTTCAGCATATTATCTTGTTTTGTATTAATTAAATCTTTTATTGTTTTAGAAGTAGTTGTAATATTATTTTATGTTAAGCTTAAATAATTTTTTTTCAATTGTAGTAGATAGAGTTTTGAGAGAACAATAAATTGTTTTGATTTTTTAATTTTTTCAAGAAAGTCAACTTTACTATTTTGTAATATTTTATGAGCCTTTCGTTTCGCGTTAAATATGAAATAATTAGGATAATGTAGGAGCTTAAAATACTTTCAATGTATTTCTCTTCTTGAGGGCTTATCTTGAGTTCGCTTAAATAGAATCTGATGATTATTCCGGATTTTATTTTTCTTGTTACGTTGAGAGGAAGAGAACTCATTGAAAAAACTAGTGCATCCAACCCGGGCGGTTAAGGCGAAATCCGAACACCCATTCACCGGTTAGAAAATCTAATCATTCTATCATCTCAAAATCTGAATAATGGCTGCGGAGTGACCCGACATCAGTAGAAATCATTTTTCAGTTTCAAGAATGGTTCATCAAAATGTTCTGAATATAACAGAGCAACTTTTAACAAGATTAAAAAAGAAAGCCGGCAAACAGAAGTTGGGTGGCTAAATTGTTTAAGCTGAACTTATATGCTAAGTTTGTCTATTTTTGTAAAATGAAAGTAAAGTCTTGAAAAATGATATAATAATAAAAATGTCACTACCAATTTTGTACATTAAGTTTTCTTCATTTCTTTTAAATAAATTTTATTATTGATTATAATTTATAAAATGAAAGGTAAGTTTTATTTGAGATTTTGAAGAAAATTTTGAATTCAAAGATCCAAGTAAACAAATAGAAATCATCCAAACACACACACACAGACATACACACACGCACAGACATACACACTCACACACAGAGACATACACACAAACATACATATATCTATATATAAAATTCTGTGACTTCCGTCAATCCGTCCGTCACACCCTCTAAAATAGTCATACATTGACCGATCGAAATCAAATATTCTGGAGAAGCGCAAACAGACAAGGGGGCACAAAGTACAGTTGGTTTAACTAGGGTGCATAGCTTGGTATAATAAATTTTCATTAATTTCTCAATTGTAGCCGGTATCCATTACTCTACCGTACTTCCAATACATGGTATACACCCATTGAAATATTTCATTAATGCATGAAAATGTCTGGAGATGTATATACTTGAATCTTCGTACTAATGTCAATTTTTCCATTGAAAGAGGCGCCATTGTTTCTTGTTTCGACCGTCCTAGCTTTCCTTTCATCTCTACTCTTTTCTATTGGTACAAATAAGCGTTATTCAGAAACTGCACGATTCGTTTCGTTCAAGCTCGTATAAAATTTCTACTATTGAGAAATATATCGACACCTGAGTGCTATATACAAAGTGAGAGTGTTGAGAGAAAGATAACGGATTGTCTTTTAAACTTTTTTGTGGATATATGTATCTATCGAACTGTTTTTTATAATCATTTCACATCAAGCAAGGCAATAAAGCCACTAAAAAGCAAGAGGTTACTGAATGTAGAAAAGAAAACATTGTTAAGAAGATAGAACAATAAAGGACTAAGAATTAAAAAGCCGGATACTGTTATTCACAAAGTTATTTCATCTCAGGGTCATACTCTTCTTCAAGTGAATGTATTAATGTACACACGGTCATGTTTAATTGGCAGAACACTTAAAATTTAAAAGAATGAGGATTTAGTTGTGCCTTACAAATAATTCATCATTAAAAGGGAATACTAGACTTAAAACTAGTGAAAAAATTTCATGGTTCAGATTGTCAGTTTAGTATTTGTTACTTTTGAGTTTGGAAAAATTGTACTTGATGGTGCACTGGTAATTACATTTCAGAATAACAGATATTAATTTGTTCATTATGGCTTATGATTATTTTATTTAAAATCGAAACTTATTCCGAATTGTAGGTCACTTACATTACTTGTTGTTACCCCATCTAAGTCTAAGTATTGACTAGGCTCAACATTGCTTAACTTCGGTAATCGAAGCGAGAAACGGTTTTTTCCGTGTGATTTGACCGTAAGCATACGAAAAAGAAGAATGATAATCAAGGCTATCAGGTAATCTTGTCTTGTCTCTTTCATATTCACTTTTGCTCTTAATAAAGTGCTTTTTTTTATCAGTTTAGCTTCCTACATTTAATAAATTGTTTTTACTTTAGTGGAAATTTTGTTTGGAGTCTAGTGTGTCTTGTTTATATTGAATTTCTCGAGAGATTTCAAGAAGAGAAGAGAAAGAAATAAAAGCAAAATGGCGGGTAAAAGAAAGAAATTGTAAGAACTGAAGGAAGAATAGAAAGAAAAAAAAAGAAAGGAAAGAAGACAAGAACAAATAAAGAAAGAAACGAGAAAATTTTAGCCCCAAAAAAAAACAAGAACATAAATATGTATGTGTGAGTGAGTGAGTGCGTGTGTCTGCGTGCTAGGGTTATACTTAAAAGATAGTGGCGCGACCAAATAGATATCTATAAAAATCTGATGTTTTGGCCATTTGTGAAGTGTGTCGGGCCAAGAACTTTTTTCACTCTCCATAACATACACGCACAATACATACATACTTACACACACACACATATATAATATATATATATATATATATATATATATATATATATATATATATATATATATATATATATATATATATATAGAGAGAGAGAGAGAGAGAGAGAGAGAGAGACTGCAGAGAAAGATAACGGATTGTCTTTTGAGCTTTTTTGTTGAGTTCCTTCTGGTATATCTATCTGTCTATCTGTTTTTTAAATTATTTCATCTCTAGTAAGGAAATAAAGCCTTAAATAAGCAATAAAAGGTAAGAGGTTACTGAACGTGAGAGAATATCTGGAAACGAAAAGAGAGAACAATAAAAGACATGGAATTAAGAAGCCAGGAGATAATGATTGACATTGCATTTACATTTTTGAATATTAAAGTTGACTGGAAACCAAGAAGGCGGAAGATAGTTCCACAAGCAAGAAATGCGAGAGAAGAAACTGTTAGCATAGAACTTACGGTTATAGTACTGCCCTCAAATTCTTAATGTCTAGGTACCAAAAAGGAACGCACATCAGAAAAAAAAAAAAAAAAAATATATATATATATATATATATATATATATATATATATATATATGTATTTATGAGTTAAAGTGCTCAATATCAGGGACAGACCGTATGTAAATATAAATGGGTGGGAACATTTAGGTCAACAGCCAGCGACGACAGTCTTATGTTGTAAAGCAGTTTTTAGGACATCCGTTTAAGCATGAACCAGTATGTCGCTGCTTGGTGTTGATCCCTATGTCCACTTATATATATATATATATATATATAACTATGAACCTAAAGAGCCAGGTAAACCTACCTACGTTTCACCTACGCGGATTGTCAGGGTACGCCGGCGTACCCTGACGATCCGCGTAGATGAAACCTAGGTAGATTTGCCTGGCTCTTTAGGCTCATAGTTAGATTTGCTCTACTTAGCGCATTGAGTACTTTGCTTAGTTATTTTTATTTTAATCGTGTCGGAGGTTTTTTTCTTTGGACTCTGAGCTTGGATTCTGGTCGATTGTTTTCGCTTGAATTACATGTTCTTAGTTCTTTCTGTTTCATTCCTTATTTTTCCTTAGGCATTGGTTTGTTCATTTACAAGCCAATACACCTAAGGTTTTTTTGGACGAGTATACTTACTTATATTTATAAGATTATTATTATATATATATATATATATATATATATATATATATATATGCGTGTGTGTGTGTTTGTATATATATATATATATATATATATATATATATATATATATATATATATATATATATATATATATATATATATATATATATATTCAAAAGTTATACAGTGAATACGCATATTTGAAATAGACATATCATTTTTATTTTTATTTTAAAAACTTTCATTATGTCTATCGGCTTAATAAAAAAAAAAATATGCTCCCAAGCTGGCCGATAAACGCAATATACAATTTAAAGTAAACATCGTCTATTTCAAAGACTGTTGTGACCAAGTAAATAGTTAAAGAAATAACAAAACAAGTGTTACAGATATATCATATATTAAACATTAAGTACAAAAGAAGAGTGTTACACGACTAGTGAGTGTGTGTCGGTTGACCCAGCGTTCAATCTATTCGACTGTTGATATTTAACAGCCCCCGCGACGATAAAAATGTATTAAAAATAAATCCATTAATTCTTTAGAAATAGATACATGGTGTTTCAAAATTACTTTTACAAACTTTGGAGGCGATTTCTCACACCAAATCAAGGACAAAAATCCATATAAGCATACGTCCGCAAATCCATCATTTTTAAGTTTAAAGTTTACAGTAAACGCTGATAATGTTTTGCAGACATATGTTTACTGGACTTTTGTCGTTGTTTTCGTACACCATAAACCAACAACTAGAACAAACCAAAGTATTGTTAAAACCAACGCAAAGTCTTCTAAATGGCCAAAGGAAATAAAAATAAAAAGCCTAAGCAATAAATACAACGCGAAAAACCCAAAAGGAAAAATAAAGATGAAAAAATACAGATACCTATCTTAACAGTAAGAAAGTAGTCCTCTATTTCTAAATGGGAAAGACAGAACAAATACCCTATCCAAAGATGCAACCCAAAAA
>OZ010584.1:37795841-37808341 GCA_963932145.1 Acanthosepion lycidas | reverse complement strand
TACGACTACACATGCGCAGGAAAGAAAGTAGGACACTGAGAATTTCATTATAGATTCATACCATTCTCATGGGTATTTGTGCAAACTTGAACATAACAAACTCGTGTTGAATTCGAACTCGGCTCGACGTCTTCTCTTTCTGAACCGCTAACCGTTACACTACCTGCACTTCATTCGCAGAACTTCAGTCTTCTAAGGTGAGTTTAGTAAATATCAACGGAAAACTCCAAACTTTGATTGAGTCAATTTGTACACTTCACTCGTCACGTGACAATGAAAAGTACAAGCGCTTCTACAAAAGACCGAATTGAGACATAATCACATCGGAAGGAGAACTCAATATGCTTTAAACACACTTGAAAGATAATTATAGAATAAATGAGACACTAATCAAATCATAATGAACAAATTTCCCCAGAAGGCCAAAGTCATTTTAAAATAGTTTAGACGCTAAAGATCGATTATTTCTCGTCTTTTATCTCCCTTATCTAATTATTTAAATAAAGTAGATTTTTTATTTGTCTGGTTATTTCTCCTTTCGACGGCATAATATAATTTCCTTTGATTTTCGCTCAAAGACTATTTTGTATGCACTCGTACTTAGCATTTGACCTTTTACTTTTCCGTGGTTAACTTCAGTTCCCTTACTCCAATTAAAATGCAACTTGGCCAGTCCATTGACTCATTCTGTACAGTCCATTGACCATTTCTGGTAGACGTCGCATTGCTGGTTAAACGCAGCCCCTGGCAACATAACGTGCCGGACTTGTGAGTAGAGACAGCTTTTGTAACATCCACTAGTTTTCTTTTCTAACACTTCTCGCCTGTGGAACTCTATCTTCAAAAAATTAAATTCAACGTCAATATTCTTGAACCCCGTTCAGCTTTTATCTTTTACTCGCTCCCACCAACTGTCGCCGGTCTTTTCTCTCACCTTCACTCTCTGTAACCCCTTGTTTAACAGTGACATTCCCGCCTTCATTGAGGTGAAATGGTTAAAAAAAAGATGTTCACATCCGAAATCTGTTACATCTTACATTGCTTAGAAGCATTGCTGCTGCTGCTGCTGCTGCTGCTAAATCTGTTAGAGGTCCTGACGGAAGACGTCCTTCCAGTGGCTGCGTGATCTGCCGCGAGGTCGTCGCTAGCTTACAGATGGCGGGTAACAGATAGATGACTCTGGCAGAGTGGTTGTGACTGAGCCAGTGAACAGGAAGATGGGCGAGGGTGCGGCGAATGTTCGGCTGGCCACTCCTCCGGCAGAGCTTTTCACTGGGCATAAGATCGGACCAGTGCACTACAGGCACTACGTTGATGGTCCTGAGGTCGCAGGACTCGATGGTCTTGCTGGAAGGCCACGTCTCAACGCTGTATATATATATATATATATATATGTGTGTGTGTGTGTGTGTGTGTGTCTGTGTGTGTCTGTGTGTGTGTGTGTACTCATATTTATTACAAAAGACACGAAGTTTCGCTCGTTGTACGCTCCGGCCTTCTTCAGGTGATTGGAACTTTGAGTTGTACCCTTTATTTTGTCCACCGGGGTATATTGTTCACGTTTTCGTGAAATGCTTCTTCCTGATCTCTCAGTTATCTCCCTTTAACTAATCAAGTGTTTTGTTCACTACTGCAGCAGCCATGTATTGAATTCACAAATTTTGGGGACAAGTAACTAGATCCAACCAATGCTTTTATCGACTTGGTCATGTGTCCTCGAGGACATCAGTGTATGAATTTTAGGGACTTATAAATTTAATGTCTCAGTAATCGTTTTTTATCAGAGTTCATATTGCAATTTTGTTGTTATTATTGCTTTTCTCAAGCACTCTTTATTACTGGTTCCCATATTGTATTCATTGAAGAAGGCCGGAGCGTACAGCGGCTGAAACGTTGTGAATATGGCAATAAAGATGAGGACAACATTTCGAACAATGTAAATAATGTAAATAGCATGAATCAAAGTTTATATATTTAAGTATTAATCAAAATTCGCTGATTTTAGACAAAAAGTTTCTTTCTTACACGAGCAAAGAGTTTCGGGTCTTCAAATAATCACTGTCGTCTTCAGGGAATAAAGAAAAGTGGAAAAGACGTTAGCTTTTGGTGGGAACTGAAGAAAAAGCTAGCGGAGGTTTTCGGTAATTCAGAGACTATGATCGCGTTGTCGATTAAAATAAAACATTTTCGTTTTTTATGCTTGTTGACAGCAGTCATTTCCCAAGTCAAAAGAATAAAACTTTTGACTTGACAGTCTTTTATCCAGCCACCGAGCCCGCAAATGAATGAAAGCTTCGTTGGGATTAAAATTAAATTAAACAAGAGTTGATGATTGAAACAAACAGTATTTAAACACTTCAATATTAAATGGTACAAATATTTTAAGATACCAGGCGCTGAAAGAATTTTTTTTCTGAAAAGGTCAAGTGTTCTATTACGATAATCTATGGCGTTATTCTACTATGAAACCTTTTCAGAGTGATCGAAAAATGTTTAAGAAAATATTAACTCGTTACGTTTGTATTAGTCAAGAATACGCTAGAGACGGTTTATGGTTCACAGTATTTCATTAAAAATCCAGACTTTTTACTAATTAACCAATGCTTGTCTTAGTCTATGATAGGCTTCCATAATTCTTTGCTATATTATTTGGATGGAAGTTTTGTTGATTTGTCTTTTGATTATTCAGTATATTCATTAAGCAAAAGTTCCTCCATTTCAGGGTTATTCACCAGTAGAGGACAGGACCACATCATCACCACATGTAGTAAGTAGGTTTTTATGAAGATACCAGCTGGACGACCAGTTTTAAATTCAGAGTTGTCGTTCTCCTAGACTGGTTGCCAACCACTTATAGAGAGTCCAGTCTGCCCTACGGGATTTTCCTAAGAGTATTTGTGCAAAAATGAATGCAATGATCTCAGCCGGAATTAGAACTCGACACGCCGATTCCACACCGATAAGCGCTACGCTATGAGCGAATCCAACAAATGTTACTTCTTTCTGATGAGTGAAATGTTTATATTTACGTTAATCTCATTCACATCAGTTTGGCAATGTTTGTGAATGGAAGAGCAATTAACAATAGGTACATTTATATTGGGAACTATGTATTTATAAAGGTTTTGCATATTGAAAACAGTACTTTGAACATAAGAAGGTAAGACAAGTAATCTAAAGAAAAATTATTATTATTATTATTATCTTACTTATTATAAAACGCAGATTGTGTGTGTGTGTGTGTGTGTGTGTGTGTGTGTGTGTGTGTGTGTGTGTGTGTGTGTGTGTCTGTACGTTTATATATTGGATCGGATTTCCTACATTTTTCAACTGATTTCAACAAAACTTCACGGGACTGCGTAAAATTACCTTGCGGTGGTTCTAACAGCGTCAAAAATTGGAAAAACACAATGGTTTTTGCACGAAATCAGTTTGAAAACACGATTAAGAGGCATTAATGAAAGGGGGACAACTCATATCGAGTTATACTTATTAATATCAAGTTATCGAGTTATACTTATAAAACCCAGGTTCACTTTTGTTTTGGCAGGTAGTGTTTCTTATTGTCTTGCACACTTTTTTCTTTATTTTTACATTCAGAATGCTTTAAAAACTCCATTTGCAAGACAATTGTTTATAATAAAATTCTATTCAATCGGTAGACTCATAACGATTGAAAACAATGTTTTTGCTTGAGTTTGGGTTTGACCAATTCGTAAAAAACAAAAAACGAAAAAAACAAAACAAAAAAATAAAACTAATTAAGACATGCGTCAACCTTAAACAATAATCTTTGTCAATTTTATTTTTCAGTCTTTATGATGGTCGATACTTGATCTATCTCTTACTGTTACATCCCCGGGCAACGCCGGGCTCTACTGCTAGTTATTAATAGTAGTAGTATTTACTTTGATTTCTGTTGTATACTCATTTCCTTCTGAGTCCCAACCAGAGACCTAAGGTCAGAAATGGCTTCATGACATTTTTACTGAACATTTTTGTAAAAAAATAAAACAACCTAAAATCGGAAACATTTTGCATAGATCTAAGCCCTTCATAAGTTGTTATCTGTGATTGTAAAAACAATTTTTTTTATATCTTTAAGGCATGACTTACCAAGGATCACTTTAAACAGGTCTATCAGAACCTTTTTCAATCAGAACTGGAATTATTGATGACTTCATGTACTACACTTGGTTTAGATTTCCACGTCAAGATCCTGGTATTTTGATAGTTTTTTTTAAAGATCTACAAAGCTGCATTACAGTATATAGGAATTATCATGTCAATAAGAAAGCACAGTCTCTTTTTGTGGTCTTTGATCACTATGTCTGGGCGATTAGATTTGATTTTTCTGTCTGTGTGTATTGTAAAGTCCCATAAGATCGTTACAGGTCCTATGTCTGCAACCGGGTTTGGGTGGCGTTCATACAAATTTCTTAGTTTCCTTCCAATATTATTGTTATCATTATTATTATTATTATTTGCTTATTCTTTCACAAATCGAGAAAATAATGGAATAGCGATGATTTGTAGCCTTCGTTGAAAATCTTATTTTATTGAATTCAAATTTGGCTACGTATTCTTATCTTACAATAACCGCCTTCTGTTTTCATTCTTTGCTGTCGCCATCTTTATTTCATGTTGTTGCGAGGATATCAGAACTTGAGAAGAGAGAAAAAATAATCATACTAAGGCAATCAATATTGCTTGTTCTTTCAGTATAGAATTAAAAAGAGAGAGAGAGAGAGAGAGTAAATTGGAAGGAACATTATTTCTGTAAATAAAAAAAAATATCTTTTTTGAAGTCCTCGTATTGATTTGTGGTTTTCTGATGGCGGGAACAGAGAGCTAGCACGTTTCTCATAATTATATTCTTGGCGTTATTATTGACCTGTCAAGTGATTCCTGTACTCTTCTTCGATATGCCGTGTCTCTTAAAGGCGTGGGCAAACATGGCACTCCACAACTTCCTATCCTTTGTAGCTTTTAGCGAAATTTATGTTCTTACTATTTCTCCCATTCCTTGTTCTATCGTCCATTTGCACAAGTTCATTAGGTAGCTTATTCGCTGTTTCCATCTGTCACCTTGACTTCAGTATGCCTTGTGAGTGTCAAATTCACCAAAATTTCTTTCCTCATTGTGTTCCCTGGAAATTTCAACTGTCTCTTTCTGATTCTAAATATAAGCTTCTTTTCTCTCCCAGTTTCCTTAAAACTTCCTCGTTGCTTACATGCTCCGTCCATGGTATTCTTAGCATCCTTCTGTAAAACTCCTGTTCACAAAAGATAAAGCAAAGGCTATACTAATCTTGGCTCTTGGATATTGTTCAAATTCCTTGTATTTATTTTTTAAAAAAAATCATTTCAGTGGAAGTTTTTTAAAAATAAACACCTTCTTTTGCGTCTCCGTTTCGTGTCCTCTCAGGACGTAGGCGATCATGGCTCTCCACAATTTTCTGTCATTTGTAGCTCTTAATAAATTTTGTCTATTTGTTATTTCTATTAAACCTTGTCCCGTCATCCATTTACTCAAGCTCAGTAAGTTTGTTATGCGTTGTTTCCGCTCCATCTCTTGCCTTCAATAAGTCCTGTGAGTATCAAATTTTCCAAGCCCTCTTTCCTCATTATGTGCCCTAGTTTTAACTCTCTTTTTAATGTTAATTATAAATAATTTTTGCTTCCATATTTTTTTCTAAAATTTGTCATTGCACATATGTTCGTTCCATAATATCCTCAGTATCCTCCTGTAGATACATGTTTCTGTTGCCTCGTCTCCTCTTCATCGGTGAGGATTCGTCCTCTCATATAGGAGGACTGATGCTACGTAACTATTCAGTACTATTTGTTTTTAACGAATTTTTTTCTGTTTCCTAATACTTTGCTTAGCTTTTGAAAGACAACTTTCCATACAGCCAATGAACCTTCGAATTTCGGTGTCGCACTTTCTGTCCCCTGTTAAAACATTTCCCAGATATTTAAAATTTTATACCTGTTTAATTTTGTCATCTCAAATTTGTAATTTGCATATTGGGTCTTCTTTTCATTGATGCGTATTTACATTTGTTGTTATTATCACAAAGTCTCGACCGCCCCCCCCACACACCGCCTTTCTTCAGGCGTTTGTTGATCCGGGTAACCTTCAAGGAATTTAGTACTGAATCTTTTATTTAACGCAACAAATTATGCAGCACTTATTTCATTTAACTACATTACTTAGAACGATTACTTCGCTACTTATGTAAATATAAAAACAGTCTTAGTAAACTATAAGTAACAGATGGCTATAAAAATACACTGTTGATTATTTACAGCTGATTTCTTTCAATAATGCACTGACTATTGTTGACGTCATGTGGTAATAATTGTAAGTAAAATGATGCATTAAAATAAGTAATTATGTAATCGTTTTAAGTTCTCTGAATATCGGTAGCTTCATTTAATCTACAGGAGTAGATTTTCCTCGTGCCACTGTTCATGATTATGGATATCATATCTTGTTCTCTTTTTAGTACTATTTAATTATTACTCTTCCTTTTTTCCACTGCGTTTAGGTCTGGAATTGAACTCACAATTTCTATGTCACCGAATTTACAAACCAACACTTTCATCCATTACGTTATTGCCTCGAGCACTACTAAATATGAACAAAACTAGTTACGTCCCCTGGACGTGGACAGCGGAATGAGAACAATCTACTGTCGTAGATTAAATAAAGGGTTCAGTTCGAAATTCAATGAAGGTTACCCGGATGAACAGACACCTGGAAAATGCCGGACGGCACAAAGGCCGAACTGCTACAATAACAACAACAAAGATATTCGTCCGAATGTAAATATAAATAATGTAAGTAGTAACACTTCATCACAGACATTCAAACAGAAATTTGTTATCAATTGGATAAAATCAGTTCAACAACTCGGTGAGGACAGTGGTTTGCGAGATCGCTATATTTACCACTGTCACAAGTGCATATACCTTGAAATTTAAACACTGTTAAGCACTAGTTATAAATCCTACCACCAAAACTTAGTAGCTGATTAAGTCACGTCATAATGTGTGTCCTATAAACAATTAGGATCGTTGGAGCACCACATGCACTGCAGATATAGTAGTGGTAGTGTGCCTAAGGCAAGATAGACTGACAGAGCCCATTTCTCTTTAGGTTGGTTTTGAATTCAGAATTTTTCTTTTTCTAAGATTGGTTGCCACCTCAAGAATGCAAAAGTCCAGTAAGTCCTGCTATTTAATGCATATCTGGTGGTAGCGTATAGGAATGAAATGGATTCATGCCTTTCCCCAAATGTATTTATGCGAAAGTGAACGGAACGAACTTGGCCGAAATTCGAACTCGGCCGCGTCGTTAAAGGTTGCCAATGACCGATGAGAGCATATATTCAACTGGAAGTGCCAGTGATATTTGCTACTCTTAACTTAATACGACACAAAGCCAGACACAAATATAACATTACTCGTCTCAGTGTGAAAGCCAAAAGCAAATGTTAAACAAAATTATCGAAATTTGTGCAGGTAGATGTTCGTGACGTGAGCGTTGTGAAAAGAATTATCTAATGTTTAGATCTCGTATTTCCCGCTTTATAGAACGCAATGAATGTTTTGTGTGCGCTAATCATATTCAGCTGTTGATTCATTCATATTTATATATCGTTTTTTATATGTTAACATTATTTGAATTTGTGGCATTATGCTGCAATAGACGTTGCACACAAATTTCGCACAAGGTTGCCAAAAGAAACAGAGAATATCAGAGGTTCGATCTGGAGTCAATCCCAGTCATCGAATGCATCTGCTATTACAAGTGTCAGAACGAGAACAGAACGAGAACAGAACGAGAATGTGGGACAGATGGATAGATTTGTATTACTTTAAACGTTATTTTTAATGGACACGCGTATTTGAGTCGACGCTCTGTTTTATTTTAAACAGTATTTATTTCGTCTTCCGATCTGCACACTCGAGAAAAAACTGATGAAAGTAAATGTGCAGGATTCGAACCTGCGTAGGAGAAATCATCATCTGAACCGGTGTGTTTGACTTGATCGACTCCGAAGAGCTTCATAGTCAAGCAAGGTTCTATTTGCCTTTGAAGCGTATTCACGAGTTCAGATTTTTTCAAGATGCATATCTGCACACTTTCATATCCGAAACGTAAAGAAAGCAATTTCTAAAGAATTAATGGATTTTACTTTTTTTTTAATCCGACATTTTTTATTACTTCAAACATCAATAGAACCTTGCTTAATAGTGAAGCTCTTCGTAGCCAGACAGTTCAAGCACGCCCGATCAGATGGTGGTTTCTCCTGCATAGGTGAACGAACGTTTGAATCTTGCCAGAGGGCACATTTTCTTTAACAAGTTTTCTCACGTGTGCAGGCCCGTAGAAGAGATAAATACTTTTAAAAAATAAAACGGAACGTCTACGTAAATACGGGTATCCACTGAAAATAACAGCAGACAAAGGGTGCTACATGGAAATCCGAAGGCGCATAGGGATAGCCAAAGATGCATTTCAAAAGCTAAGGAGAGTATCAAGAAACAGAAAAAAATCGTTAGAAACAAAGAAAAGAGTACTGAATTGTTACGTGATATCTATCCGCCTATATGGTAGTGAACAATCTTCTCAGAAATGAAGGAGAGACTTGAAGCAACAGAAATGTTTTTCTACAGAAGGATGCTGGAGATACCATGTGCCGAACATGTGAGCAACGACGAGAAAATGGAAACAAAAAGGAAACTTATACTTGACATCAGCAAGAAACAGCTAAAATTTCTAGGGCACATAATGAGGAAAACTGCTTGGAAAATCTGATAACAACTGGACAGATTGAAGGCAAGAGGAATAGAGGAAAAGAATGCATGACTTATTTAACTTAAGTAAATGAATGGCGGAACAAGGTTTAAGAGAAATAACAAAAATAATATTTATTAAGAGCTACGAAGGACAGGAAATTGTGGAGAGCCATGATCGCATACGTCCCGAGGGGACACGTCACATAAAGAAGAAACCAACGCAAATCATTGGATGAATTATTTTTTCATTTTTATATGTATTTTTTATGGTGTAAGTACGGTCGTTTTTCAAGTCAAATTTACGCTGAACACATTTTTACCAATATGTTTTTCCAGAACAAACTGGGACGATGAAAGTATCAGTATAAGCCATTAAGTTTAAATTAACTAAGAATATAATACTTATGGCGAATATAATACTTTTTTCTGTTATTTATAGACTGTTGGTTAGTTTGTTTAACGGCATATCAACTCTTTATGGGTCATTTAATGCGGACATTTAATTTTGGTAAGTTTTGGTAATTTTTTACTATTAAAATCTATTGCTATTATTTTTTTACTATAGAAATGTATTTTTTATAATTTCATAGTATTTTGATCCCAGTTTGGGGGTTTTCTTATTTGCCCATACCTAAAGGTACTACCACCCTGTGTCAGCAATTAAGCAGCGTCATTTATGGAACGCGTTCTTCAGCAGGTTATCCCAAGATTGGCAATGCTCCAATTTAACTTAAATTCTATAAGTTAAGATAAATTTAATCAATTATCAATTGTCTTATTCTATTATAGGTTTGCATAATTATTAGGTTGGTGCAAAAATAATGTCGTTTTCTCACATGTGAGAAAACGACATTATTTTTGCACCAACCTAGAATTTGTTATATTATTTGGATGGGAGTTTTGTTGATTTTGCTTTTTGATTATTCAAATTATTCAATAAGCAAAACTTCCTCCCCTCTTTCTCATCCACCTTAGGGTCATTCCCTCCGGAAAACAGAATCACAGTCTGACCACATAGTTTCTGTAGCGAGTAGATTTTGCGGGATAGAGATGCCAGCCCGGCGACCAACCAGTTTTAAATTAAAAGAGTTGTTTTTCTCCGGGACTGGTGGCTAGCAATGTATAGAGAGTTCAGCCTGCTCTGGTGGTTGGGGGAGGAGATGAAGAATAGACGGATTCATAACAGTCCTATGGGTAGCTGTGCGAAATACGGGTACGTCGGAAGTACCACTGTACACCATTCATGTCCCGTCAGTTTAAAAATATGTTTGTCTTTTTGAATCCCAGAATTAAATATTATTTAAAGTTTTAACACAGATTTAAATAATGTATTAATAAAAAAAAATTCACTGCATTTTACAATCGATAACGATTAACACAGGATTTTGTTTCATCCGTGACTGAAATTTATGAAACATATACAAATTCTGAAATTAACATCTCAACATGCCTTTCTATTCGATTCGGGCATTGGGTATTTTAAATGTTTTTTGATGTCCTTTTATTTCTAGTAGTTAAAAACAAAGATGCAGAAAAAACAGTAAAGAAAGGTATGTGCCGTTTATGGAGATGGTACCATAGCTGATAGTATTGTTTGTAAGTAATTCGCTATGACCAGGAGTAAAAATTTTAATCCGAGAAAGTTCATACAGGGCTGCAATCGTTGATGATAACCAAATCTAAACGCTGATTAAATATAATCCAGATCATATGATATGGGATATCATAGAGATATTCTACATATATCATTTGAGATTTGTAAATCATTTAAAAACACTTGTAAATGTTTTTCATTGCGATATGATTTAACGTAAATAAATTTAATGGAACTCATTTCCATTTGCGAGTCTCTCTTCAAACACAACAAAAGTTACTCATTAAAAAAAAGTGATTATAGGCGAGGAAAATATATCATTTAAAACAATGTGGATCGAAAGGGACGTGGAGAAAAGAAAATGAGCTACCATTGACCATTCTAAAAGCCGGTGTAACATTGGGTATTATGAATGCAGATAAATCAGTCAATTAAGGGCCATACGCGATACACGATTTCGATTCATGGCTGACTAGGCAGAGGACTTTTCCCACGGTTGGTTGCCGTTTTTTTCTGCGGTAGACATGTCGCTAAACAAGGCTATAGGGCGTAGTCTGTCCTGCTATTCAGCACATAGCTGGGAGGGGAAGAGATGGATACATACATTTTTCTATGTGTATTTACACGTAAGTGAGTGTAAAGAACTCGACGGAAATTTGAACTCGGCTCTCCGATTTTTGCCGATATCCATTACATCACAAAGGACATCTAATTAGGCCAATTAAATCGATGAAAGGCATCTGGAATTGACCACTCGAAAAGGTGTCGTCTTTCATCGGAACAACAACAATCCTCACTTCTATTTTCAGACCCGGCAGAAATGATACAGCATGACTCGGTTGTCTTATTACATCCGCCGTACTCATCTGACACTCTACTTTTGTATTACCACTAATTTAAATCCCTACAAAATTATCTCATTGAGAAGATATTAGACCAGTTCATAAGCCAGAAAGATCACAAGTATGGGGAGCATGAAATCATGAATACGCAGAATGAAGCCACTTGGCACATATAGACCTTGAACTTTGTCGTGCATACACACTAAGAACATTCTTGCTCACTTCTGTCGTTTATAGCAGTGCCTGGAAGGAAAGTGTGTAGAGTGTAGTCATCTCACCACACTACAGAGATTCCATCAGTGACTATAGCTTGTGCAACAGTTTTTAGCTAAGTGTGATACTATTTGTCGTTGCCGCGGTAAAACGGAAGAACGTTTTGTTAAAACATAAGAAACTTTTATATGCTGAGAGACATTTAAACGAGAAGGGTTAATACCAAAAACCCGTGGGAAGAATTGAGGATATAATTCACCCATAAACGACTTGAATTGTGTGTAGAGCAGTTTGAACAATGGAAAAAGTGACCCAGACTTAGGAGGCAATGTTGATTGACACAGCTGCAAATGCAAGCTGTAAAGCGAAATTTTCATTTTTCATAAACAACGAATTTGGAGTTGATTACCCTGGTTGAAAGTTGAATTAAAATACTAAGAGGTGATTTAGTGAGAGGGTGGAGAGAGGGAATTCCCCAAAGTTATGACGTAAGTCGGAGGGGGGGATTCAACGAAATGCTCCTACCCCGCCATACCAGTTTGGGCGAATGTCCATAAATACGAAGGGAATTTAGCAGAAGAGAGAAAAGAGTCAGAAGAGAAGGAGACCAGACCAGAGACAAGAGAAAAGCCCACGTGATTATCTGCTGATGAAAGCCTCCGATTCAGCCTTGTGTCAAACTTTACCAAAGCAGCAAACTAAACTTTGCCATGTCAACAACGATAATATCACTTCCGATTTAGATGTGGTTTAGGCTGATAATTAATTGCATGCGAACTCTGATATAAACCAGTTATTGTACGGAGGACTGATATAAAAACAGTATTTTTACTTTTGTTCAATTTATTCGAGTGTAATTTTTTTCTTCCTGCACGTCATCGCCCTGCTTGGACTAGCCTAACACGAAGATACTCGCGCTGATTCGATCTTGACTGCCTTATGATCGAACTTAAATCATAACGTGGGATAAGGTTAGCTCTGGATTGAAGCGGTCACCAACCACCAGCCGCGATGTTGGAAGTCTTGGATTGCATAAGTAC
>OZ010584.1:37768341-37778341 GCA_963932145.1 Acanthosepion lycidas | reverse complement strand
AGATTATAGTGATTTTCCAAGCGTAGCTTAGATGTGGCACAAGGCCGAAAGAAGGGGGTACCCAGTGAGGATCGAACTCACTACTCAATCGTAATTGTTCTAGCGAGAAAAGCTTGCTAGCCATTATACTACCTCGAGGTGCCCAGACAGCAGATTATTCCCACTTACAATAGTGTCCAACGTATTTATAAGGATTGGTACATAGCCATTTTTGTTCATAGGTATGGTATATAACAATATATTTCGATTAAAAAATTAGAAATGATCAAGCAGAAAGAAAACTGGGAAAAGATAACAATGATATGCGCTCATATGTCTAAAATAACTGCATTATGCATAATATATAACTGCATTATCTATAAGCAGAAGATCTATAAACAGTTGCTGGAAAGGAATTATTTTTCGATAATGTGTCTAATTGTTAATTGGCCAACGATTTTAAATTCTTAAATAGCTGTTGCATCAGGTACAATCAGAAATTTCACAAGAAAGATGTTTCTTTGCTATAATTGTTTAAAATAGGACAGTGTTCGAAATAAAAACATGCATTTTTTTTCTTTATTTTTCTTTCTTCATTTTCATTTTTTTCTGAATTTCTAAATTCTGCACAATATTGATTTGTTTAATAATTAAAGAATAATTTATTGGATGCGTTAGCGAAGTGTACATTAACATAACAACACAAGATAAAATTTCACATCATTCGCTTTTGATGACATGCAAAAAAAATATGGTAATAAAATTTATTGGAAATTTTAGATTTGATTTTCATGAGTTTATAAAAGAAAACGCTTCAAATGCGAAAACAGAACCTTGATATACACTAATGTGTCAAAAATCTTAGAATAACAATTTGTAACTATTTACACGATTTACATTGTTCGGACTGTTGGCCTCATCTTTATTGTTATATTTACGACATTTTGGCCGTTGTACGCTGCGGTTTTCTTATTCCCACAAACTGGGATAGATGAGTGCAAGAGTATAACAGCTCTCAGAAAACAGCCTCGGTCTGCCTGAAGGGATTATCGGAAAAATACAAAAGATCTGTGGTCCATATAACATCAGGACGATCTTCAAAAGTCTTCAAATACTTCGCAGACACATCTTCCGAGTAAGACACCCCCTCATAGAGAAAAACATGACTAAGAACTGTGTGCACGCTAGATGCAAAGTGAGATATATACTGGAGAAAGTCAAGCCTCCCAAATCAAATATCACAAAATTAGAAAGGCTGGTACTCAAAACTCTACAGAGGAATGGCATCATCAAACTACTAGCTGACAAAGACAATGCGACTCTAGTAATGGATAAAACAGAATATACAGAAAAAATGAAAGACCTCATTAGAAATGGTAGCTACATTAAAGGAAAATCCAACAATGTAAAAAAGAAAAAAACTGTCGCAGATCCTAAAGATGAGGACAACAGTCCAAACAATATAAACAGTCTAAATAGTTACAGTACCTCATCTCAAAAATATAAACAGATGTTAAAACAATATGTAATGTTAATCGTAGGTGGCGCCACCTTATCATGACGTCGTGGAAATGCTCAGACCAAAACAATTGTGCGTTGACATCTGATAAATCAGTGTGAATACCTACAAGGCTGATTATGAATGTGATTGATTTATTCTATGGCTTATCAACCCATTGTAAGTTATCTAATTCCAGGTTTTTTTAGAAATATTTTTTGAGATAATAATGGTTTTAGTAATTGCTGTAACCTAGGGAAGATTAATGAATAAAATAATCACACGAATGTTGGTAATGAACGATAATACTTCGGACAAGAACAACACATATAAGATTCGCCAGTGGCGCGTAGAAGTAGTCAACTGCTAGAAGTGAGTCAAGTGAATTCAGCAACGAATCTCCAACTGCAGTATTTACTACTGTATTTATATGAATGGAGACATACCTATTATCGTCCGTAGGTATGCTACAACAGTAATAGAAGTCTTACTAATGAACCCTTAGCTGGGATGTAGATGAGGAGAATTTCTACCTTTCCCGAGCGGGTAACTGAATATAGCGAACCCGGGAATTGGAACTCGGCTTTCTGAATAACAATCCTGAGTCATTTTGCATTACACCAAACTCACCTGGTATTCCTAAGCGGTCAACCATCAAGTTATTGACCAGGTTCGTCGTTGCTTAAGACCTATGGGAACTGGTGTTTCAACGTGATATGGCCGTAAGCCTGCTCATGAATAGGAGACGTGAATTATTAAGTATTGTGAGACCTGAAACTACCTACACAATAGACTCTTCCAGGCCTATATTACGTAGGCGACATAGCACTCTAGAGGAGAGTGACGGAGAGTCTCTAGTACGACTACCAGTGTTGGACACTAACTTATAGTAAGCTCTGCTTACACTATCTCTGTAACCTGTTGTTAATATATCTTTCTTACATCTAATCCGTGTTCCGTGTTTTACTTCTGTGGGCCCAACTTTGGCACCCACATCATTAAGTGAGGGCGCCAAACGAATAGATTACATTTTTGAAATTGGAGGAATATTTGACATCCTTCGATCTATATTGTCATGTCTGTATCGGGAATACCTGATGGAAGATCTTACTGCCCACTGTGAACAGTGCAGTGGCTGATGACGGGTCTTGAATGATCGTAACCAGTGGTGTGTGACTAAAGTTGTCAAGAGTAACAACTAGCTCAAATCATATATACATTCAATACAGGAGGTACCAGACACATATACATTAGGTCAGTTTAGTTCTCTAGCTTCCATGTTATATGGGAGCAGAAAACCATCCAGTACCGCTTTTAATGCCATGACACCGGTCACAAAAATCTAGATGCATGTCACGCGAAACGAACCCCTGAAGAATTGGCAAAGTTTATCAGTTACGGTTCTATTTTCTTTTCTTTTTTTTAGGCTGATGTTAGAGTTCAGATATGGTGTAAATTTTCGGGACCATGAACTCTAGTTGCCAGTAAGTCATCATTCAGATTGGTGGTAATTTCATAATGGTTTGGAGTATTAACATAACACAGGTTCGGTGGACTGCTTCGCCTAAACTCATCATTACCTCACAGCTACGTTGCATAGCTTCATGTTCATTTGCACCTGTTCATGGCATCAGTATCCCAATAACTAGGGATTATTACAGCAGGATAACTTCCCCATGTCATGAGGCCCAAGTTTCTCAGAATTGATTTGATGGGAATTTTGGAAAATTCCGACGATGGCATAAAACAAAGCAAGCATTTACGGGACGTTGCGAAGAGGTTGGAGGGTTTGTGAAAAAAAAAATTTAAATTTAAAATTTGGTAAAAATGAAGAAATTGATTGGTTGGTTGGTTGGGTTTTATGGCATATCAACCACTGTGGGTCATTTAATGCCAAATTAAGGTGTACATATATATATATATATATATATATATATATATATATATATATATACACACACACACACATATATATATATATATATATATATATATATATATATATATATATATATATATATATATATATATGCATACATACATACACATACACCTATACATATATTAAATATACAGTACTATAAAACATATAGCTGGCAACATTATTTTTTCAAAAACGCATAGCTGGCAACATTATTGTTTCAAAAACACATAGCTGGTAACATTATTTTTAGAAACGCGTATAGCTGGCAACATTATTTTTTCCAAAAAAACGTATAGCTGGCAACATCATTTTTTTCCAAAAAAACGTATAACTGGCAACATTATTGTTTCAAAAACGTATAGCTGGCAACATTCTCGTTTCAAAAATGCATTCCTGGCAACATTATTTTTCCGAAAACATTATCTGAGGCCTTGTTGTTGGACGTAGTTTATCGTCATACCCAGGACGTATACATATATTAGATATACAGTACTATCAAACATATAGCTGACAACATTATTTTTTCCAAAAAACGTATACCTGGCAACATTATTTTTTCCAAAAAACATATAGCTGGCAACATTGTTTCAAAAACGCATACCTGGCAACATTATTTTTTCCAAAAAACGTATACCTGGCAACATTATTGTTTCAAAAACGTATAGCTGGCAACATTATTTTTCCGAAAACATTATCTGAGGCCTTGTTGAACAAATTGGAGAGATTTAAAGAATAGGAAACCCATTAATAAAGCATAATTAATCAGTTTCAGACAATAGCCTTTTTATTGAAAACTATATTATCGGGCAGAATTTAAGCTTGCTGCCACGGATGTCTTTTGATTAAGCCTTCATCACAATAGGTAGCGGGGAGTAGATGCGATAGGCAACAATAAAATTGATAAAATTGAAAAAATTGATCTAAATTGATCACTGAATTTTAGTATTGCGTTAATATTTAAGCTTACCTTTTAAAAGTTCACCCATAATACTTCTGCTGCCACTTAATTTAAAGACAGTTTGGTGAACGTAGGTCCTTACTTTCCGTACAAACAATTATTTTTTATTTCATCGGTGGCTTTCGCTGGATTTCGCAATTAATTTCATTCCCAAATTTATTTCCAAATAATAAAAATTGTTATCGTACAAAATAATTCAGCGCAAATAAATCAAGTAAAAAAATCGCCGAAAACAATCGCAGTAATGAAAATTTGGGAATCCAAAATTTCAGGATTGCGGGTCTGGATCCTGCCTTGAATGTTTTTAATTTACTCACGGTGTCGGCCTGATTCCAAAATGGTATAATATGTTGTGCTACAGCTTCTAGAAGTAAAAAAAGAAAATGTGTGACACAGTGACACACTGACATTCGCATTTATTATATAGAGTATTAATAACTTGCGATATCTTTATTGAGTGGTGTATGGATCAGTTACAACAAAATTAGTATAGGAGATGAAAAAAATGAACATAGAATAAACTGCTCTAAGGGTAGTTTCGCCCAACACTACAAATTGCTACAAAACTAAAATATTAACCTAAAAACGCGAGTCCTGTCTTTAAATAACCTCGTCAGATCGAGACTTTCATCCGGCTTGTATATATGGCGCCAAACCTGTTCAGAAATATCTAAACTGTCAGCTCTATACAACCACTTTCACATATCGATTATTAAAAATGGCTTTGAGCAAATGAAGCCTATCACAAATAAAGGGCTGTACCAGATAACAAAAACCATATCACTTGAGGACTTTCAGCATCAGCAATAACTAAAATGGATAGCACATGTAACTCGAAGATAAAATAATAATAACACAGTCAAAATGTTAGCTTTCCATACTATATCAAACGGAAGGTTAGGAAGGAAGCTTCAGTCAGTACTGGAAAGAGCGATAACAGTTCATGGACTTCAGAAATCTATTCTTCTGAAAAATGTTGTAAGAGAAAGATTTTATAAATGTCCATAAATTACAACTGATGGTAACACTGGTTGCTAATGAATATCGAATATAAGAAGCTATTATTGCAACAACAAAAAAAAAGAAGAAAATATTCACATTACGTAAAATATATGTCACCTTATAAGATGGTAACTTTAAGTGTGTCTAAAATATTTAATATGCGAGCAAAACTTTATCCAAAAGTTTATCTACAATTTTTCCCCCAAGGTACAACATATTATACGAAAACTATAAAAACAATAAAAATTAAACCGACAAACTTTATCCGTTGTTTGTGTCTATCAGTTATGTGCCATGCGTGATATACGCTTAGGCGATCATGTATCTTTCGATACATGACTGACGAAACAGATTTTTCTCGCAGTAGGTTGTCATTTCTTTCTGCTATAGAATACGGTCTATCCTGCTATTTACCCATAGCTGGGGGGGAGAGGGACATGATTCCTACCTTTTCTAAGGGTATTAGCACGTAAGTGAATGTAACGGATTTGACTGGAATTCGAACTCGGCTCTCCGATTCATCAATCCATTACGCCGCCGTGCCTCCTTGTTTTTGTCTATACACTGTTTAAATATTCGGGCTTTACATGGTTGATGGAATCTATGGGATTACATTAGTTCGTGGTTGTTTTTATACGATTTATCAACTTGTATGGAATGTCAAGCCACATTTATAGTGATAATGACAAGGAATTTCTAACCGCTGGAAAGCTCCTCAAAGTAGTTTTTATTTTGAATGAGTACACGACCTCGTTTGGGTCTTATCAAATAAAACACCAGACTTGTACTCCGCTTGGTTTGGCAGTGTTTGGAAACGCCTTATTCGTACAGTGAAATCGTACCTCTTTGACGTTCATGTGGATTATTTCTATTTACTGACTATTTTGTTTGCTATTCAGGACGCCATAAATAATCGACCATTGACATTCAGATGTTCTTCAGATTCGTCGTTGGATGTTATATTTCCCAGCAACGTTATACACCCTGGTAAAATATAGGGATCATAATAAGAAGACTGGGTATTGACATATGTAGTACTGAACCTCCTGATCAGACGTCGATTGTAGAAACAGTCCGTAAACGAGATTTGATGCTAGAAAAATTCGAAAAGTTGTGGTACAAGGAATATTTCCTCCGCTTGCGGAAATCTTCAAGAGATCTATTCAAGACTTCATTTGGGAATGAAATCAAGACTGGATATATCTTATTGATAAAATGACCCAACAAATCCAGACCCTTTTGGATGATGAAACGAATCTTGAACCTCATGAAAGATGAGTTAGTTAGATCCGTGAGCCTTAAAAAAAGGGATAGCAGTGTTCAAACGTACTCTATTAAGCACCTGACCTCCTTATAGTTGGCTGTAACGCATGAAGACGATGAGGTGGCCACTTATTCTCAAGAAATTGATCATCCAACTCATTTAGAAAATGGGTTGGCGATTTGCCCAGGACGTGGCCAACAAGAAAGTGACCGACCGTGAGATGTTGTGATGCCTGCGACGAGTGGTATCACTGGACCTGTGCTAATATTTCCAAAGCCGCCTCCACTGATGTGATCATTGAACAAGTAGGCGGATCTACCCATGGGTATTGCTTCCGTGGGAGTCTAAACTTTTTGTGAACTTTACGGGTAACTGCGTCTACTCGGCGATAAGCCGCAACAACGGACATTGTTTCAGCCCTATACTACCAGCTGCATTCAGTCGCTATCGCCGCTCGACTCCGGGTAACCACCTGTTACCAAAAGTTGCGTGAAAATGCAAAAATGTATCGAGAAAGACAGTAACCAGATGACTTCACCGAGCATGACTTCGAGTTTGTCGTTCAAGGTTTACTCCTTTTCTTAAGGTTAAACACCTAAAAAGCAGATTAGCTTATATCAGAAGTCCTGTAGAACTCTGATGGCGAGATGGGACCAAACTAGAATTATTTGAGCGCATGAAATCCTAGTATTTATGAAGGAAATCGAATGAAACTCGTAAACCCACAGATACTTTTCCTACAATTAAGTAGGGTGGCAGATACACTATGCTTTGGGGATGTTTCACTGCTTCTGGGCCAGGAGATCTAGTGGGAGTACAGTATATCTTAGAGAAAGAGCAGTATTTGGGTATTCTTAAAAATAATATAAAACAAAATACACAAATATTACGTCACAGGACATTCCAACAAGACAATGCCCTGAAATATACAAAACAAATTGATACGAAATACTTAAATGAGAGCAAAATTAAGTTATTGTCGTACCCTGCACAATGTTCTATCCTAAACCCCATTGAAAATGAATGGGCATATTTTAAGAAAAAAGTAAGAGCCAGAAATTCTTCGCATTTTGGTGAAACTAAAAGTTATTGCCAGGGTAGAATGGAACAAAATACCTGTCAAGCTGTTAAAAACTATTAATCTATCAGATCATCCCATAAGTTCTGTCCGAATTTTAACTTTTTTTAAAATGAACGAAATTTAAAGAGTATTTTATAATGTCTAATGGAGCTGAACATTATTTTTATGTTTAGATGCATTTAAACTGATCAAATTTTATTTCAGTGAACAATAAAATTAAATTTTGTTTCATTAAAACCATGCTAACATGGAAGTACCCAAGAATCATTTGAGGCACATAATGTTCAAGAAAGGAAACTCAGCAGCCGAAGCAGCTAGAAACATTCACTCAGTTTATGGAGAGGAATGTGTGAATGAAAGAACTTGCAGAAGATGGTTTGCAAAATTCAGAGGTGGAGATTTCACCCTTGAAGATGACGATCGAACCGGACGTCCAGTTGATTTTGATGAAATGCTTCTTGAAGCAGCCCTTGAAGAAAATCCTGCTTTATCAGTTGAGGAATTGGCAGTGGTTCTCAGTTCAAACCATACAACTGTTCATCGTCATCTTCAACAACTTGGAAAAGTTCCTAAACTTGTAAAATGGGTGCCTTATGAATTGTCTGAAAACAACCTCAAAGTTGACATCTGCTCTTCTCTCCATTCTCGCCAACTTGTTTCACCTTTTTTGGATAAACTTGTGACTGGCGACGAAAAATGGATCTTTTTTCGAAGTGTTAAGCGTCGTAGACAGTGGCTTGGTAAAGGGGAAGGACCCCAGCCACAGCCGAGAAGGGAACTTCATGGGCAAAAGGTTCTTCTTTCAATCTCTTGGGATCGCCAAGGAATAATCCACTTTGAATTCTTACCACCTAATGCAACAATTAATGCTCAAATATACTGTCAGCAATTAGAACGTTTGAACGAAGCTTTGAGGAAAAAAAACCTGCTCTAGTGAATCGAAAAGAGGACAATGCGCGACCCCACACAGCAAAAATCACGTCACAAAAGATCGAAGAACTTGGTTGGGAGAAAATTCTTCATTCACCTTATTCTCCCGATCTTGCTCCTTCAGACTACCATTTGTTTCGTAGCTTACAGAATCATTTGGAAGAAACAGCTTTTATAACACAGGAAGAGGTTAAAATTGACATTTGTGAGTTCTTCGAATGAAAGCCAACATAATTTTAGTAATGGAATTAGTAAGCTTGTTAATAGATGGAAGGAAGTCATAGATAATCAGGGAAAATACATTGTTGATTGAATCTGTAATTAAATGTAACATATGGTCACTTGATTTCTTTATTCAAAATTCGGACAGAACTTATGGGATGACCTGATGTTAAAAACCACTAAATGCAATAATTGAGAATAAAGATTACGGAACTGATTATTGACGAAAGGTGGGGGAATGATTTGGTCTCGTGTTAAAAATTTGTTTGATATTGTAGATATTAATATTTGATATGAAATTAAAATTTTGTTGTGGGCATAACTGCTCATTCATTCAAATTCATTATTTATGAAAAAATGCGCATGAAATTTCCAGGGATTATAGCATTATACATAATTATAGGAGCTGGGGCGAATAATTCTGACACCAACTATATATATAATTATATATATATATATATATATATATATATATATATATATATATATATATATATGTGTGTGTGGTTGGATAGATGTGAGCTTGTGACCCTGGGTTTCACGCTTTAGCGATCGTCAGACAAACTGATTAATTTATAAGAAAATTTTGGTTTTATGTAGATTGCGTGTATTGGTGTTATTGTGGAAGTGGCGGGTTTTTTTCATCGTACTGACGCAAACATCGATGTATGCAGACATATATACATACTTGGTCGTCCGTCGGGACTCATACATATATAAACATATGTGGGCAGTTTCGGATATGACATATGTATGTATACGGGTGGTGTTGTGTCTATACATACGCATTTGTATGTTGAAATTTAAAGATTGGAAGTGTGGCGGAAATGTCTCGTGAATATCTCGTGAATGTATAAATGTCATATATTTTATTTTTCTGCTGAATAATATTTCCTCGCATGTATGTATATACGTGTGGTGGGATTTGTGTGAAATTATGATAGGTAAAAATTATTTATATTTATTTTTAAATTTTGAAAAAAATGGCGGTTTATTTGTTATATTTAAAGCTGGTTATTTGTTTGTTTTTGACTGTGTATATGTAACAGGTAGAAATTTGTAATCCTTATTGGTTATTTTATATGGTGATGTTTAATATTTAATATGCCGGGTGAGAGGGTAGTTTGATTTAATAACGGGTC
>OZ010584.1:37638341-37765841 GCA_963932145.1 Acanthosepion lycidas | reverse complement strand
CACCAGCAGAAATCACTTGACAATAAAAGGAATTTCTAAACAAAATCGATTCAGCTTCGTTTTCTTTACAACCGCAAATTGTGTTTTCAACAAAAAAGGGGAATTGAGGAATAGAAATTTAAATGAAAGCCTGCAGGTGAATCACAATGGTTGAAACAAAGATGTGCCAATTGAAAGGTTTCCAAATTGTACAGCTTACTTTTTTTTTATTTATGTAGCAGACATGTTTCATTGAATAATTATATAATTAGAAAAGAAGAAATTTAATTTTAAAAACAGGGGGAAATACTCCATATTACATTTCTCGTTTTCGCATTTGAAAACCGAAATGGTCTAATGATCATTTGCTTAATGCGATGATCATAATGTTCGTCGATTAATCGGGTAGAAAGGGATTATTTTTTTAATACTATTGTTCACACAAAACCAAACCGAAAAGCCATTCAGATGAAGAATTACTAAATGTTGTTGGAAGGGCATAAAAGAAAGCACATTATCAGGATATGTAACATAGATAAGGATTGACTCTAGGTTAAGATCGTACGTAGTGATCTAGGAAACATCCACTCGGGAGTCTGTTCCTCCTTACTAATGGAATACGAAGAAAATGAGAATGAGTTGAACCTGTATACGTGGCGTGGCGGTTTCGAGCTGTGGAGGTTTAGATTGGTAAAATGAAGGAATATAGATCACCTGAACCATGGAAATAGCGATAAATAGTGAGAGTTTGGCTATGTTTCGTCTGTGGTAATGGGTTGTAGGGTGGGAAATAATTCATCACCCACAAGGCCGCGTAAATACTTCTGAACTCTGTCAATACTGGAAAGTGAGGATTGAGCAAATCCATCCCAGATATGGCAACACTACTCCATTTTTGGTCTGATCTGACTAACACAAAGATAGCGCATGACAGAAGGAACCAAGTACTTTTTGGAGAGATACAAGGAAACAACTATTTTTCCAGCATCTCTAGCGGTTGATAATTAAACGTTACTAGGTTTTGGAGGTATTGAATGTTACCAGTGAAGTCCTCCCTCCATGGGAGCTAGACCAGAGGATAGATTAGTTTCCAGACTCTGGTCATCTAGACTTTTGAAGGTGTACCCATAAACCGTAGTATCGTCTGATTACACTGTGCAACACTTAAAAAAGTACAGAACATCTGTGGTCATTTTTATATTCACAATGGCATGAAAAATCCATTTCTGGCCTTCTTTTTGTTGAATTAGGTGTAGTTTTTGCAAAATTGTCACTTCTGACTGTGAGCAACTGATCTCCCTCTCTTCTTCTTTCTCTACAAATTTCAAGAATCTCGGCAAAATGTTAAAAATAAATTTCTTACAACATTGCGCTTCCATATTTTGTATATGTTATTATGTGCTTATATTTAAGCGTGTTTATCACTCAATACGTTATGCCTTAAAACCTGTATTTAATATATTTTATATTTCTTTATACTTTTTCTATAGGTTTCGAAAATGACGTCAAGACAGTGCAAAAATGATCCAAACAGATTCTGCTACATATGTGGCGAATTAGCATTTGCTAAAGAAAAACGCACTATTACAAGTCATATCATGAAATTGTACAAGGCGTATTTTCATTGTGACATAGGAGACCAAGACAAGCCATGGGCTCCTCATGTCTGTTGCCTTACATGTGTGAAGACACTGAGCACATGGTTTGCAAGAAAAAATGTTCACATGAAGTTTGGTGTGCCGCTGATTTGGCGTGAGCAGAGAGATCATTCTAATGATTGCTATTTCTGTCAGCAAGACTATACGGGCTGTACTACGGCAAAGAAAAAGAAACACATTGTTTACCCAAATTTACAATCAGCAATGTACCCAGTTGAGCACTCAAAAGATTTGCCTGTGCCAAAACCCCCAGATCAAGAAATGTGGAGTTCAAGCAGTGGAGATGAATATTCCAGTGATGAAACAGTAGAACAATGATCTAGAAAGCATGAATAAACCAATGCTATTTTCTCAAGAGTCTCTAAATGACTTATGTAGAGATCTCTATTTAACCAAAGACAAAAGTGAACTTCTAGAATCAAGGCTTAAAGAACGTAATCTTCTTAGAAAAGGAGTGAAGATAACACTGTACACAAAAACTGCATGTATTGTTTACCATGAAAGATGACTTATGCTTCTGTAATGACGTCGCTAAACTTTTTGAACAACTAGAAATACCATATGATAACACCAACTGGCGACTTTTCTTAGATGCATCCAAAGAAAGCATCAAAACTGTTTTGCTACACAACGACAACACTCTGCCATCTGTTCCCATAGCTTACAGCGCAACCATAAAAGAATCATATGAAAATTTAAAAACAATTCTAACGAGCGTACAATATAGTAGCCATAAATGGCATATTTGTGCAGATTTCAAGATTGTAGCCATGTTTACAGGCCTTCAGGCTGGCTATACTAAATTTTGCTGTTTCCTATGCTTATGGGACTCCAGAGCAAGAACTGAACATTATGTACGCAAACATTTGCTCGTTAGAGATGAAATTGAGCAAGGGAAATATAATATTAAGCACAAACCACTTCTGCAAAGTGATAAAATCCATTTACCACCTTTGCATATTAAACTTGGTTTGTTTAAACAATTTTTGAAAGCCCTGGACAAGGATTCTCTCGCATTTGCATATCTTGCAGAAAAGTTCCCTTCCCCAAGTCAAGCTAAAATAAAAGACGGTATCTTCATAGGTCCTCAAATTCGAAAAATTGTACGTGATGAAACTTTCAACACACATCTCAAGAAAAAAGAAAAATTTTCCTTTTAGTCATTCAAGAAAGTTTGTGATAAGTTCCTTGGAAAATATCGTTCAGAAGACTATGTGCAAGTTATAAATGATCTAATACGTCATTATCATGATATGAGGGTGTAACATGTCCCTTAAAGTTCATGTACTCCACTCTCATTTGAACTTCTTTGCGGAAAACCTTGGTGATGTGAGTGATGAACATGGCGAGAGATTCCATCAGGATATTTCAGTGATGGAGAAACATTTTAAAGGAAAATGGAACCCTGGCATGTTGGCAGACGACTGCTGGAATATAAAAAGAGAGGATGACACTATACACAAGAGGGTTAAGAGGACAAATGTTGTATAAACTGAAAGTTCTTCGTTTTTTATTGATAACCAATAATAATAAGTTTGTTTGTTTGTTTGTTTGTTTGGGTTTTATGGCATATCAACCACTGTGGGTTATTTAATGCCAAATCCAGTTTATATGAATTTTAAATGCCTATTTTGTATGGAATAAAAAATGTATAGCTGGCAACGTTATTGTTTAAAAAAAAACGTATAGCTGGCAACATTACTCTTTTACAAAAAAACGTATAGCTGGCAACATTACTTCTTTACAAAAAAAACTTAGATCTGGCAACATTATTTTTCTCAAAAAATTATCTGAGACCTTGTTGTTGGATGTAGTTTATCGTCATACCCAGGACGAGGATGTAGTTTAACGTCATACCCAGGACGTCCAATAATAATAAATTATGATTTAAAGTACATGAAAACGGTGCCTAATCTAAGGGGAAAAAGTCAGATTTAGTATCAATATACTTTTCCAACACTTAAACAGGTCTTATGTGGCATGTACTTTTTTTTAACTTGAAATTTGTTGCACAGTGTTATATATTTATTAATGATTTCAGAATATTCTTAAGTAGTAAACAGATAGAGGCTAGAACCGAGAAGAGAGCCTTGTGGAATTCATGTATTGACCTTATGGACTCTGTAGAAATGGCTATTAAGAACGACCTTGAAAAGGCTTACCTGATGGGAAGGACTTGACAATCGAGAAGACTCTTCTACAGATACCATAGCACTTATTAATTAATTATTAATTATTAATTATTAATTAATTTATTATCAAACGCTTCAATGATTCTAAGTGTAATGACAGTTAAGACTTAGAGGAGGGAAATCCATAATGTTTGTCACTTAGGATATTATTTCTATTTTCAATATTCTCTGATGTTATTTGAACCTTTGTACATTGTCTCTGCCATTAGTCGCATAACCTGAAGTGGTTGTTGGAGTGCTACACTGATAACTGCATCACTAACTGACCCCATTTCTGGCGGTCATCGGATAGGGCCTGAATCTCGGTAAAGCTTTTTTCTATTACATGATTGATTTTATTTATTTTTAGAAAGAAGTAATTCGTAAATAAACAGGTCATTATTTACACTATTTATATTCGGACTATTGCTCTTATCTTTGTTGTTGTTATCATAAAGTTTTTTGTCTTTCGGTGTTCTCCGTATCTAGATCTTTGAATGGGAGTTAAAATATAAGAATCTGTGAGTTACGCACATATGAACGCAGACGTATTGGAGAACCCTACCACGTGACTAAGCAAAAATGTAATTAATTTCATTCAAAACCATTTATTTATTTGACAAACTTTAAATTACACCAACTTACTTTGCTGGTTTTGTATCTCAATTATTTGTTCAAACCATATATATCAAATTATCGTTATTATTATACTTATGAATAATCAAGAGTGGTCTCCCCTTGTTTCCTTACTCTCCTCTTTGAGGGAGCTATTTCTGTTTACTGAGGCTATAAAAGGACACTATACGCGAACCTTGTATTCTTAGTTGAATAAAGCTTTCTTAAAGCCTACACCTGCGTACTTTTGTCATTACAATACTGTTAATCTATGTGTGTGTTGAGTTAATTCATTTTGAAAGGGTTGAGATTTTCTACCAAATTTTGTTAGGAGTCTCGCGATTAATCTAAATGGATCTCCAAATAAATATTAGCCTTCGGTTCCTTTCATTACTTATCCCAATACACACTGATATTTGATACACTGGACTACAAGTAGCAATATAAGACCAGTACAAAAATGACCTTGACTTTAAAGACATCATTAATGTTGATGCTAAGTGCAGAGCGCTAGTTTTATTGCATCGTATAAGTGTTTTGATTCCATCTTTTTTCGTCATTTTTTATGTTATAAAAATCATTTAAGCTCCAGTAATTTGGCCATAATTAGTTTTGATGGAGATGTTTGGCCACAGGCCAGGCAGATAACCATACGTTGAATTTTCTGTTGTTATCAAAAACAATCCCGCCAATGAAGAATATTATGTTATTGCCCTGGTACGACTGACGTCTGAAAGGGCAACTTTTGTTAGTTTTGCCTTTGTCAGTTCTCAAACTGCTCTTACAAAAGCTGCCTTTTTGCCTCTTTTGTTCGAAATGATCGATAAATTAATCGATTCCTTTTCAAAGAAGAATTAGCCAAGAAAAACATTGGCGGCCATTTGTCTTTTCAATTTTTGTTCTCTCGAAGAAAAGTTCATAAATAAGAAATCAAATAAAAGAAATGAACAAGAAAATAGTCAAAGCCTGTATAAGCTAAGCAAATACTGAGCAATGTACAGAAACAATCGCTAAAGTCGAAAATAATAAGAAATGATCAAAATCCTTCAAATCACAGACTCGAAAGAAAACCAGAGTAAAAAAAAAACAAAAAAACAGTAGTGGCTATTCAAGCAAATATGGAGAAGCTAGTGTTATTATCAACAAAGAATTATGACCAATAAACGGTCGAATACACTCTGTTGGGTTCATAGCTTTCTATTTAGAATCTAAGTTAAGACGGTAAAAGAATAAAAGCTGTGATAAATGGTGTATGTAAAAAGAGACGTGGACAAAGGCTTCACATTGGAGCCAGATTTAGTAAAAGAAATGCTAATAGACGTTCCAAGAAGATATGATTGAACGAGAATAAATATCATAATAGATGATCTGTTTAGTTCATTCCGTTCAAATGATTATCTCCCCGATCATATTCATTTTCTTCTAGATGTTTTAAGGATGTTGGCGCTCATGGATCTCCACAATTTCCTGTCCTTTGTAGCTCTTAATAAATTTGGTCTTTTTGCCATCTCTCCTAAACTCTGTTCTGCCAACCCTTTACACAATCTCGTTAGGTAGGTTATGCGTTGTTTTCTTCTGTTTCTCTTGCTTTCAATCTGTTCTGTGAGTGTCAAATTTTCCAAGCCCTTCTTCATTCGCCATTTACACTCAAATTAACCGGACAGAATGCCGGATACAAATACTCTATATACCCTCGATTTAAATACTCACAAAGAATACCGATAACAAAGGGTAGCGACAAAAGTCAGTGTTCCATTCGGTTCACACAAATTTTCCGAATATATGCGAAACACTTTGTAGTTCCTGCTTCGATCATAAATCTTTATCGATTGGGGAGGGTTCTAATATCATGTGAACAAGTATATTTTGAAACAAGTTCATCTTCAATGGGCTATTTCTCATGAGGACGTTGGCGATTATGGCTCTCCACAATTTCCTGTCATTTGTAGTTCATAATAAATTTTGTCTTTTTCTTATCTCTCTTAAACATTGCAGTCATTTACTCAAGCTCTTTAAGTAGGATATCGGTTGTTTTCCTCTCTCCCTCTTGCCTTAAATCCGTCCTGTGAGTATCAAATTTTCAAAGCTCTCTTTACTAATTATGTGCCCTACAAATCTCAACTACCTTTTCCTGATGTTGATTATAAGGGTCCTTTTTGTTTTGTTTGGGCGTTAAGTAATTTCGAGCCTGGTAAGAGAAAACCGATTGGAAACACAGGGTACTGTAAGCGACCTCCTACAATCCGAAATATATTTTGGCCTTAAATTATCTACAAAGAGTTGATAAACCGTAAAGATTAAATCAATCAGGACGTGGGGGATCATGATTTTCCATATCTTCCTATCCTTTGTAGCTCTAAGTCATATGTCCCTTTATCATCCATCGCAGTCTATGCTCTGCCATTCATTTACACAGGCTCGTTAGGTATATTACTAAGTGGTATTTCTTGTTCCAATATCTTTAAATAGAACACACTGTTTTTACCCTGTTTGCAATCACTTTTTGAATTATTTTCTTCACTTCATCGCTCTCATTTCACTAGAGTGAAAGGGATCCAATTTTTTCTACTTTCTGGTGTTTGGATGGGGTGGTTTACAATAATAGTCAAAAGTTGAAGACCACAAAACATTTTTTTTAACAAAAACTAACAAAAATCATTGCAAACTTAAGGAATCAGCACATATGCTAGGCCACAAAAATCTCCTGAGCCGACCAAGCATAGAAATGAATACAATACGCAAACCGGTAATAAGGAGTGCCAGATAAAAAGCAATAATAATAACGAAAATTGCAATATGAACTCTGGTAAAAAACATGCAATGATAACAACAAAAATTGCAATATGAGCACTGGTAAAAATGGTTGCTGAAGACATTAATTTTATAAATCCCAGAAATTCATACACAGATGTCCTTAAGGACACGTGGCACAGTGGATAAAGGCGTTGGTTAGATATATTACTTAGAGCTACAAAGGTTAGATCCAGTGACATGACCTGGTTATGGCAGTGGAGAAATTGAATAGGTCAATTAATAGGCGATAACTGACGATGTCTGATAATTAGACATGGCACATGGAACTAGAACAGTTCGACATTCCAACCACCTGAAGAAGGAGCGTACAACGGCCGAAACGAAAATGGCAACAAAGATGAGGACAATAGTCCGAATAATGTAAATAGTGTACCTCATCTCAGAAATATAAACTTGTCGAACTCTCTAGACCCAGACGGGGAGGACTGGGTAAGTCTCATGCTCTCTCGAGAGCATGGGACTTAAGACAAGACCTCTCTCTTCGGACAGAGGTTGACTTAGTCGCAGTTCTGTTTTTGTGTAGAGACTCGGCTGAAAAAAACAGACCAGTAGGAGCCAGGTAGTTCGCTGACTGGCTTGCGACTGACAAGACGTCTGTCTTCGGGCAGAGGGTCACTCAGTCGGGGAACTGTCTTCGGATAGAGACTCGGCTGAGAAAAACACACAAGTAATGTACTCGAGCCCGCTTTCGAGGTGGCTGGGTAAATTTTGACCAATGGCCCGGGTGGAAACGCTCGGGTTTCCCATAATAATCTCAACCTTGTGTCAAGACTCATCTCAGTGGGGGACTGTGTAAATACCAGTCTTATTGGAGTCAGTTTTCATACTAACTATACAGGCGTTACGGCAATAGCCTAAGCATTACGCATAGAGAATACTTAGCGATTACGCTATATCAAGTACGAGGGTGTGTTATAAGAATAACCTTACAATAGGAAGTTATAATAGTTGGCGATGAGGATACTCAAACACAAGCGCTGGATAAAATATTATAGCTGAAGTCATAATAGTTGCCGGACATGATACTCGAGAGCACAAGCCTGTTATAACAAGCACTACATTATAAATAGAATTATAATAGTGCGCAACCAGGACATCGAAACACATAGGTGGGCAACAGGATATACAAGAATTTCATCCACGTTGGTTTAAAAAGGATTTTCTTGCAGTTAAGGAGAAAATGTTAGCATCAATACATTTTGATACTTAACGAAAATAATATTAAAATAGATACTGGTTAAACATCTTAATGAAAATTTTAATTAGAAATTTTAATTAATTTTTTATTTTCCTTAACACCAAAATAATATTATCATAAATTATAATTTGAATTTCAAGTATCCTTTTCTTTCTTTTTTTAAATCATTTCACCGCGAGCAAGGCAATAAAGCCACTAGGATACAAAGGGTTACTGAGAGTGAAAGAAAGAGAGAGAACAATAAAAGAACAGGATTCATAGAAACCGAAGATGGCGATTAACACTGCATTTAAATTTTTGAAGATTGAGGTTGACAAGAAAGCAGAAAGCCGGAAGAGATTTTCACAATCAAGAAGTGCGGATGTAGCACTTTCAACAGTAAATTTACCAGACCTAACCGTCAACCTAGTACTGCGCTTAAATTAATAAAATCATAGTACCAACGAGAAAAGCTCATCAGTACAATTGCATTCAAATTTTTGAAGATTGTGATTGACAGGAAAGTAGAAAGTATCAGCATAGAACTTGTGGTTACAATTAGCAACTTCAACTGAATTTTTGAGACCTAACTACCAATCTAGCACCGTGTTTAGATTCATGAAGTCAAGGCACCGGTGAGAAAAGCTCACTTGAACAAGTACCTTGAAAATATTTATATTCTTTTTTAATATATGTTTTTCCCATCATAACTTTTTATATTTTCCTCTATCAAACCTCTATATTTAAATTTTATTTTAACATCTTCCTATGTACAAATCTCATTTATTTGTTCAGAGATTTTTATTTTTAATTCTATTAGCTGTTAAAAGATTTTTTTTTTCAAATTAACCACAGCTTTTCTAAATAGTAATTTCTACGGTAACTGTATTTTTGTTAAGCCTTTTGTATTTTAATATTACCATTTTACGGTATTATTTTATGTTAGTCCATCTTTTTTTGTTGTTGTTGTTTTAAACTGTCCATTTTTATTGCACTAATAAAATTTTGTACCTGTGCAAAAATATTTTAAAGATGAATGAAATGATGACAGCCATATTAACGTTTTTTTATTTTTATTTTTTTTATTTTTTTAAATCTACAAGAAAATAGTTTAGGGAAATGTTAGTTGTTATTTATAATTAAGCCTCGGTTTAACTAATTCTTATTGAATAATTTTTCATAAGCCAAGAAAATAAAAATATTAAGGCAAGCAAATTGATTTATAGTTCAAGGGAGATAACCGTTAAATTATTATGTGTACTTTACCACCATTTTTAAACAAATTGTACCGCATTCACTGTCCCATTAGATATTACTAGAGTTGACAGATTAGAAAATAAAAAATATGGGACATCTCTCTCTCTCTCTCTCTATATATATATATATATATATATATATATATATATATATAATAAAAAAGCTCAAACACTAATATTCCATGGTTATAATTTATTACATTGGAATCGTAATCACGATCCAATTCATCAGACCTACAAATTCAAAAAGAAATCGGAAAATATAACTCCGGGTATAAAAAACAAAATTTTAGTGAGAGTGTATGTGTGGGAATGGGAAACAATTTTAGAGGGAAATGTATGAAAGCTCTGGAGAGTGTTGTAACAGAAGAAAGAAGAACAGGAAGGCCTAAAGATGAAAGTGGGGATTAAAATTTAACAGAGAGAAGTTTTAAAGAGAAGACTTAAATAACGGTTTAAAATGAGTGAGATACAGATGAATATGAATTATTTCCAAATGCGTAATTCGCTACCGAATCGCTGACCTAAATCAAAATTAAAAACAGACACCGGAAACGTGCGGATACATTTGTGGTGACACTATGCACAATAAAAAACGATATGATCTAAACTTAAAATCCAGAAGATGAGAGAGAGAGGGAGATGGGGGGGGGTGACAAACTAAAAACGAAGGGCATTTATAAGAGAACCGATGTGTTAAGAAAATTTAACAAAGCAAATAATATCACCTACAGGTTACAAATTTAACATAAACAAATAAAATGTATCTAATATTTAATCTAGTAAGGACTTACTATTTATATGCCCCAAAACACATACGTAGATACACACATACACAACAACATATCTATATCTACTCGCACATACATATATATATATATCAATATACATAGACTCGTGCATACATATACATATACACATATATGCACATAAACATATCTACATAAAACCTTACACACATCCATACATATACATACACACACTCATCTAAACAAATATACAACGTATCTATCTATATATATACAGTGCTATTCGACAAAAGTGACTCACCTGATATTTTTTACTAAATGTTCTCTTCTTCGATGAAACGAAAGTCAAGCTAAATTCAAAGGATGAGCGATCTAAAATCCGAAGAAGAAGCTTTGAAAGCTCTTTGAATTTAGCAGTAAGTACTGTCAAGCATCCGTTCAGTATAATGTTCTGGGGATGCTTTTCTTTTCATGGAACTGGTTTCTTGAAACCTATTGAAAAGACCCTCGGGAGCGAGCAGTACAAGAGAATTTTAGAGTCTTTTCTGCTCCCTTCTGCTGAAAGGGTGCAAATCGACCCCACCAAGCTCATTTTTATGCAGGATAATGCTCCCTGTCACAAATCAAAATTGATGAAGGAATACTTTGATGAGAAGCAGGTGAGTGTTATGACATGGGCGCCCCAATCTCCTGACCTCAACCCCATAGAAAATGTATGGAGCATGTTGCTCAACTGCTTTCTAGAGAGCCCGTACTTTATAATGCTCTATATAATGCTTTATAATGTTTTCCGAAATATGTTTTTAGTGAAAACGTCATCTACATTAAAATATCTCTGTCTATATTTCTGAGATGATGTATTGTAATTATTAACATTATTTACTTTGTTCTGATTGCTGTCCTTATCTTTATTGCCATATTCACGACGTTTCGGCCGTTATACACTCCGGCCTTCTTCAGGTGGTTGGTATTTCGAACTGAAATATTGGGGCAAAGCAACTATAGTATGTAGTAATAGAGTGCTAGAGAAACACAATAATAACCACAAAATTGTAATATGAGCTCTGATAAAAATTGTTATTGAGTTTATAAGTCCCCCAAATTCATATACAGATGTCCTCAATGACACGTGGACCAGTGCATAAACGCATTGGCTGGTTTCAAAGAGTTGTGAGTTCAATACCTGGCTACTGCAGTGAACAAAAACTTGGAGAGTTAAGTTAAAGAGATATAACTGAGACAGCCGGAAAAGGCATGACACGTGGAACTAGAACAATCTACCACGGTGGACAATTCGAAATTCCAATCACCTGGAGCGTACAACGTTCCGAACAATGTAAATAATTAAAATATTTATTGTAAGTTAAAATTAATTTAGGAATAGCGGAAATATTAGTTACAATTAACATGAACTCTTTGGTGCCATACTGTTGCATAGGATTATAGTTATCACGTTGGAATTCTATGAAAAAAAAATTATAGTTATTTTAAAATTTACAAGTAAAATGGATAACAAAAGTTATTATTATCATTAGTTCTTTCGGTTGTTTGCTTTACATAAAACTTTCAGATTTTGTTGGATCTGTTCTTGTTGTGCAAGTTTATATTTAATTTTACAACTGAAAGAAATACTTGGGTAATATTTGATCTTTATGTTCACCAAAAATGAAATGTCAAAAGGACGGTTTTTCCCATTGACACTGCTATTATTTTAACTACATTCTCACCTCGGCAGTGTTTATTGTTTTAAAAAGCTATGATAAGAATTGTAATCTAAACATATGAAAATGAATTTATACGTTTTTTTGAGGGTTTTTTTTTTGTTCTTGAGAATTTACAAAAATATCAAACACTTTATTTGTTAGATTGGTTATTTACAAGAATATTTTTATATTTACAACATTCATTTTTATTAAGACGAATGCAATGCAATATTTATCATTTACTAATTTATAAAAAAATAAATAGGAAAAAATATTCATAAATTTCTAAATATTTACTAAATTATAAAAAATATGTGAACTAACTATAATGAGATCCTTATTATTTACTATTTTGTAAAGTTCGAATCGATTGGCAATTAGCCGATGCTTTGCCAAACATTCCAGTAAAGTATCTAATAAATAAATAGTATTTATTATTTTTATTTTATTTTTTTCTGAAAGGTGGTTGTACCTTTGTTTTCTGCCATCTTTAATTGTTTTCTCTTTTTGTCTTTTTCAAAATCCTTGTCTCTTCCGAAACTTTAATTTTTTTCCATGTTTCGATGGTAATCTCTTTTTATCAGAAATTGATTTCCTGCCTTAGGCGCACAAAAGATAAATTTTGTGCAAAATTTGTATTTGTACCTTTTTTCGTAATTGTGTAAAAATGTTTTTCCTTTAAAATTTTACGCAGTGGTTGAGTCTTATTTGTAATTTTGCGGCTATTATGACTTGATATTCCTACTAAGTTTTTGTGTTTGACACAGTCGGTAGCGAATAATTTTTTTATATCTAGTAGCATAAGGATTTTTTAAACAAACATATTTAACAGTTCATCTCTTAAAAATTAAACAAGTAACATTATTAATATTGTAATCATTGGTTTCAGAACAATATCATTTTTAATTTTCATATATTAAATTTAATGCTTTTCTTGGTTATCTAGGAATGAGGAATTGTGTTAAATGTTTATCCATCATATAACCTTAAATTACTTTGCTTAACTCTCAGAACTTCTTTCCGGGCGCTTCAACATGTAATGCTTAACAATTTTGTTTCATTAGATCAATTATGACTTAGTAATGAATTCAATCTTCACTTGCAGCCTTCTGTCACGCTTTATTAAGAGTTGGTATGAAGTGTTGGAATCATATTGTTAATCATCTTCATCATTATCATCCTGGATCGTTGGGGCGCCGACGTGCTGAGCTGTCCACCATCCTCTTCCATCAGTCGCGATTGTGTACCAGAGCATGGGTCTCCGCGAATGTTTCATGTGGCGTGTCTTGTGTATTTTAACCTGGCAGAGGCCATCTTTCTCCGGATTAGACCACAGCCGGTCTCCTGCACTTAAGTGGTTCACCTTGGCCATGAACACGTGACCGTTGTAGTTTATCCCAGAAACTCTTCCACCCAGGCCGGCGACCTGCGTCGAGGAGGTCCTTCGCCCAGCGGTGCCGGGTTAACACCACCCTCTCACGTGAGTCTAGACCGCTATATGAGAGATTTAGAAGATGGTTGAGGGCCAGTGATGCCTGTCCACTCGAAGGTGCAGCGTGGCAGATATCAAATGTATTTAGCATTCTGCTACCACTTTCTTTCAACATCAATTTCTTGTACAAACTAAACACCAAAGTGGATCACGGAGCCTTGATATTTCTCTGACTCCTGATTGAACAATGCTAATATGCTTTCGTCTACGTCCGCACGGTTAAGATTAATTTACCGCCAAAAATGTATGTATTTCGAGCCTATCACGTGACATACAAAATTATAAATACGCGGACACATTTTCAACTCCGTCTCTTTTGCCCTTCTCTCACACACAAGATGTAGCGTTAGAGAAATTACGTCGGCCCATTATGGGAAGACGCTATCACACACGCACGTACGAAGATTGCACATAACTCATCTTATTCACTCCTTCAACTACAAGCGACATAAACTTATCAACTTCTAACAGCGAGCTTTGCGGCATCAAACAATTCGCCAAACAAATTCACGCTGTTCAAATCTTTGAACATAATCTCAAAAGCAACTTTGAACATAACCTAATGCAAACTTGCTTCGAGTCAACTATCTTACAGCCAAAAGATTCTTAATATTTAATGCACAATTTACTCAAAAGTTATGAGCTTAAAAGTTTATCCTTTAAACATAAAATTCAACTTTTGATATCAACCAACATTTCATTTACGAATTTCGATTACAACAAACCTTCCAGAAAGAACACAACTTACTTTCTTCAAAAGACATTACTCATTTGTTGAATCAACTTTATTCACGTAATATTTAAGCTTCCATCTTTTTGTCCGTTTCATATATTCAACAAATATATTCAATAGTCAACAAGTAAAGGGAGACAACTCTTACCTATTCTTCAGTATCAAACTATGACAGAAATTTACGATGTAAAATATTATTTAATCCGAACTGATTCTTTGAAAATCCTTTTACTGACAGGAACACTGAACAAACTCTATTTGTCTTAAAGAACATCCTCATTCTCATGTTGTATATATTTGTTATATAAATGCTTTATTCTTATTTTTCTAAAAAGGAATATTGTTTGTTTTATATTTTGTGGTTGATGACCTTGTGCCATACCCAAAGTTAAATCTTTGTGGAAAAGTTTATTTTCACGCAGCCAACACAAATAATACCTTCTGATATCTACATATATTTCCTAATACGCTACTCCTCCGTAACAGTAATACCTCTATCTAGATCCCCCTATGACCACGTATATATATATATTTTTTTTTTTTAACTGTAAAATTTCACTCTGATATTCACTCCGAGATTCACTGTAAAATTTTTACAGTGAATATCGGAGTGAACAGTTAGTCATCAAATATACCAATTTAAAAAATATTATTATATACATTTTAAATAATAATAATAGAAATCAATAAATAAATAATAATATTCAACAATTAACAAGGTTTATTTATGATATTTAATATTATTATTATTATTATTTATGATATTACTTTCACGATTATTTGACATTACTATTATTATTAATATTATTACTTACGATATTGCTATTAATATTATTATTTACGATCTTACTATTAATTAGGATTATTTATGATATTACTATTAATGTTATTAGTAGGATTATTAATATTATTAAAAAACAAACCAAAGTAATATTTCTACAATGACAATAAATATTACCTGCAACAAAATAACCTGAGAATATTAGGTTGGTGCAAACATAATGACGTAATAATGTCGTTTTTGACGTTAAAAAATACGTCAAAAAACGACATTATTACGTCATTATTTTTGCACCAACCTAATAAATAAAATCTGAAATAAAAATACTGAATTTTAAAATTATAATTTTTATTTTTCTCATCTGTTTTTTTTTTTTCTTTTTTTAACTAATTGTTCACCCAAAACAAGGCTCATGTGCCACTCAAGGTAGAGGGTTACTGATTGACGTTGTTGCATATAAGAAGAGGAGGTAAGAAGTGTAATGTAGGATATGTAGAAAAGATAATTGTTTTAACAGAGATTAAGATTGTAGTGATCCAGAAAGTATTCTCTCCGGAGTTCGTTCCCTGAAACAGTGTTTCTCGGAAAGAAACTGTCCAATGTAAGTTCCTTCTTACTGAAGAAATATAAAGGGAATGTGGAAGATTCGTTTCAGTCCACATATCATCGAAGGTCTTAGCTGCAAAGGTCAGGACTGGTGGAACTAAGTGATGTAGCTTGTGGGGTTCAGCGTACCCGGATTAAAGGAGAATTTAATACGGGATACCCTGCCCACAAAATACAACGCAAATTTCAAGAAGAAACAACACGATAAGGAACGTTTGTAGAAAATAGAACATTGTATGTTTATTATCTTGTGAATAGGGTAAAAAAGATTAATGCTTTTAGTTCGTTTAAGCAAAAATGTGATTTTTACAAAAATGTCTGTGTTTGCTCTCTTTCAACAGAGTAGCAGAGTAATGTCTGTTTCTTTTGTTTTTGTATAGGTATAAAGGAAAAAGGGGCGATCAATTTAAGTTGAAAAAAGAGAGTGTGGATGAGGAATAAAAGATAAAAGGAAAATGTACTTATGAATTGTTTTGGAGTCAGTTGTAAATTTGTTGTTGTTTTCCTTTCGGCTCTTAGTGTCGGGTTGAGTCAGCGATGGAATTTACTGTCAGTCTTCTATGATCTCTGCGCCCTTCTGACTGGGGATTGACTTGAAACTTTCTATTTATTGTTGACTTTTTTTTCACACTGGCTCGTTATCTTTTTTTTAGTTTAGCAAATCGCTTCCTTTCATTGGTCAGAAAATTAATTTCACACCTTATTGCGAAATCTGTTTTTAGTCGTTTTGATCCTATTTTGCGGGTGTGCAAATCTACTTTGTGTTTTTTAGTCATTTGTTGGAATGATATAGGATTTGTATCCTATAAGCTCATCAGGACATTTTCCATGAAAATACCGGTAGAGTACAGATGGGTTTCAGACAGTTCTTCTGTGGGATAGGGGTTGTAGAGTGGAAAATGATTCATTAACCACAAGGCCTTGAAGACACGGCTGAACTCATGACAGGAAAGTGAGGATTAGGCAAATCCAGCCCAGATATAGCAGCAGTCAATATTCCATTTTTATCCTTATTTGTATTTTATTTATTAATTCTTCATCTAAAATACCGCATTCCTTAAATTCATTTTACAAACTATTTTTTAAAGTAAAGGGTGTTCCAATAACTTGGACCGATTTTAAATGTGAATTAAGTTTAAGCCTCTAATAATGTTTTTCTTTTTCTTTCAGATTTCATTTAACACCTTAAGTCTTTGGCAATTTCAACCATAGAAAGATTAAAAATCAACGAAAATGAACGTTCAAACAGAAATGCTTTTCGCGCACTTCGCGATTTTTTTGGTCAACACAATCGAACAACCGAGAGTGCAAATGGAAACGATGTAACGTTGTTGTGGAGAGGTTCAATTCCTGCGCGCCATGACGAATAGCGGTGTCTAGATTTTCGGCTACATTCTTGTGCACTGCAGCAATATTTTCAGCTGAACGACGTAAACAAGCATGCAATGGTGTCTTCACATTTGTCACTGACCCAGTTTGTTTGAATTTACGAACAATTTTTCCAATTGTACTCTTGAAACTTTAACACGTTTGAATGTTAATCTTTCCATGGTTGAAATTGTCAGACTTAAGTTGTTAAATCTGAAAGAAAAAGAAAAATCATTAGACGCTTGAACTTAATTCACACTTAAAATCGATCCAAGTTATTGAAATACCCTTTATTTTTTTATATAAGTAATAAGCACGACTCGAGACGTATTTTTATATGTAAACTTATTCATATTGATAAGATTTTTTTCGTATTTTTCCAAAGTTTAGTAAAAAAAAAAAAAAAAGTTTTAAGTAAAACCACGAAGTCAGAGATGCACATTATTAATGCGGATTAGCAATGTATGACACAGGGTCACATTTAGAGAACATTCATTGTCAATACAATTCCCCAAAACAGTAAATTTTCGGCAAACATGGATAAACGGTAAACGTAATACTACTGTAATGACAAAAGTACGCATGTGTAAGCTTTAAGAAAGCTTTATTCAACTGTGAATACAAGGTACGCGTATAGTGTCCTTTTATAGTACCAGTAAATAGAAATAGCTCTCTCAAGAGAGAGAGAGTAATAAAATAAGGGGAGACCACTCTTGATTATTCATAACAACTAAGTCTTATTGCGAGCACGTTTATCTGTTTGTCAAATTTTCCATAATATTTTTTGTTATAACTAGCAAAAGTTAGTTTAAGAATACAATCAGAAATCATTTTCATGCATACTAAGACTTATTACCGTATAATAAAGAATGTATATTAAACTCTTGATAAAGGTTTTTTTATACCGTGGAAAAATTCCCCCTCCCTCGGCGCTTCCTCTTTTTGGGACGCCTCAGGTTAAGCCCAGCCTCCTCTCGAAGGAGAGGTACTGCCTGGGGTAAATACCCCCTAGGGCTTGGGAAAATACATTCCATTAAGTTATCAAGAAAATAAATTTAATAAAGATTAAAGAAAGAGGGTTCGGGGATTTTATAAATAAATTTATTTATAAAATCCTCGATCTCTGTTTGGTAGACTCTGTAACAAGGGAGATAACTCAGTGACTTTCCGTTTTTGAAATTATCGCTTACTTCCTGTCGGTCCAAGGTTACGTTCTTCTCACTGCAATGTCATAGTTTCTCAATTTATTGTGCCGTAAAAAAAAGAGAAAAATTATGTTAGCTCTGGGATTTGTTCGAAGTGGTGCGACCAGTATGAAGTGTGCTGGATCTTTATTTCGAATCTCACCCGGAATTTTATCTAGCGCTTTAAATGTAACTCCTGTCGCTCATCTTACGGCACTGTCTTTGGTTGAAACCCAGACCAGAGTAAAGCCATGGCCATACAAAGAAAAAACCTACAATCAGTTTTGGCAATTTTTTGATCACACCAGTAAAAGATTTGACGACAATACCAGACTCATTGTGGTAAAGTACTTTTTACGTGTTTTCGATTTAAAAAAAATAACATTTTTGTGTAAAAACAATTGTATATAGCTAGTATCGGTTTCGTTTACGGTTTAACTATTTTTAAAATTTAGTGTGTTATTTGGTTTACAAAGTAAAAGTAAACTTTACTCTAAATTGTATTCATTTTATTAAGTTTTCACAATACACAGAAAAAATAGTTTTTCATTAAATATCAAAAATTTAAACTTTATTTTTAAATCGTAGCTTTTCCTCTCTAATTAAAAATCTTATCTCGTTCTTGTTACGAATTCTGGGAAAATAAAAATAAACACATTACAATTACGTTTCACAAAAGTTCTAAATACTAGTAAAACCATGGTTTATTCATCATAGGTAGTTTGTTTGCATGATATTCATTTCTTTCGAAAAAAGAAATTAATGAGAAATTGAAAAAAAATTAGGTTAATCACCGAAAACGTTTATATTTTAATTTTTAAACTTAAATCAGGACCCTGATTTTTGTATCCGTTTACCGTACGACGTACGTATGTTTGCGAAAGGTTAATTCTATTCTACAGTTATTAAAGAAAAAAAAGGCTGCTCTTACAAAATATATCTGTTTTATTCCAGTTGGATTATATATATATATATATATATATATATATATATATATATATAGTGTTTTTATTCCAGTTGGATTTTGCCAATCTTTCTCGGCCATAATTGCGTAAATAAATGACCACAAAATCAGAGTTCAGTTTTTTAAAATAATGCACACTAGTAAATTGAATATCAGTTTGTCATTAAAAGCGAATAAATCTCCACTTCAGAACCATTTCACTTGATGTCTCAATAATGAAAAAAAAAATTCTCTAAGAAAGGAATGCCACATAAGCAAAACAAACTGCATAAGAAAAATAAATGTAAAAAAAAAGTGGGTTACTATATTAATACCCACTTTTAATTTAACATTTTTAAACGGATTTCATGATGATGAAAAGGGGAAAATCTCACGAGGAACAAAAAAGTATGATAAATAAATCATAAATTTAAAATACTACACTACAGTATTTATTTATAAATTAATAATAATCATTATGATTCATAAATGAGGTACCTCCTTGTAATTTTCTAAAACGATCATGTCCATGATAAAAAAGGCCCCAATCGTCAAATTGTTTAGAGACTAAAAGAAGAGGAAATACCAATTGGCAAAGTATGTTTTATTATTATTTTATTAAATCATTAAATCTTGTTTTTCTTGCGTCAGTGGGGAGGGGGGGCAAAGATTAGTAAGGATTTTTGGCGTTAAAAATACATTGTTTTGGAAATTCAATGTTTGGTTGACAAACGTGAGCTTTAAAGTTTAATGCTACAACAGATCTTATACTGCTTTTCAATCAAATTTTTTGTGTGAAATTCATTATGCTGAAAGTATCAATAATAACTGTAAAAATTAATTTTAAAATCAATTAGCACAAAACGTTTTAAGATGTACAAGAAATATAACCAAAAGACAACTCTACATATAAAATTTAGTTAGAAATAATTACCTGTACTTGTCTTTTTGTTCAGGAAAATACTCAACAACCTATTATCCCAAAAGTGGATAAGATCCCAATCTCATAAATAAATTGAAAATTCAAGAAATTTTTAGTTCAAATTTTAACGGCAAATTGAGATAATAATAATAATAATAATAATATCCAATACGCTCCATTGATTCCAATATGTCAAATTGCAACAATAAATTTAAAATACGATAGACTTTTTTCACGCTCACTAAAGCTTTTTATGCTATATGTATTTCAATTTGTATGCATATATTTTTATCTGGATTTAACATTTAAAATGTGAATGAAATATTTTTTGAATTTTCAGTGTTAAATTTGTTTCTTTTTATTTATTTAATTTTGGTATAAAGGGCAGGGGTTTTGTCATGGATTCCTTCTTGTACATGAATACTGTAATTTATTTTGATATAGCAGACAAGTCCCTAAATTTGTTCAATATTTTGTCCAGCTATCTTTTATTTTTATTTTTTTTAATAAAAAAATCACTTTGTTAGATATATAAAGACTCAAGATAAATTTTCAAAGTTAAGAAAAAATGATGAATAAAATTCCATCATTCCCTGTAAAAACTTTGAAGACCTGCAGCACTTTCATAAGTTAGCACAAAACAGTTTTCAAAAGGACTGATTAGAGTTATTTATAAAGTTGCTGAACATTAGAAATCACACAGATTTACAGTGTGCCTTCAAGTTGCAACAGCTCTCTCATGATGATGATGAAGAAGGGGGGGGGAGTCACGGAACAAGTTGAAAGTATGATGAATATCACAAAAAAATCTTGGTATTTTTTTTCCTCCCTCTACACATACTTATTTAATTTATAAAAATTGGAGAATTGGAATGTTATTTGTTATAAGCTCAAGTCCTTGGAGAATTTAAATTCTGTTTGGGGGGGTCAGTTAAATCTCTGAATTGTAAAATAGAAAATTCAATAAAACATTTAATTTTTTTTTTTTTCTTTTTTAGAATAATGTATAAACTTTTAAATCTTAAAATTCTATATTAATTTCTAGAGGTCAAGTGATATTAAATAAAAACAACTGTATTTATTTACTAATCATAAATGGAAAAGCTAACTACAATCCTTCTGTGGATGGTGTAATGGTAATTGAAGTTCAAATTCCAATTGAGTTTGTTACTTTCATTTATGCACAAATATAGGAAATATATAGGAAAGGTATGAATTCATCTCTTCTCAGCCATGGATTAAATAGTCTGGGCTCTGTAGCTCTGGCCAACTATATATAGTATGTAGCTAAGGAAAGGATCATGAAGTTCACATTGACTATGATCCTGATAAGTCAGCCTCTTTTAAGAAACATATAATTGTAATTTTTTCACATAAATTTTTATGTCTTTGCCTTTCTTTCTCTCTCTGTCTCTCTGATTTGTTCAGTTTAGGCATTTATTTGATACAGTTGCATTATGCAACAGATTTGTTTTGATGGCTGTAAATGTTTTCCTAATAAGTCCTACATTAATTTTAATTTTTTTCTTCTAGGTGGATGGTAATATTGCCACCGGTAAAAGTGAATTTGCTAAAAAAGTTGCTGAGAGTTTTGATCTTCTTTATATGCCGGATGTCCACCCAGATGAAGTCTGGATAAATGAAGATGGCTATGATATGCGGAAATTGGATGAGCAATTTTCTGATGGGCCAAATAAATCCTATGACCTAGAAAAATTTTTAAGCGATAAAAATCCCAAAAATCTCAAAGTTGGTCGACCTCAGATGTTGCTGTATTATAAACGTTTCTACCATTATGTTAGAGCCCTTGAACACATCTTGAACACTGGTAAGTCATAATGCTTTATTTAGGGGTGGGGAGATAGAACAGTCTTTTCGTTCATAATCATCACAAATTGCTTTCTTTTAAGATTTTTATTGAGACAGGAACAGACAGCTTTGAAAAAATAAACTGTCTATCCCTGACTAAAGAATGAATAGTTTACATTTTATCTACCTGGTGCCTCCAAGGCATGTCTCTACTTTGCCGTCGGGTTTGTTACATTCATTTATGCACAAACACCATTGTCTCTTTCTCCAGCTATGGGTTAAATAGTAGAACTTGTGTCAGGAAAAATTGTTATTCTCAAAAATAAATGTTGATGCAATTAATCATTCATAAAAAAAAAAAAATTTTACAATCCAAAAGTGTTTCAGATTTAAGTAATATACAAAGGATTGATAAACTGTAAAAGCAAATCAATCACACTCTGCCCTGTCTGCAGCTGCTTTTTGCACCTCACCACAAAGTCACCAGTTGATGTTTTCATGTTCTTTCTCCACAGTTCTTCATTATGTTATTCTTAGTCTTCCTCTTCCAGTCAGGGGCCCAAGTCACTGTCACATTGCAGATGTTGTTTGGGTCTTGCTTTAAAGTGTGGCTGATGAACCTCAACACTTAAGTGATTCCAGAGAGGCATACTGAAGTAGTTTTGCTACCTTCATGTGTTATTGCCAGCCAATCAATTATGTTGAAATATTATGAATTTCGTTTTAGTCATGTCACTGAATATTAATAACTTTGGTATGAATTTACTTTATATTGTTTTTATTTTATCATTATGCACATATAAAAAAAATATCATTACATTAATTAGTTTTAGCTATTGGAGTGCCCTTTGTTCTGAAAGGAAATAATTTCATTAAACTGACTATATTCTAGTAATGTTTTAGCAAATAATCTAACCTTTCAGTCTTATAGATATTTACTGAACTAAGCCAAGTTTGACTGAAGGCAAAAATTAGAAAATATTAAAAATGTGAACACTAAATAGAATTAAAGAGTTTATTAACCTATTAGTTTTAAGATGCTCGTCTGCAGTCAAATCACACTGAAAATACCAAAGTTAAATAGCATTGAGCCCAGTCAGTACTAAGATAGGGGAGCACTGGATAGTGTAAGCAGCCTCTTATAATTCATATGCTTCGGTTTTAAATAACCCAGAAAGGGTTGATAAGCTGTTTTTTTTTTTTTTTTTTTAAATTCTCTTATAATAGAGATTTATATTTTCCTGCAAATTTTGTAACTGTCCTTTAAATGTTTTGGAATACTGCAGAATAAATTCCTGTCTGTACAAAGAATGATATATTGAGTTTAAATAATTTCAGAATTGTGTAGTTTGTGACTAAGGACTCCAAACTAAATACTTTGAGTGAAATAATGGTTTTGGCAAACATTGAATTTTATGCCTACCAAAAAAAAAAAAAAAAAAGCAGTGTGTCAGAAGGACAATTTTTACCTTTACACCACTATTATTTTAACTACCTTCACTCCTTGGCATTATTTATTGTTTTAAAAAGTGATGATTAGAATTGTAATAAAACCCTAAAGGTATGCTGAAAATGAGTTGTTTTTTTTTTTTTTCAGAATCTACAACAAAAATATTAGGCACTATTTATTTATTAGATTGTTTATTTACAAGAATAATTTTATATTTACAACATTCTAAAATCCAGAGCAATATTTATCATTTACCAATTTATAAAGGAATAAATATGAAAATGGTTATTATTTATAAACATTATCAAAATTATTGAAATATGTGCACCAACTTATTATTTACCATTTTATAAATTTCCAAATTGATAGGCAATCTGCCAATGTTTTGCCAAGTATTTCAATAAATAATATGATAGTGTTTATTATTTTTGTGGTCAATTCTCAAGAGCAAAGAAAATGTGTAAATTCATTTTCATCATATGTTTAGGTTTTATTACAATTCTAATCATTGCTTTTTTTAAAACAACAAACATCAAGTTGTGAAGGTAGTAAAAATAATATTGGTTTCAATGGAAAAACTACCCTTTTGATACCCCGTATGCATAATAAGATCAGTCATAGTGCAAATGGGTGCACACTGCATTTTGTATATGTGGATTATATGGAAGATTAAATCTGGTAGATTTTCTTTCTTAAAAATATGAACATTAATATTCCATTTTAGAACTTGCATAATCAGTCGACTTGTTGAAATTGAAGATGAGTTTTAGAGATTCTCCCAAAACTCGCTTGAAACTCTCTCTCTCACATGACTGTGACCTTGGATGATTTATAATTTTAGGCTAATTTTTTTTTATTTAACCATGCAGTTATATTTTAGTCATTAACTTTAGTTTCTTGTTCATGAATGATTGATTTACTGCTTTTCATTAATTGTTGAAATATTTAATTTGATTGTTTATTATTTAAGCAAGATATTTTGCATATCTCTTTGTGAAGGCTGATAAAAAAAATTTTTTTTATTCTTCAGGCCAAGGTGTTGTAATGGAACGTAGTGTGTTCAGTGATATGGTTTTTCCAGAAGTCTTTGCCCAGCTTGGATACATGACTCCAGAAGGTTAGCAATGATATTTTTATTTCTATTTTTTTTTTTTTTTTTTTTTTTTTTTTTTTTTTTTTTTGATCTTCATAAATTTCTACTTATGCCCAAAGTACAAAAAAAAAAAAATCTAGCATAATTATAGGTTTTTACTTAAGAGCACTTAGAATTTGTACCCCTCAATGTTTGCATGATGAATAAAAATACATTGAAAATACTTTTAAACTCCTCCAATATCCTAATTATTTCATATATAATGCTAAAAGAAAAGCTTACAAAATCCACAAAAATAAAAAAAATGACACAAATAACCTTCATAAAAACCAGGTACATAATACCTACCAACTCAATAATGATTACAATTGAAAAAAATTCATCTAAACTTAACAAAAAAATTTTCAACAACTGTATGTACCCATATATAAGCCAACATCCTATATAGTATGACCCCTAAATTTTTTGGATTTAATTTTGACCCCCTCCTGAAAAAAGTCATGAGTTTTAAATTCTTCAAAAAACTTATTTGCTTGCATATAGTGCAGCCCACTTTTTCTTTTTTTTTTTTTTTCTTTTTTTCTTACAAAAAAATTATCCTATAAACTAATACTATACTGGAGTATATATGGCACTTAAAAAAATAATTACTGATATAATCAACACCAAACAAAATAACATTAAACATGAAACCAGGATTTACATAATAAACTGCAAAAATGTCCCCAAAATGTATGTAGACATATAACTAAGAATAAAAATTCAAATCAAATTGTGTACTGAGTGTATATAAAGTATAGTCTTCAAATTTTAATACCTTTTAGCTACCCATAAAAATTTTGGCAATGTTTGACCTTTGTGCATGTAAAAAAAACAAAAAAAAACAAAACAAAACAAATAATACTGTTTCAAAAGGACAGTTATTCTCTTCATGCTACTATTATTCTCAACAGTGTATACAGTTTCAAGGGGATAGCAGTTCTTTTGATACAAAATTTTTTGTGGGCATGAAGATTATACATTGCCAATATTTTCATAGTATAATTTCAAATCCAATCCATCAGAGAGAATATTAGTAATATTTAATTAAAAAGATAATGAATTGTACCATGTTTCACTAAAACCATCTGATCTTCACAATAAATAATAAAAAGACAACTGGATTTCTGAAGTATATTTCATTTTAGATCCCTTGCTAGGAAAAGTGTATTTACTCTGTTAGTCTCTCTTTCAAGAGATTAAAAGTAATGACATGAATAAAACTTTACATGAATAAAAAAAATAAAATAGTTCTTTTAAAATAAACATTTTATGATTATTATAATAGAATTAATCTATATAATACCAAAACTCTAATCTTGTATGTATGTGTGTTCCCAAGCTACAGCTTAAATGATGCATAAAACCCAAAACAATTTAGGAGCATATTGTACCTTGAATAACTGCAGACTGCCATGCCAAATTTCATTGAAATTAGACATGGGGTTCTTGAGCTAGGGCCGTTTTTAAAGCATTTTTAAAAGGATATTCAGTATTTTTTTTTTTTTTTTTTTTCCCCGATACACATTCTTATCCACAACTGTAAACAAATGGTTGTATATCATATTCCAACTATTATGTGTGTGAAAAACGATAAGCATTCTTAATACATTATAAAAACATTATTAAATAAATTTAAATATACATAGAACAACATGTATTTATACAATTCACTACACTATATTAGAACGTTTCTTTATAAACAAATACCTCTGATGTTTAGCAACTAATTGATAGGTGAAGAGGCTATGTAAGTGTGTCATTCTAAAACATAATCTGTATGGCTGAGAAATTGTGTCACATGACTTGATAGTAAATAAATAGATGCATGTTGGTTTGCTACTGTTACATATTTTGAAATAAATGTAAGGAAGAAACAAATATGCACAATAAAAAAAAGTTTTATTATTTTGAAAGGATTATGTAGAAAAAAAAATGAAAAATACACATACTTTATTTCAATAAATATGAATCTCTCTAAGCAGACAATTGTTGAATTTGGGAGAATGATCTTCACCTTTGAAAATTATATGGTAAATATTAAAATTATTATAAATTATCAGCCTGGGGCTACTATTCCTTGAATGGAAAGGCCATTAGTGTGATATTGTAAATACAAATTAAATATGTGTCATTAATAATAAAATTGATAATATTGTTATCTAATAACTTAGTATTGTGAACTGCTTTTAAAAGGAACTCAAAGGTTTCATGGATGGTCTTGTGTATCATAAAACTGTTTACATGATTGCCTTTATTTTCTGTAAAATATTGGGGGGGTATTTAGATGAACAAATTGTTAGTGATGATTTTGAGGCAAAAGTCATAAGTGTTTTTTGTTTCATCTGTTTCTTTATAGCGCTGTCATTTTACAAGAACATGCTTCGAAAAAACACTATTTGTGATTTATGGAAACCACACTTAATCATCTATCTGGATGCACCAATTGCTACTGTAAGGGAGAATATCAATAAACGTGGCATAGTAAGTTGAAACTTTAAATTTTTTTTCCTTTTTGTTATATGTTTGATATTTAGAAAATATCTTTGGAATTTGGTGAAAATATTGACAAACATTATTGATTTTACGTAGAAATCTTTAATAACATCAAATATGACAATATTCAGAGTATATTTGGTACCCTTGTACTATGTGGCCTACTGCAATACAAATAACATATATGGTAGACCTTAAATACTGAGGTAGAACATATACGACAAAGTGTCCCTAAAGTCTGGACACCCTAGGCAAAAATACATATTTTCACGAAATGATCTTTTCAGCAACATTTTATTGAATTGGAATATTAATGAATAACATATTCAGTATGATTTCCATCATTTGTGATTCACAAGTTGATGCAGTTTGCAAATAACCGTTTAATCTGTGGAAGTCAAAAAAATATAGTTAATGAGATTTCCTATGTATCTAAACTTTAGGTAAACCCTGTATAATAGTAGTCAATATTTTTATTTGAAATTAACAGATAAAGTATTTAATTCAACTTCACCTGCAACTTATTGGCTGGTCCATTTTTAAGCCAGTATTTTATATAACTAATAAGATTCTTTAAGATTTAAGCTCATGGCCATATCATATTGAAAGTTAAACAACGTCGAGCCTAGTCAGTAACCATTTGACAATACCAAGTGCTCTATACTTGGATGTGCAGGTGGTGTAATGGATAATGGCTCAGAATTGTTAATCGGAACAGAGTTCCAATTCTTCTTGGATTCGTTATATTCACTTATGTGCAAATACCCTTGGGGAAAGATATGAATCTACCTCTTCTCCCCTCCAGCTATGGACTTGTATCACTAAACTATTATCTCAGAAAAAAATTCTTACCATCTAAAAATATTTTCTGGCTTTAAACAACCAGCAAAGTGTTTATAAGCTGTAGGAAATGAATGAATTAGCCATAATTAAGATTTAACTGCATGCCACATTTGTTTGAAGAAGTCCAAAGAACTGATCTGCTGAAATGTTAGAAATTAAAATGATACAACTAAAACTTATTGAATATGAGTGTTGCTACAAGCTAGCTGTTTTATTTTATTTTATTTTTAATATTGATTTATAAAATTATGAATTTTGATATATAATTTCTTTGTCTTGGCTGGTTGTGTTATAAAATTTTCTTGGTGTGCAAAATAAAATAAAAATGAAGTAATATCTGCTAGTTTTTTTCTTTTTTCATGACTTTCATCTCCTGATCAACAATTGAAAAATACAAATTTTTAGGATTTTACTATTTAAATTTATTTTTGCTTTATTTTTTCTTACTTATTCCTGTCATATTTTACATTTTTCCCTTTTCTAAAAGATCCTAATGAAGACTTAATTTATATATTCTATTATTGTATTTTTCCACTCTTTATTCAGCCATATGAAGTAAACAGCCCTGTCTTAACCGATGATTTTCTCAGAAAAGTTGATGCAGCTTATAAAAAAAAGTTATTCCCTTCATTGAGGTAAGTTCTTCTGTGCCAAATATATACTTTTTCACCTTCTGTCAACTCCTTGTAGGTCTTGCAACCTGTCAGTTCAGAAACAGCTTTACATATTGAGGTCTTCTGGTAATATACATAGCAAGATTGTATCCATTGGTATTTTGCTAAGCCTGTTGTTTAGCTTACAACACCTTGTATTCCCAATCAGTCACCCATCTAAGTACTGACTGGGCTCAACATTGCTTAACTTTGATGATAAAATAAGAACCGGTGTTTCAATGTGATATGATTGTAACTAAAAAATGTATATCATAGATGATGTTGGACCATTTCATCAATTAATATAAATAGTGCAATCACCAAATGCTTTTAATATTTCTCTTCCTGTTTGTTTGTAGCCATGTGAACTTTTGAAAAAGCCTTTTTGAAATTTCTTTAGAATTATTAAAGAAAAAGGAGGATGTTGACTGTAGTTGGGATTGTGAAGACCCTGATTGTTTTCTTAGCTACATATTACATGCTTTGCCAGAGCAACAAACGATTTTGAATTTGTCTTCTCTTAGACTGGATGCCATCCAAGGGTGATGAGCCTAGTCTGTTTTACTATTTAACCTATATCTGGAGGGAGAAGAGATGGATTCATTCTTTTCCCAAGGGTATTTACACATAAGTGAATTTAATGAACTCTACTGGAATTTGAACTCGGCTCTCTGATTTCTCATTCCAAGCCATTATGTATTACACCACTCACACATCATTGAATTATTAAAGACTATATATTATGGTTTAATAAACAAGTCAATGGAATGACTATTACTATTTTTATCTTGTAATTTTAATTTGCATCCAAATCTTTATCCTTTACCCAAAATAGACTGTTGCCTCAACTAGCATTTTGATAAGTAAAGATATTTCTTCCTTTTTCTTTCTAGTCTTGTGCCAGACAAAACTATTAAGTTACATGGATGGCAGTTAACAATAAAGAAAAGAAAAGAAAACTAGCAAATTCATGATAATGATTATTATTATTACGGCTGCTTATTATTGTTATTATTCTAGTAGTAATAATAATGAAAATGTTTGGAGACTACTGTGCACACAGCACAGGTCTTGTTATACTTGCAGCAACCTATTACAACACTTCCCCATCCCATTCACCAGTACACGATCATCATCATTACCCAGTCTTGATATACAACTTTCCTATTTATTTTATTTTATTTTATTATTTTTTTAAAGCAAAGCCATAAATTCTACTAGCTACCCACCCCCTGTCCCGATCATGTTACTCTCCCTCTTCAGTTTCACACTTCTTTATCACACCTACCCTTTCCTTGTCATACCTAAGTACTGCACTCACTGTTGTCATTCATTGTTTCTAAGTTTTTTTGAAGTTATCATCCCACCTATTTTGTTGTTTTTCTATTGAAGATATTTGATTAACTGATGTAAATATATTGATCAACAAACTTACCTCGCTGATAGATCGACTATGGTCAGATTTGAACCTGGCTCTCCTAGCAAATGTTTTAACCACTTGGTCACGCCCCCATAAAAATTTCTTTTGGGTTAGAAATTAATATACTTCAAGTAGAAATATGTTAAAATTCTTTAAGTCATGAGTTTATTTTTTTTTTTTCTTAAATTGACAAATTTTCAACTTTGTTATTTTAGTTTCTTTCCCAGTGCCTTTTACAAACAGATGTCCCTCTCCAAATTTTAGAAAAAATTACTAGCAACTTATAAATTATCAAGACACATCACTTTCTTCAAAGCTTCCAGAATTGTTACAATTTTTCTTTTGTGTTTTTCAGAGAACATACAGAGATCATCAGCTATGATATTTCCAATTTACCAGACTGGGAAATTGTAAGTAACTTTCATTTTAAAACGAAATCGGTTTTCAAAAATAGCTTCTATCTTAAGAGTCCTCGGAATTTACCTTGCACAAGTACACAATGATTTAACCAGGAGCAGAGGATTGTTTTTTTTTTTTTTTTTGAAATAGCTGTCTTTTTTTCTTTTTTATCTGTATGAAAAAGTTTGCTGTTCCAGTTTTCTTGATGGATGGAAGACATAGATATATATGATAGGTTATGGAGAGAAAAAAAACTGTTTAGCACAATACAGTGAACCAGCTTTCTTAGTTTTGAAACTTTGCCATTTTGATATTTTTAGAGTGTATAACATCAGAAGAATTATAAGTCAGCCCATTACATTATGGTAAAACACTAAAGAATATCATTTGTATAAAGAATTATTGTTGAAGACAGTATTGTACTCTTTACAGTTAACTTCTTTGCAATCTAAATTACCACAAAAGAAAACTTAAGTTTAGCTTGAGTGTAACAACATTTTTTGATCCTATGAAGCACACATTAAAAAAAGGAAAAAGTATAAACAGTATTCATGTTAATGGTTCTAATAAAACATCAATTCAAGCAATGAAACTATTCAGTGTGAAATACTCAATAATGTCGAAAAAAATTTTTTTTTTTTTTTTTTACAAAAGCTAGATGTAGCCATAACTTCTATGCTGACAGTTTTATTTCTTACACTTCTCACTAGTGGAACTACCCCCTTCCAGCTCCATGCTTTCCAGCCAACTTTAATCTACAAAAACTTAAATGCAATGTCAATTGCTATCTACTGTCCTCCTGATTACTCTTTCCTCTTCCTACCCATTATTAATGTTTCTGGTTTTAATTCTTCCACACTCTGTAACCCCTTGCATGTTAGTGGCTGTATTGCCACTGCTACTAGTGATACTGATTTAAAAAAACGAAAAAGTATAACAATTTTTCCAACTATTAATTGCATTCATATGAAGCAATCAATGTGGAAAAAAAAAATTCTAGTTGATATTGATTTATAATAATAGAACCTTATCTTTTACATGCAATAAAGTTTGCTTTATATATATATATATATATATATATATATATATATATATTTCGCCCTTCTAGGTTTCATCAAAACCCAGAACGAAAGAAATGTGTGTGTATGCTGAAATAAATCATTAGTACATCCTTTGCCAAATTGGCAAAGTATGTACTAATGTGAAGTATTTAAGTACTAGTAGAAGGGCAAAAGGCATAATCGAATCTACTTTCAATTAAACAGTTTTCCATTTGTCAAATTTCTTCAAAACTTTGTTGGGAATATATATTTTTATCAAAATGCTTTGAAGGAATCTATATTAAAAAATAAAACTGAAGAGCACCAGAAAATGTCAGTTGAAACATTGTAATCAAAATTGAATATTCTGTTGAATTTGAGCAAATTTTGAAGAAATTTCCTAGTTACATTTTTCTCACTTATTTTCTAATGTTTTTCCTCCTTGTTATGACAGATTGTTGAAGAGTTAGAAGAATTAAATTTAGTTGAAGTTGAAAGCCAACCTGAAAAATTCAAAGAGTGGCGCCAAAGAAGAGAAGATGATTTTAACAACTACCGAATGGTGTAAGTTGCCATTTCACTCCTCTGCCTACAATCTTCCAAATTTTTAATTTGTTTCTATTTCTATTTATTTGTTTTGATAAATTTGAACAATTCCAGGATAAACATTCTATTTTGATATGATGAATCATTGCAAAATTATAATTTTAGTAATTATGTGATAAAGAATGTGAAAAGATTGATCTAGATTCTTGTTGTTTATAACACATCAGCCTAACACATAAAAGAAGTGTAATTTGATATACTGACTGACATAAGCTACCTATTTATCTTGATAGGTCATTAAGTTGTTCAGTCTCATTGAATACTTTCAGAATATTGAATTTGTATCAAGTATTATTTAGTTTCAGTAAATATGTTCATTTTCATATCTCTACATTAATGTGTGTTTGGCTTAGTTGGGCGTATTGTTGATAGAAACTCTTGAATCACAATACTATGCAAATGGATCTGTGTTTTCTACAAATAAGTTTCTTTTTCTTTGCAATAGACAAGATGTCATTAAAAGATGTTAAATTTATTGTTTTGTATATTTTCTTAATGATAGAAATTAACTAACAACCATTTAGAAAATGGAATACCTGTTTTTTGGGGTTTTTATTTTTAAGTATTGTTAAATTGCTTTCCAGCATATTTATCTATGATAAAAATTTTGTCTACAAAAACGTTAAATCCATTAATTTTAAACTCTTCTAAATATTAAAAAATGTAATTTATACATTTTTCCATGTATTTCCACCCAAATCACTATTCCCTCAGTCATATGAGAGATTTTCTTGTTGTTTTATTAATTTAGTCACGGATTTCTATTTCACTGATAACAAGAAAACGTTTTTAAACATCTAACTTATTTTTGTTGCAAGCAAACTTTTAATTTAAAAAAAAAAAAATGTCAGGAGATAAACTTGTGGAAGGTTTATGTAAAAAGTGAAAATATTCAACTCCTCCACAAAGAAAGCAGATAAAGTGTAAATCCCCCACAAAAAATATATTCCAGAAATTGTTGAGGTCTTTACAATTCTTTTTTATTTATTTATTTATTTATTTATTTTTTTTCCTTAGTTAAGTTTCTTCTTGACAGATTTGATACAACATGGAATATACTAGACACTGGGAAAATATCTTAATGAGTCCTCTTACTACTTTGACTCAAACTTTTACACCACCTGCAAACTCGGACTGGCTACTTGAGACGTCCTGTAATTTATACCTGGCACGTAGACATAGTAATAAACACATGAGTATGTGTGCATATTTAACAGAAAATGATTGGCTCTATTTGAATGTTTGTTACTTGAAGAGTATAACATTTTTAATAACTTAATACATACTTCAAAGTATAAACTTTGCATATTAATAATTTGATATATGTCATAAATGCTCTGTACATTCTAAATTATAAGTTAATTAAAATTTACTTTAAGTTGGTGTCCACTCAGTAGTAATGTCATATCTTAATAATTTTTAATAAAAAGAAGTTTTTATTTTGTCTGAAACTGATTAATAAATGTTTAAATTTCTTCATTTTTACCAAATCTTAATTTACACTATTTATATTGTTCGGACTGTTCTCTTCATCTTTGTTGTCATATTGACAATGTTCTGGTTGTTGTATGCTCCGGCCTTCTTCAGGTGATTTGAATTTCAAACTGAACTTTTGTCCGCAGAGGTACATTGTTCTAGTTCCATGTGCCATGCCTCTTCTGGATATCTCAGTTTCAGTTATTTCCCTTTAGTAACTCAAGTCCCCAAGTTTGTATTTACCTCTGCTGTGACCAGGTATTGAACTCTCAACTCATAGGGTCAAGCCACTGGATTACTTCAACCAGCGCTTTTATCCACTGGGCCATGTGTCCTTAGTTCGAAATTCCAATTACCTGAAGAAGGCTGGAGCATACAATGGCTGAAATGTTATGGAGATGACAACAGTCCGAACAGTTACAATATCTCATCTCAGAAATATAGACAAATCTTAATTTATATCAATCAATCGAGTTTTTCTTTATAAATACTACGTGGAACCCAGAATATATTTAGCTTTCTGCTTTATATAATGGTGATATAAAAGATACACAGAATGACATTTTGTTTTTTATATTGATTAAGCTAGTCATGTTGGTTTAGCACCTGACTCTTAAAAGTGAAAGGGATTAAAGTATGTCTTAATAGCACATCACAAAAACTTGATTTTTACTCATGACTTCCTCTAATCTGATATCTGTTCTTTGTCTTTTAATAAACTATAAAAGGAAAGCATCTTTATTTGAATCTTAATATGCTTTTTATATCGGACAATCTCTAATCTTGGTTTCTAAGTGTTATGTAGTGGTTTCACAGTGGAAGCTTGTATTTGTACTAAGTCGGTCCTAAAATAGGTTCGACATACAAAACGTTAGGAACTTGATATAATAGGTAATGACACAGCAATCTAGTTGTGGTGGCTGATACTTTAATATCGACTGACTGACCCACTCACTGCCAACTCTCAGCTACTACTCCTACTTATCATAGGTAGGAGATTCTATTAACTATAGAATAGGTGTGTTCCACTATAACATCCCCCCCATAAAACTTTACTCCTACAGAGTAAATAGTTTTCTTTATTTTTACAGAAAATATGAAGAAAAAACAAAAAAAAAAAAATTTTTTTTTTTTTTTTTTTTTTAGCAACATCATAGCATATCTCCTACGTTTTTTGATCCACTTTTAAATGATCAGTTGCCTTTCTTTTTTCTCCTGGATCAGCGTACCTCAGGTAAAATTGTTGCAGGCGTTGTTAGATCAAACATTGAAAATCACCTCCATCGGCGTTTTTTCCGCGGGACCGCTGTCAATCACGTCTGAAAAACATCGTCTGATCTGGTTGCTGCACGTGAATTTTTCGCCTTTCACCAAGTACATCATATAGCCAATCTGCTTTTTTTTTTTTTTTTTTTTTTAACCTCCATAGTGTTACCAGAAACAACCTTCCGCCTTGAGCTTCTTAAGGATGGAGTCACAGTTTCTGTAGGTTCTTCTTGTGGTTCTATTTGTTCAGCCTTTAGCTTCCCTTTTGTTGATCTTGTGCTTAACTTTTTCTTTTCTGTAGTGACTTCAGTTGACTTAAATCATTTAATAATACTGCATGTCCTCGGCTGCGGGTAACTCGCTTCCCAGTTTTTCTCGGTGTCGGCTTCATTTTTACTTTCTGGAGCTTGTTTTTCACATGTATCGTCAGTGTTACCCATTCAACTTTTTTAAATACACCGGATTTCTCTAATCTGTCCAATTCTTTATCTGTTCAATTGAAACAAGCAGCACACTCCTTTTCTTTTTGAAAACCGCCTGAGCATTTTCTTTTGGCTGTAATTTTGCCTCCATCTTGGTGCACGTTCCCAAACCTGGAGAAAAAACAGTAGGAAAAGTTCCGTTAAGTTTCTTTACTAATTTTTTGGCTTCGTAGTTTAAAAAATCTACCTTGTAACAGAAAGAATTTATCGGTAGATCCCATAGTTGAAATTCTGTCATCCAATCCGTACCAAGTAAGTTTGTGGTATTTTCTATGACAAATAGTTTAGCTTTTCGCGTTTTTTTTTTTTTTTAATTTAACGTGACGCTTGTAACAAATTCTCCAATAAATTGTATTTTTTCTCCTGTCACTGACCATACGATTTTATTTGTTTTCATTGAAGTTAGTTTCCCCAACTTCTTCCACGTATGCAAATTTATGATAGATAGGTTGCAACCAGTGTCGAGTTGCATTTTTATTTTTTTATTACTTATTTCAACGGTAACAAATTTTCTGGTTATTCCATCTTTTACCTCGTTGGACTTTAATTTTCTTATTTTATTGTCTTTATTTTTTGACCTGCAGTGCAAGCTTTTATGACCAACTCTTTTACAGTTGAAACACTTTTTTATTCCTAAAATTGCAATGTCTGTACCAGTGAAGTTCACCGCAAGCAAAACATGGCTTCGGGAGTTTTTGTTTATTTTTCTCTGGTATTTCACTTTTTGCTTGATAATCTGCAATTTTAGAATTCTTTTTGGTAGACTGACATTTTTTGTAGTGTATTTTCCTTACATACGAAATGCCAGACTGTTCTATCTTTTTTTAATCTTTCTTTACGCTAACATATCTTGTGCAGTCTTCTGCCAAACTCTGTATCTTAATCCTTGGTTGGTTTTCCAATTTTGTCAGTACTAATTTTCTCAACTCTGCGTCTCTTTCCGATACCAGCCCTTGAACAAACACTAAGCACTTAAAGTTGTAGAGGGGGGGGGTCCTAAACGAATTGGCAATTTGTGATCTATTTGAGCAAACTGTCTTATCGAGGAAAAAAAATTCTTTTCTCGATTGAGAATACGACTCTGCCAGCTTGAATTCTTCACATTGGCTGCGTACGTTATATAGCTTTGTTCATCATCTTTCATCAGATTCAAACATTTCCACCTCTTGTGAAACAAAGATGTCTTTTTACTAAATAATTCACTTGACTTTTACCGAGGCGGTAAATATATTAACTCGCTAGTTTTTTTCGGTAAAATTTAGTTTATCAATTTGTTATGCTCAACAGTTCCTAACTTGCTTAAAAGAAGCCTAATCTTCTTTCCTTCAGACCACGAGTGGCAGTCCTCGTTATACACGTCCGTATATTTTTTATAATACTCTTCAAAAGTTATCTCTTCATCTGGACTATACGTGAATATTTCAATTGAATTCCATATTGTATTCTCTGGGAAAGAATCATTTTGTAGATTTTTCTCTTTCCTCTTCTCAGTTATTTCCAGAATTTTGTTTTGAAACTCTTTATGCATCTGTTCCATTTCTCATTGAAACTGCATCTGTCTATTAAAAGTTTCCTCCTGTAGTTGCATCTGGAATGTTTTCTGTTGCTCTAATATTGTCATCTGTTGTTCCGTCTGGAACTTAAAAAATTCCTGGAATATATTTTTGCATTCCTCCATCTTCGCAAAAAGTTTACACAATGCTTAAATATTGTAGAGGGGGGTCCTAAACGAATTTGCAATTCGTGACCTATTTTGAGCAAACTGTCTTATCGAGGAAAAAGGTTCTTTTCTCAATTGAGAATACGACTAAGTTGACGTCTTTTCTTTCGAAAAACTTTGCCATGTTTTTTTTTTTTTTTTAAATGTGAATCTCAGATGTTTTCGGCGAAAATTGTGATGAGCAAGTTTTTTTTTTTTTTCTCTCTTTTTTCCTCTGTATGAGTACGAATTTTGTCACCAAATAATGTGGCGAGCAAATTTTTTTTTTTTTCCGTATGAGTTTGAATACTCGTACTTTCTTTTTTTTTTTTTTGTTATGGTAGGTGAAATGTTTTTTTTTTTTCTTCCACCGTATGAATTTCGAACCCTCATGGGCAAGTGTGTTATGAAGTACGAATGTTTTTCTTCCTTCATATGAATCCGAATACTGTTGCCAAGTGTTGTATATATGGCGAACGAATTTTTCTTTTTTTTTTTTTTTTTTTTTTTTTTTTTTCCCCCCGTATGAGTTCAAATCCTCGGTCGCCAAAGTTGTTATGTATTGGTTTCACGGTGGAGGCTTGTATTTGTACTAAGTCAGTCCTAAATTAGGTTCGACGTACAAAACGTTAGGAACTTGATATTATATGTAATGATGCAGCAATCTAGTTGTGGTGGCTGATACTTTAATATCCGACTAATGGTCGTCCGACATTGACTGACTGACCCACTCACTGCTGACTCTCAGTAACTGCTACTACTCCTACTTATTATAGGTGGGAGATTCTATTAACTATAGAATAGGTGTGTTCCACTATAACACTAAGATTCTAATGTGTTCAGATAAAATAGATTTATTTGTAATAAACTGAATCAAGTAGGAATTTGAAAATGTCTTGCCATTTTCTTCAGAGGGAAATGTCATTTCTTAGGTTTCTATAGACATTGAAATGGTGCTGGCAGTTTTGCATTTTCTCTTTTTATACAGGGTTTCAATGAAAGATACACTGCATCCATTGTTTTTGGTCGAACCACCATTGGATGCACCAGAACTGATGATTCATGGAGAAGATTTAATAGAAATGGAAACAGTTATTTATAATGTAAGTTTCATTGTTGTTATTTTACAGGAATGTCAATGAATCTTCCTTTTCAATTGTTGGCTGAATAATTCCTGTTTCTGAGTAACTTATTTTTGATTTGAATGATTTCATACACTATGCATTATTTTATACATAGATTAATGTGAATTTTTTAAAAAAAGTAATGGATTTTTATTAATCTGAGAGATGTTTTTATCACTTTAAATGTTATTTTTAGTGGATACTTGAGTAGACACTAGGTATATTTATTAAACAATATATTTATTTTTTGTCTACCGCCCTAAATGTTCAAGTAATTTTATTAAAGAAAATTTTGCGCTCTCTATCAGGATTCGAACCTGCGTCCCTCTGGACAGAGGGAGCTACCGTTAAATCTGGTATGTTCTGACCAGCTGAGCTACAGAGAACAAATCAGTCAGGCAAGGCTGAAAATTGTACATTTTAAACATAACTTCTCTCATCATAGATTTCTCGACTAGATTAATGTACATTCATTTGAGTGTAAACCAAAAAACAAAGATTGACACATGCATAAAATGTGAAAATTGAAAATTTTTTTTTTAAAAAAAGTTCTATATTTCTTTTACTGTGAAATAAAAATGTACCTTTCGACAAAAAAAATGGAGGAAAATAAAAGACTAGCATATAGATTCAAAGCAGATAGTCTTGTTAACAATTTCAAATAATAAAATAACTTGTAACTGTTAGCTCCTTTTCACTATGTGTAGCTTAAGATTTCTAATAAAGTATAAACAGTGTAACTTTAAAAACTATTTGATGCAACATAACTACTAAATAGGAATGATTGTGCTATATTAATAATCTTTATTTCTCTTTACAGAATCCCAGCACATATTATAAGAAAGGATACAATCCAGAGACGGATAATGTTCTCTTTAAGCTATAATCCTGGGACATTTAGCATTACTATTTTATAGAAATTGCTTTTTCTTAAATACACAACCCTCTTGTAGAACTGACTTGACAATAAATGATTATTGAACACTTTTCTTTCTTCATTTTTTTCTTTTTTATTTTACCATGTATTTTTCTAGTTTCATCAAATAAAAACCATAAAGCAGTAATAATATTACTGTCTTAAGATTTAAGACAGTCTTTTCATTCTGAGTAACCTGATGACCTCCATTAATACATTTTATTTGAAAAAAGTTTATTTCTATCATATTTTCCTTAAGATAGTATCATAATTTCACATTCAAAATTGCTAATTATTTGAAGCTGGATAAAAATTTCAAAGCTTTAAAAATTTTAGCCCTTACAAGATGATACTATTACAAACCAGGTTTCATTTTTCAAATGCTAATCATTATCATTACAGTATGCTAGCTCCTGTCCCACAGTTTGGTGTGACTTTAAGCCAACAAATGGCTACATAAGCTGTTCAGATTTCATATTATTGTCAGTATTACATTGATTTACCTTGTAAAAACTGTAGGATGTGAAATATATTTAGTAACTTCTACATGGCTAACCTTGAAAATAAGATATTTAACACCACTAAAAAGAGCCTTCCATTTACCTAAGATATACAGATGATATTCTTAGTTAAAAATATGAACTACAGGAAAACTTTAAAAAAAAAAAAAATACTCTGTTCTTAAATTCACATATGAACTTAACATTAATAACAAAATCCGTTTTCTTGATGTATTGATAGACACTGATACATTTACTACCTCCATATAAAAATAAAACAATTGCCCTAAACACTTGCACTCTAAACTATAAAAATGAATGCCCTGAATATTACAAAAAAAAGCTATCATAAAATTTGATAAAACATACAAGCAAAGGATTCCATAGCTACAACTGATATTTAATATTTTGAAATAATTACAGAGCACATTCACAAGTTTGTTTGTTTTTTGTTTTTTTTTTTTTTTGTTTTTTTTGGTTGCCATTGTGCAGCAGAGTGCAGATTTTTGTTGCAGTAAGTTTGTTTTTGTGCTTTGCCCCTGGGGATGACCTTGGAGGGGATCAGAGGTGTATGGATTAGGGAAAGCTGCAGCACCTTCATTAATCAATTTCATCTTAATATCAAGAAGCTGATTAAAAAAACTGGAAAAGATCAGTATAAAAATAAACATAAAATATATATATATATTTTATTCAATGAAACCTGTTTGAATGAAGATATGCTGCCTAAATATACAGACACACGTATTATGAAATGGACTAAGTCTGACAATTATTTTAATATATTTTGTTTATACATTATTTTTATAGATAAAATATTTAAGTAAATGCACTGTTTATAATGAACAGTATTAACATTTACCGGCCTGAAGGTTGGAGACATTTCATAGAAAATGTGTGTTCTCCAACAGGAATCGAACCTATATCCTCCATGGAACCGTCATATAGCCTGACATACCATATCGAGAACATTGAAAAACAAGAAAAAATTAATTATTTTTAATAATATGTGGAAATCTCCACTTTTACCTGAAGATGGTCGCGAGACCAGAAACACGTGTAGTAAAATTATGGAAAACAAAGCATAATATTTTTTTCTAAATAAATCCACATTACAACCAAAAACGTTTATGGCACCTCTCTTCTCTTTAATAAATATATATATATATATATATATATATATATACACACACACACACACACACACACACACACACACACACACTTATTTATTTAACTAATTAGCATTTCAAATGTGAGTGGACATTCAGTCCTGAGCAAAGATTTTTACAATTTGTGCCACTGTAGTTAATCCAATCATAATTATACCCATGAGTAAAAATTGTTACCTAAGTTTGAAAACAATTGACGCATAATATTCAAAAATTACTGTAAGATGCAAATGAAGGTAAATATATTCTATATATTGTAATAAAATCTTACTTAGCTTGCTTGGAAAATTTCTGTTAATATTTAACTATTGGGAACCAAATATTTTTGTTACTATTTTTCAAAAACTCCTTTTCACAATTCATTAATCCATAATGTAGCAAGAGAAAATGTCTATCTCTTCATGTAAATCCTAGATACTCCCTAGACATTTTGAAACCTTAGATAAATAATAATCCAACATTTTAGTTTGTAAATTCAGGCAAAAAATTTCTTGACATTTTTTTTTTTTCCCTCCATATTCTAAGAGTTGTTTGTTTTCTTTGGGCAAATAAATAGAATTCCATAATCAATCACTTGTCAAAATTATATTTCTTGTCGTTTTGTGCTGACCAACCTGTAATTGATGAGTTGTTTAACTTTGATTCCAAATTAATTTCTTTCATATCTTAACTCGAGTTCTTTTCCAAATTCAAAAAAATTAATTTTACAGAAAGAAAAAGGAAAAAAAATAATGAAATAATAAATGATATGAATACTTTGCTTCAACTTGCAGAATGCCATAATCGGCCATTTTCTGAAGGAACATGGCACATAACCCTTGCTTCAACCAATACACAGTATAGTTTTCACTTCCTTGTAAAATTTACAAAGTATTGCCTAATAGCTTGTAATTTACTCCTCTATTGATTTGTTTTCTACAGCTTATCAACTTTTTTCAGGCTATTTAAAGCCAGAAAATATTTTTAGATTGTAAAAATAATTTTTTTTTTTTTTTTTTGGTAATATTGACTTAGTGATATGTCTTAGAAAGAAGAGGTATTTACATGTAAGCGAATGCAACAAACCCAACTGGAATTGGAACTCTGCTCTCCAATCAACAAACCATTATCTATTACACTACCTGCACATCTAAGCTTGCAGCACCTGGTATTCCCAAGCAGTCACCTGTCTAGGTATGGACCAGTCTCAATGTTGCTTAAGTTTGCTGTTCATATTACCCCTCAAATAAATTCAAATCAAAACCTTATCCCTATTATGTGGTGGTTTTGCAGATATGGAAAAGGTTCATATTTTGTTTAATACTTAAAAAACAAAAAATTTCCATACAATAAAATGTTCATTTTATTTATTCTTTGGAAAGCTTTTTCTATCCTAATCTCTGATGTCTTTATGAAGTTTAGTACTTTTGTTGAGCTTTACCATTGCTATTCTTTTTCCTTCAGAGATAGTTATCCTAATCCTCTAAGATAGTTTTCAACATTCTTTTTCTTATCAACTGGCTGGTGTCTTCTTCTAAACATCTTTACTTTACAAGGATCTTCCATAGCCTTCCAAACATCTTTTTATTTTAATAGAACTTTTCAGTTTCTAGGCATATGCTGTACTACCACCTGTAACTGCTTTTTGGCAAGAAAGTGTAAGTTAACAAATTATTCAATTGTGTCCATACCTATCTATTTTCTCCTCTCCCATGTACAACTGCTGACACATTTTTACAACCATTTATTCTTTATCTCAAATCTTGTTCAAATTGCTATCAATACAGTAGCTATCACAATGGTCTTAATCAGTGATGACCAAGTTATGGTGACCACCAGTGAAATGTCTTATAATAGACTAAAAGACTATCCAAAGTTTCATTTGATATATCTGATTTCCTCCATATTGCAGGTACAAGTGGTGACTATTGCTTATATATATATATATATCGAGCCTCTAGAGGAGTAGATTCTGGGCACAGTTCAACCTCTTTAATCCAGCAGCCATGGGACCAGGCTGTTGCTGGACAACAGAAAATGCCAGATAATAGGAATCAACTTTAAAAAAAAAAAAACTGAAAAAATAAAAACCTATGTAAATATATTCTTGCTAAGTCATTCTGCATATATATGCTGCTATGTTATCAAAAGTAAAACAAAGCTTAAAAAGAGAAATAAAACCATCATTAATGCTTCTAAACAAGGTTTTTATTATTTCATGCAATACAAAGATTAAGAAGAAAACCCAAATATATATATATATATATATATATATACTATCCTGAATGGGTAAATATGCAGCTATATTTATCAATCTATATCTATTAGGTTGGTGCAAAAATAATGACGTAATAATGTCGTTTTTTTGACGTATTTTTAACGTCAAAAAAACAACATTATTACGTCATTATTTTTGCACCAACCTAATATAAAATTCTGTGACTTTGATAGTCCATCACCCCCTCTTAAATAGCCATAACTGACAAATCAAAACTAAATTTTTCAGAAAAATTCAAATATGTAAGCGTTTTACTAGAATGTGTAATAACCATGAAGTATGGTTTTTTTTTTAAATATTTTTTCAAATAAGTCAGCTTATTCAAATTTCATCGATTGGTTTGCAGAATTGAAAAAAACAGAGTTTGTAAATCTCAAGAAAAATTGTTAGCAATAACTTCAACAATATTAAATACAGTGAGGATTTTGTGTCAGCGTATTCTAAAAAAATTCTAGTTTAAAAAATGAGCAAGACTGTATTAGCAAAAAACCCTGCTGCTGTGGAAAAGTTGTAAATATGTGGTGCTGCCCTCATAACTGCTTAATGAACTAATGGCGGCTGTTTAAAAAAAAAAAAGTAAGTGCTGGACCACAGAATGCCGGATTAAAGAGATCAGACTGTATATCAGATTTTACTTAATCTGCTATTTCTGGTGTTAACAGTATGAAATTAATCATAGCCAAGTAAAAATTTATATAAGGTTTCCAGCTTCTGCCTAGTAACAGCTGTCAACTCTACCTGAACTAGGGTAGGGATGTGGTAAAGTTATTACCTGGAAGAAATCAAAAATATTTTCTCTATTTTGTAAAGGTAATCCTGACAATTTCCTATCTTGTCATTCTGTATAAGAGTTACACAGACAAGAGAGTTATAATGGAGTCCTAACTTGATTTGTCTGGCTAGCAGGTAACATAAGTTGGTATAAGTCAACCTGGATTTTTAGCAGGTCTTTGAGGTGAGTGGGAATTGCAAGTAACAAATGTCCTAATGAAAGAATATCTCTTTAGCTGAGTCATAAATAATTTGTTTTTGTTTGTACATTTTTTTTTAAAGAATAAAGTTGATAATTACAATTCATTTGATTTTCTATTCACCATTATTTATAATGAAGTTACAACTTAGCAGGTAGCTCTTCCATGCCTTTTGTGTAAAATTCTACACATTTTGATGTGAAAACGCTTTCGGTTAACCCTTGAATCTGGTTTTCATTAAAGAAAGTTTCCCCCATCAGAGCATTTTGCAGTGATAAAAAAAAAAAAAAAAAAAAAAAAAAAATGTAATAATTGGTTGGTGAAAGGCCAAGTGAATATGGCGGGTTGAGTAGAACAGACAAACTGAGTTCCAAAAATATGTTTTTTTTTTTTTGCTCTTTTACTTGTATACAGCCTTGCATTGGTTTGGAGAACTTTCTCGAATTAAAGAGAATGGGGGGGGGGCTTCTTGACCAGACTTTTATGGACACATTGTGGCTGTTGGACATATAAGTGTAAATTTAATGTTTTGCTGTGGTTAAAGAAATCTAAATGATAACATCTCAACAATCTCACCACATGAACATTACTTTATATTCCATGGAGTTCAGCTTTTGGAGTTTGTTGTAGAGATTTATTCTTGTCAATCCACTGTCTTTTGAGTTTAACATTGTCATAAATAAATCTATGCTATATTTAAGGAACAATTAGTCTGGAAAGGAGGCATGGTAGAGTAATGGTTTGAGGAATCGGAGAGCTGAGTTTGAATTTCATTTGAGTTCATTACATTTATTTATGTGCAAATAAGGTATCAATCCAATTCTTCTCCTAGCTATGGGTAAGTAATAGGACAGAATCTTACTTATTATAAAATCCAGGTTGTGTGTATGTGTGTCTGTACGTTTATATATTGGATCGGATTTCCTACATTTTTCAACAAAACTTCACAGGACTATGTAAAATTACCTTGCAGTGGTTCTGACAGCGCCAAAAATTGGAAAAACAATTGTTTTTGCATGAAATCAATTTGAAAACATGATTAAGAAGCATTAATGAAAGGGGGACAACTCACATCGAGTTATACTTATTATAAAACCCAGGTTGTTTGTGTGTGTGTGCTCGTTTATATATGGGATTGGATTTCCTACATTTTTCAACTGATTTCAACAAAACTTCACTTTTTTTTTTGGCAGGTAGTGTTTCTTATTGTCTTGCACACTTTTTCTTTATTTTTACATTCAGAATGCTTTAAAAATTCTATTTACAAGACAATTGTTTATAATAAAATTCTATTCAATCGGTAGACTCATAACGATTGAAAACAATGTTTTTGTTTGAATTTGACCAATTAGTAAAAAAAAAAATAACAAAAAACTAATTAAGACATGCGTGTCCGTCAACCTTAAACAATAATCTTTGTCAATTTTATTTTTCAGTCTTTATGATGGTCGATACTTGATCTATCTCTTACTGTTACATCCCTGGGCAACGCCAGGCTCTACTGCTAGTATTTTCTATAGCCTTGGGTGGCAACCAATCTAGGAAAAGGAAAATGCTGAATTCAGAACTGTATGTAGCCCTCAAAAAGCACATACTATGCAACCAAGGAAAGGATTGTTCGCATTGACTCAGTCATCCTGACTACATGTGGGTCATTACAGTTGGTTCCTAAAAACGGAAATTACTTATGACTCAACCTAATCTATCTATCTGTCTGTTTGTCTGTCTGTCTGTTTGTCTGTCTGTCTATTATCTGTTAGTGTTCTCCATTTAACTGCCATGTATGATTAGTAGTTACGATGATACATTCGCCATTACAATTGGTTCCTAAAAACGGAAATTACTTATGACTCAGTTTAATAACTGATTTCTTAAAAACTGTAAAGGTTAACAAAGTGTGTTATTGACCACTGACAGTTGTAAACATTTCTTTATAATGTCTCCGATTTTTTTTATTTATCATTTCACTCCAAGCAAGGCAATAAAGCTACTAAGAAGCAAGGGAAGGGATTACTGAGTGCAAGACACTCTGAGAAGAAAAAACATTATTAAGGAGAGAGAACAGTAAATGAATAGAAATTAAGAAGATAATTGACCTTGCATTTAATTTTTTTAAATCAAAGTTGAAAGCCAAAAGCCAGAAGTGAGTACCACAAGCAAGAAGTGCAAGAGAAGCAACTTAGAACTTACGGATACACCTTAGCCATTTCAACTGTAAAATGACGAAACCTTGTTGCTAACCTAGTACCATACTTAAATTCATAATGCCTAGGTACCAAAGAGGAAAGCTCATCAGTACAATAACTTGCAATAATCTCAGTCTCCATAAGAAATTCTCATACTTCTAATACTCAAATCTCTTGCATAAGAGAATACAAGTATAAGTACTCTTTGTCAGGTTTTTATTTATTTTAAGGTACCCTTCCTCTTGCTCTAACTGAGAATACTAAAAATGAACAAGATGAGAACAAACAAGACTTTGAATAAATAAATTCTTTGAATGTTACCCAGATCAACAGACAGCTGAAGAAGGCTGGAAGGTACCTACTGTTGAAACATTGTCATAATGACAAGGATTAAGTGATTAGTCCAAATGTGAATAATGATAATTCCTCATCCCATGAAAATTATATCTCTGCTTTTATTAACTGTATTATTTGTTCTTTATGCCCATGATGGGGTCCACATATTTTTTTTTAAACATTTATAATGTCACTAAGATACAAGGGGTTACTGGGAGAATGAGAAAACTTTAGAGTGGGGAAAAGAACAGGCTTCAGGAAGACAAGAAGATAGCACTTGATGTTGCATTTAAACTTTTGAAGATTCTGATTGGCAAGGAAGCAAGAAACCAGGAGACATTTCCAGATGTGAGAAATGCAAGAAAAGAGACGATTGGAATAGAACTTAAAGTTACATATAGTGATTTCAAAAGTAAAATGATGTGGCCTAGTCACCAATCTAGTAGTATGCTTAAATACACACTATCGAGGTACCAAGGACGAGAGCTCGTTAGAACAATTGTCATGAAAATATTTCTAGAAAAGAGAGGATAGCCACATTACAATGGTGGGAAAAAGACTGAATTCAAGATGCCAGGTCAGGACCAATAACATCACAGACCCTTCTTTGGATTTTGTTGAGAATCTTCAATATATATTACAGGATCTCCAGACCAAATATAGCAGCAATATTCACTGCACAGATTAATGGTAGATTTATAAATGTGTAAAATGGATTTTGGCAAGAAAAATTTGTCTGACATGACACAGTGAACCAACTTTCCTAGCATCAGATGCAGCAAATGATTCAATATAATCACTGCAATCTATGTCAGTGAGACCGAGAAAGTGTAATCAGTTGCTTTCCAGGAGGTTAGCATCAGCTATGGTTGGTGGTGTTAAAATTGACGAGCCATTTCTTGCCCGAGTTAACAACTATCATATTTGACGGTGTATAAGACGCACTCCAATTTCAGCAGGGCATATTAAGAAAAATTAGTAATTACTAAAATTTTTTGTAAATGGTACAGCCTAGGCTATATTTATGAGCACTATTTACATTATTTGGACTATTATGAGGTATTATTTTGGTTAAACAAGCCATGACACAAATGAAAAATGATAGGAAAAAAGAACACAAGTCTATAAAAACTTTATTACATCCTTTACATGATCTGTACAACCTGCGTCTTGTAAACGTCTTAGTGGAATAATGAGGATATAAAAATCCTGATTGTATTTATACCAATGCAACAGGAAGTTATCACAAGAAAAATATTAATGAAACAAATATATTTTACAAATATATAATTTGAATTTATTGCACATAATTTTAGCGAAACAAAGTTAAAAAATTAAGTATGAAATTAATATAATGTCTATTATCAATGATAACACTTTTAATCTGCATAATAGCCTTTTAAATAATGATAATAGGTATATGAAAGTTACTCTAAAGTCTAAGCTAATAGGAATTGCCAGGTAGCTAAGCTAATTTTGGTTGCCTGTCATGAATTTTAAAGTTACATATGGCATATAAGATGTAAGGGAATTTTAAAAGATTTTTTAGTAAAAAAAAAAAGGGCACCTTATATGCCATCAGATACAGTAATTGGAGATCAATTTTGAGAGCATCTGCTAGTTTTACATTTTCACAAAACCTGGTCTCGTCGTACCTCACCTGTCTTTTAACATATAGTAATATCATGCTACCAGTTTTTTCACATTTCTTACACAATACCAAAGAGCCGCTCAAAGTAGAGTGTTACTGTGTGGAGTTATGTTAGCATAGGAAAGGACAAGTATTAGAAGTGTAGAACTGAAATAGACTTTAGAAGGATCCAGAAATCCAATCTTAAACAAGAAACAAGGGATAAACCTCTACTCCTGTTCAAAAGACTGGGGGAGGAATATGACTGGTGTAGGAAAGAATAAAAAATGAAATAATAAATAAATAAATAAACTTTCAGAGTCAGACTTTAGAAAGAACCGGAAAACCAATCGTAAACAGGAAACAAAGTATAAACCATTATTCCCATTCAAAAAACCAGGGAGGAATGTGTTGGAAATCTATGGTCAAAGCTCAATGGTCACAGGTGTAAATAATTACCTTATAAGATCTCATTAATTACTCTCTACAATGTTCCTTTGTTTTCCAAATTGTATCAGGATTCTCAGGAATTCAACTCTTTTTCAAGTGTCTCTGTGATTTTAATAGTCAAGGTCCCTCTTAGTAATACTATAAGTGTGAGACTATAACACTTCACACCAGTTGGACCTGGGTCAGTTCCCATGCTGACCACCTCAGTCTATGCCCTTCCCTGCCTACAATGTATTTCTTGACCACAGAGCTGGTAAGGACTGAGTTATGATCAGCAATCGTAGCATTGGTTTGAACCACGGTGATGTGTTATAAAGGAAAAATAGAAATGTATTTTGTAGATGAAATAAAAGAATACAAGAAATCCTTTGGGTCAATTTTCAATATGGTTTATGTATTTCTTCGCACATCAAAATTAACCCTTCCCACTTTGATTTCTATAACGTCACTTTGCCCATCAAAGCTAATTCTGGAACAAGGCCCAAGTCAAGAGTTCTCTTTGGCAGCAAGTCATGTAGGCTTCAGCAGTGTTGTCATCTCTCATCATCTGTTCTCTCTAGAACTGCTGGAACTCACTTGGTTGCTCCAGTGCCTTGCTTATATTGACTTCTGCTCAAAACTGGCATGGGGTCTGACATGTTTGGGGACTTGGGGTTTCCTGTCTTCCAACAAGAGTTCTTTGTTGTTTAACTTTGGAAAATTATCTCTCCAGATTTGGTAGATCCCTTTTCCTATGGGCAGGGATCACAGGTACTGGCTCATCTATATAACTCATACCCTCTCTCATTTATGACTCACACCATTACTTCCCAATGGGCATAGGGAATTCCTCCATATTTCTTGGTATCTAATCTAAGCCCTTCATTCCAACTGTCATTTTGACAAATCTGATTTTTAAACCATTTAGGCGAAATGGTGCGGCCTAACTTTTAGTCATTAATTATAGTTGTTTTAATTTTCCCAGCCAAAGGTCTTGTTTATATAATCAGAAATTTACCAGCTGCTTCATCTGACAGCCATTAGCATGTATTTGGTTTCCATATCTTGTTCACTCAATTGTACTTATGAAATTCTATTTCTCAAATTGTTTACAATTTTCACTTTTTGACAGGTGAAATAAATCAGTTTCTTAACTTTGTTATCAAATATTATCTCTTCAATTGACTTCCCTTCCTGGTTGGTCATCAGGAAGCATTTTCATAACCTGTACTTTATTAAATTCTCTATTTTTGCCTTGTTTTAACAAAATTCTCAGCCAATTACAAATGTCTTTTCACCATCTCTCCCCAATTAAATTTTCCAGAACAATAAGTCCAGTCTCTGCTTACTTATTTCAATTTATATGTCACCCCCATATCTTTCTTGTTCCAACTTATAATTTAACTTATCCCTTTCTTTTCTATTTATCAGTATCACATAGTATTTTTGCTCACAAGGAAAGACACTTTTTAAAATTTTATTGCCTCTTTAAATTTTTACTGAAAAATTATTTTTAAAATTCTAAAACACTGTAGAAAATTAAAACCAAGAGCCTTAGAGAAAGACGCATTTCAGATTCATTATTTAAAAAAAATTCAAATATTAATAAAAAAAATTCAAATTTTTCTTTGTTGTAAAAATGAAAATTACAGAAATTAGATAAAAATTGTCATAAAAGGTTTAGCTATATTTAAATTTTCTATGTAAAAGAAAAGCGGGTAATTTGATTTTTAAGCCCCGCACTAAGTATAATCAAAATTTGGCATATTTAGGCGTACATGCTTAATTCGAAAATAAAGAAATTTTGATAAAATCTACCGTTTTGGGGCTTATTAACAATAAAAGTTCGGACTCATTCGCGTTATGGCACGGGAGCCATTATTGGCGTTGTTTGTATACATTCGCTGCTAATTAGATTTGTGCGGAAGTTTACCTTGTTAAAGGCCTTTTTACTGCTGTTACTTGTCTCTATTACCGTGCAACTGAGGACTCATTGCACACGCAATCATCAAGACAAGTGAATATTAAATCTGCAGCAAATATATGCAAACAACGCCAGTAATGGCTGCCGCGAAGAAAAAAGAAACTAATAACGATGATGGTCAATCAGAGAATTTGATACGTGCTAGCCAGAAAAAAAAAAAAAGCAAATTGATTTCTTAAGGCCTTTCTCTTAAAACACGTGACCTATTATTTCTGAACCGTGCATTTATAAATTTTGCAGAAAACGTTTTTAATACATTTTTTGTTGCATAAACAATATTTTTATCGTGTCGCAGATTGTAATTTCACATTTATGATCTGTAAAAGTAGATATTTTAGCAGCATTTCCAAAAGATACACAGATTCAAACTTAATTATAAAATATTTAACAAATCACATTTTTTATTTAAAATTGGAAAAAAAAGAAAATTTTTGTAAAAATTAATTTTTCATCGGAAAAATATTTACCTTCAGACAATAGTGTCCTTAGCTTTTAAATTTAATAGCTTTTGTAATTAAATAATGTCTTAGTTTTATTGGGTTTTTTCATTTTTGTAATTTTACAATTCTGAGCTGAATTTTGTTTGGGTAATGTCGGGTCGAAATTTACTAAAAAAAATTTATGATTTATTCTTCCAAATCTGCGTTTTTTTTAACTAATAAATCAAAATTACACAGAAGTCTGGGGTAACATATGTAAAAAAGATATTTTTACTATGACTATCTAAAAAATAAACATTTCTAAAACAATTTCATTCATTTGTGAATAAGTTCTCATAGTTTCACTAAAATCCGACAATTATTGGATTTTTGCAAAAATTTCCAAATTAATGTATTTTTCAGCTGAAAAAAGGCGCTAAAAAAGTGACGGTATTGTAACCACTGACGTAAAAAAAAAAAAATTTGAACATGCTAGAAAGGATTGAAAAATTTTAAAAAATAATTAAAAAAATACTTTGGTCTTTCCTCTTAAGTCTTAATAATAACAAACTTTTAACGATAAAACTTTGTTTTTATTAAGTTTGAAACCGTTTTCATCACACAATGGATGATGTTTTTTCTTCCACGGTGATTCTGCAATGCAATATGGACATCTTTAAAATTGACCAACTATTCTTACGTTTCAATTTGAGGTGAAAAGTCCTTGCGGCTTTAACTATCCAAATCTGATGAAGATATGTTTATTTATTTCAGTTATTTTTCTAATGCTGTTGAAAAGGGTTCCTCATTCCTTTGTCGAATTTAAGTTGTTTTTTTCCTTTTTTTTGTGTGTGACAATGTGAAAAAAAATGAACATTCCAAAAGTAAAACCTTGAATTAAAGTTTGAATTAAAGTTTAAATCACTTATTTTTTATATACCATGCGCTTAGACTTGGACAGTAACCATTTATTTGTAACAAATGTGTAATGAATGATGTAATTTAAGGCCCATTCTAGAAATCCAAACCAATTATATAATAGTTTTTCCTAAATCCAACTCAAAGTAGTCTGGTGTTTTTAAAAAATGTTAACGAAATAATTAATTTTTTTCTGGTCGCTTTTTTTGAATCCGTAACAAGATCTCAGATGAAATTTTTTTTTTTTTTTAACCTTAAAAGAAAAAGCAGCGATGGAACTAACGAACGATTTTTTTTGTCTTTTAAGATTAAGAATGACAATGTTTATTTGCTTTTTGTTTTGTTTTTTAAATTTTTGTCGTACATTTTCAGTTGGACTGACGAATGATGAATTAAGAAAACCAATCAGGTTTTAAATTTTTCACAAAGTCATTTTTCAAAGCTCTTACGAAGTAAAGCTCTTGGTCCACATACTACACAATGAAATGATTATATTTTTCTCTAAGTCTTTATTTTTGACAAGGAGCCAATGTTTCAATGTTTTCTTTTTAACTAAGTTTAAGAATCTAAGAATCAATGTTTTATAATAAATTATTGCAAGGTAAACCCGGAAAACTCCTTAAAAATGTTATCAAGAACAAAAATATTGTGATCTGCTTCGTGACTTAATTCATTCTTCTAAAAAACCATGCCAAACGTCTGTGTTCAAATTAGATTTTAAATTTAAAAAATATTTTGAATGATTTTCTGGGCTCTATAATCAGAAAAATCTTTAAAATTTGAAAGATTGGTGTATTTTTAAATGGTCTTGGCTACAACCGGTTTTATGACCAGAAATTGGTTTATTGGTAGCCTCAATGGAATTTAAAAAGAAACAAAAAGAGAAAAACAAAAGTTTTTTTTAATGGTTTTCTTCATTTTTAAACTGACATTTTTAATATTGTTGGAAAAAGGCAACTAGAAACTATTATTTTTAATTTAATCTAGGGTTTTTTAATTGGTCATAACCAGGAATCAATTACAATTGTTTAATCAAATCCGCGAGTTGAATTCGAAACAGGTCATTTCCGCGATGAGGTATCACGAAAAATAACCTTACTGCTATTTAAATTTGAAAATAAAATTATTGAAATAAAATTTTAAATTGCTCAAAGTTGAATTGATTTTTTATACGACGTTTGTTACAGTGTTGTGGTATGTTAATAATATTTATGACCATTTGTAGATGTCCGTTTATTAACATGACCACTCGATTTATATTTACCGTAAAATACGACAAAATACGAAACAAGAAGGAACAAACGGCTTTATAACATTTATATATATATATATTTTGTGTGTGTGTGTAATGATGTACATGCGTAGAGGTTACTATTTTGTTGGTGTTATGCCCCTTTGGCTGAATTAAAGTTTTAATATTTTTATCTGAGCTCATAAAAGTTGAATGAATTATAAAGCTGAAAAATGCTGAATAAACTTTTAACTTTAGAAGAGTATTTCAAAGAGAAAAGTTCTTGTTGCTTGTTTGGAAATGTTTCGTATGTTTGTAAAATTTCGTACGTACGTGCATGCATGACTATGTTTTTAACGTCTGACAACACATGTTCGAGACGGGATCCTTTTTAAAATTACAACATCACGTTAAACTGGCCTTGTGCCACATGATGCCCTCGTGGGTGGTGACTAAATACTGCACAGATGAGAGAAAGGAGGGTGAGCAAGCTTGTGTCTGCTATTTATAAGTGATATGATCACAGGAAAATGGCGGGAAAACTTGACTTGGTCACGTGCTGGAAAAATATTTGTACGTGGGTGGATTGCAACTGTTATAAAATAAAATAAGACCTATCTCGGCTGACTTACAGGCAAATAAACTAACATACTCAAGAGCGAGAGCCGGATGTAAACGGGGCAAGGCCCCGTCACAAAATGACCATTATCTTCGTTTACGCATGTTCCCGACGCACGAGTTCCGGTCGAAAAATAAAATAATATTTTAAAGTGTTTCTATTTTTCGACCAATAAAAATGCTTCCCTCCTAATTATACTCGCGTCGTTAAATCTATTTCTGCTGTTGTCGTATTTCTTTCTTGCAACCATACGCTTGTCTATAACACAATGTCCACTTATGTGTTTATTGACCAATTAGAAGCTGATATTTCCTAAAAATCTGTATGAAACTGGACAAGCTTTTGATCCTCTTTTTTGCACAGATTTGTACAAAATTCAACATTAATAAGAAAGTGGTAGCGGGATGCTAAAACCGCATTCTTCTATTGAATTTTACCGAAATTTTCTTTTTTTTATTAATATTTCAAACCCTAATCATGATTGTCTTTTCAACCAACACGCAGATAAGCTTCTGATGTGATGTGATTAATCATGCCAATTTTTTTTTGGTATGCAGATTGATTCGTCCTGATAAGTAACAGAAACATTTAACTTGAAGTAACCGCTCTTATATTTTCATATCTGAATTCTAAGAAAATTATAACTTGGAAAACAAAGTTTGTAATAAAAGTTTACTTTATTTTAGGGACGGAAACAGTGCAGGCTTTGGACATATCTTCGTTAAAAAATGTACCTAAAAATCAATAAAATATTAGACTTTTGAAAGTATTTAATTTAAAAAAAAAATTACTTTATAGTTAAAATAAGCTAGTTCACTTAAAATTCGAAAATACTGTCACTTCTGTCCTTCCGTCCGATAAATTGCCCTGATTTTAGTTGTCAATACATTGACGTAAAGCGTCAATTCACACCTCCAAAACCAATCACCACGGTTAGACATGCTTCTCTTATTTTCAACTAATTTTTTTTTTGCTAAAAATTAAGTAATGTTTGTTTCCAGTTACATTTAAGTAAACTTTAAATTTTCTAATTTTCCTGAAATAACTTTCCAAAAAAAGTATAATTGAATTTTACAAGATTTTTAAACGGAAAATTTCACTTTTGTTTGCAAAGGTGTCAAAAATGGCCGATATGATAGATTTCATGGCAATTTTGCTGACTCAAAAGAAAAAAGATTTTTAACTAAAATTTTGGACGTGCTAGGAAGAATTAAAAAAATATTCAAAAAATACTTTGGTCTTTCCTCTTATTAATAACAAACATTTAGACGATAAAAAAACAACTGTTTATCAAGTTTGGGGCCTTTTTTCATCAGGATATGCTCTTTTTTAGCGAAGTATTGAAACCCCTTAAAAAGTCTATTGTAGTCAACAATATAATTAATTTTTGTGCAAACACCGTAGGAGGTGCTGTAAAGTTCTTGGTTGTTTTGTCGTTAAAATACTGATTTTTACACTAAAAAAGAAAATAATTATTTTAAATGGCGAAAATCTATTTTGGGGGAAGGCTTTTTTAAACTAAAGAAACGATGTGCCATAGGTTTTATTTTGGCACTAACTTCTCAGAGTGTAACTTCTATACCAGGGGTGGCCAAACTTGCTTAAGAAGAGCCACATAAAGAGTAAATTTGCAGATAATGCCCCAGTAACCAATTAAAAAAATGAATTCTTGGTGTAAAAATAAAAAGCCTGATTATTACAAAAATAGCAATAAAAATTGAGGAAACTACCGTTTAGGTAGGAGATATTGACATCTGGCCGCCTCTGTCAGGAACCTGTGAAGGCGCTCGTTATAGTGAGGGAATGATCGCAGGAACATATATCGGGCAACATATTGCTTCAGGTAAACTAAACAGTAGAGGCCAGGGACCAAACTAAGATAATCAATAATTCTTAAATGGCAGGGTGTCATCAATTTTTATTGCTATTTTTGTAACAATCAACCTTTTTTTTTATACCAGAAATAATGCATTTTTTAAAAATTGTTCACTGGACTGCAAATTTACTCGATGAAGTTTGTTGGAGTTGCAAGAAATGAACAACATTTACACATGTTTTTATAAACATACACGTTTTCAAAATCTTGACTGATGATCATTTTATTGTACGGTAATGAACTACCTACAGGAACTTCTAAGAGAAATGTGAAAATTTGCATACATTATGTATATGACGTGAGTGCTGTCCTTTTTAATCTAATCATGACCTTACTCTTCTGACATTCCTCTGTACCCCTTGCTAACCGGAAATTTCATTAATTCCTCTGCCTCCCATTATTCCTTCCCTCAGCATTAAAGAACAATACCTCACTCAGATCTAGCATTAATTATTAAAATTAGGATTTAAATTCTTAAATATCTTTACTAACCATGAACTTTAAACTTACATTTTAAATCCGAGGGGTGGGGTATATCAATTCATACCCTGTAAAATTAAAGCTTGAAATTTTTTACTTATCTTTTATTCTGTGATGTAAGCAAAAAGAAGGAGCTCTGCCAACATATTTCGACGAGGGGCACTCCGATATGGTGTAAAAATCGTTAGCAAGTATGTTTCGCTAGAGAACAATTTATTACGACTGAGTAGTGAATTGGTAAATTCGATCCTTACTGGGTGTCCCTGTCCCATAATCTCGCCTTATGCCAAATCTAAGCTACGCTTAAAAAATGGCCATATTTCTACGAGCTGCACAAAAAAAAGTCTAACAGACACATGTGGCTCGCGAGCTGCAGTTTGGCCACCTCTGTTTTATAGTAAGTAACTTAGTAACACCGACCACAGCAATGGCGAGGTGGTAAGTACCAAAAAAAAAAAAATAATAAGGCGAAAACTTGTAACCTTGATTCAAACTTACAATAGTGGAGCATTCACTAAACAATCCACTGACGAGTAGTGCTTTACGAAAAGTAGGGTAATGTCATATATTTGAAATCTAAAAATTTTAAATTCCAAAAATTCATAAAATCTTAATTTTTTTTTTTTATAATTCAATAATGTCTTTCTTCATTCAATTGTGGCTGTGGACTACTGACTGACAGGATAACGATTTCGGTTTAGTTTTTTCTTTAAAGCTGATGAAACTTGGATTACAACTCGACTTTTTTAAACTGTCAGTTATATTAGGCTAGTCCTTAGTTAATATTTTGAAATAAATAGCGAAATAATTTGAAAAAAAATAAGCTTCTTTGTATTATTGATAATTTTCGTGGACACATTCAAGGGCTTACACCGTTTCCGGCAAAATACAATTACTTCCCTTGTGAGTTTATTACAAGAAAGAACCTGGAAGAAAGATTTATTTTCAAATTTCTTGCACACGTTTATACATATATAACATTTTTCAACTGAAAATGGACAGCAACGTTAAACAGCCTCTCACCAAATGCTCTTTTTGCAATATTCATTATTGTCTTAGAGGTAGGTAAATCCTTGCTTTGTGGGGGGATGTTTATCCCCTTTTTAATTTTTATTATTATTTTATAATTTTAATTAGTGATATTTTTAGAAAAGTCAAAAATTAAAATTCTTGTTGCGTAAATTAAATAAGAATTAAAAAAAGGGTTAAGGTTAATAATAATAATGTGTCAATTTTTCCGTTTTAGACTTTTTTTTTTTTTTTTTAAGACTCGGTTTTGGTTTGTAAATATTTTGTTTTTGTATTAAAAAATATTTTTTAGCTTGTAACAAAACAAATCTGAAAAATAGTTTTAAGCAAACTTAAAAGTGAATACAGAAAATACTAGGAAACGTTTTTCTTTTGGCAATTAACAACAATCATTTATGAATTAACTCTTAATTTTAGAAAAGCATGGAGGGACCGTTGTCACGTGATCATGTTGTCGTAGTTTATTCTGTTCGAATGCCTAGACTTTCGCTATCCACAATCCGAGCTATTTTAAAGTTGCTTCCCAAATACTAGGTTTTTTTGGGGTTTTTTTTGATAATATTCAATATTCATGGCATCATGGAAAATAAATTAATTGAAAGTTCTTTTTCTTTTCTTTAGTGATTAGCATAAAAAGTTCCAACTTTCCATTGAATAAAAAGTTGTTGAGAGATAGGAAATAAACAAAAAACGTCTTGGAAGGTTTAAATAAGACTTTTATATAAAATTTTATAAATTTACATTCATTATTCTGCGAATGGATAAATCAGATATTTCTCTGTTTATATTTTTAACTTGAGTATTTTTTGTGCTATTTATCATCCGTGTCTGTGTACTTTATCATCATTATTGTCCACAGATAATATATTTTTAAAAACTAAAAAAAAAAAAACAGTTCTCATTTACATTCCCTTTCAACAAGTAAAAAAAAATATATATCTTTTTGTTTGCTTTAAAAGTGAATATGAGTAAATTTAAAAAATGAAAGTATTTTTTGTGGACATTAACTGCACAGTGATTAAAAAATTAATTTTCCGTCCGGCAACTTTTTTTTTTTCACTTTAAAAGCTGATCATAGGCGCATTTTAATGAATGAGAAACTCTGAAAACTCACGTCTAATTGTATTTTTTATTATACATGTTTATTATGTACGCAGTACGCACATATTTTTTTTTAATAACTTTTTACGACCACAAAATTTAATTTTTAAAAGCCAGTTCAGGTCTAGTTCTAGAGAAAGTTAATATTTGCTTCTCATTGTGAAAAAAAGGAAATATTAGTGCTAGTGTAGATAAAATTGTACTAAGGAAGTCGTCACTTTTTCCCGGACATTATTCTGATATTTTTTGTTATTTATTCATTGAAGTAAAGCAAAACAAATTATAAAAACTCGTTCGCTTTGTAACAAGTCGGATAACCCAAAGTGTCTAACAAGTTATGCTTCGACAAAGAATAATATTTTCAACATTCGACAGATTAAATAAAAAAATTCATGAATTTGCAGAGAAACATCACTTAAAAAAAAAAAAAAGAACGGCATTTAAAAATTCCGTCTTTACAAATTTTAAAATTTTTAATAACTAAAATGTCTGAAATATGCGTAGCCAAATAACTTTGGAAATAGTTTTTAACTTTTGGTCAGTGGTCAAGAAAGCTCTTTAAAAGATGGAACAGCATTGGAAATTTTTAAAAATTACTGCGGAGAAAACGTTGACATTTCTCTGGTCGGGTTATGGTGGTTGGGGGAAACAAATAAGGTTGGTGCAAAAATAATGACGTAATAATGTCGTTTTTTGACATTAAAAAATACGTCAAAAAACGTCATTATTACGTCATTATTACGTCATTATTTTTGCACCAACCTAATAATTTGGTCCTTTGGATTACGTTTTTTTTTAATTTTCTAATACTGTACAGTCACAGTGTCTGCCCTTGCGATGTAATACGTTGTTAGTTTTTGATTTTAGAGCATAAAGTTTTAACGTTCAATTAATTAGAATTATTAATTAATAAAATATTTTATGGGGTAAGCCTTAAGGGAATGTATAAAAAAATTGTCGTTACTTAAAGTAAAACTGTCAAGTTTCATACTCATTTGTCACTTTCTTCATTCAGCATTTTACTTCCAGTAAAAGTACTAACATATTGGGACGGGTGGGGTTGAAAAGTTTTCAGTCCGACCCAAGTCAGAAATTTAGTTTTTCGCGGTGACCAAACATCAGAATGTTGATTTTTGGGAAGTGGGTAGCCAAAGACTCCATCGCAATGTCTTACTTAATTATTTAGTATTATGTGGGAAGAAGTATTTCTGTCGCATTAATGGATAATTTTAGGTTTTAGTTACTGACTGAACAGGAGAATTTAATTTCGTAATGCTCCTCCAATATCGAAGCCAACGCGAGATATCAGAATTACTTCCTTTTTGTACATCCATACCAAAAAAATCTAACAGTTGCTAAAAAGAAAATTCTTTTAAAAAGGCTCACACTCAAAAATGACATTTGGGCTAGGCACCCCCAAAATGGAATTTTTCCCCCGCAATGAAAGCAAAAAATCGACCCCCACCCTGCTCGAAAATATTTGCCAAAAATCAGGGAATTATCCGACCGATACGAAATTTTCAGAACTTGTTCGTTAATGAATGAACATTTTTTTTTTTCACTTTTTTATTAAAAAACCTTGGAAATATTTTGTTGAAGGTGTTTTTCACCCACCTTTCGATGTCGCGTGTAATTACTTAAATTGGGAGGTGCGTCTAAAAATTCTTTACACTTAAAGAAATTCCTGAAAAGATTGTTTCAGTAATTTTCATGCAATATCGAGTTTGAACACAATTCGACCCGCATCTTGCCAAGAACAATTTAAAACTCAAAAAAAGATACCAATTTTTGAAATTGGTCCTTAGCTTGCATAAAACACATAATTCTATTTCAGATTCTACAAAAAATAAATTAAAACTTAATATTTAAAAAAATACTTGTAAATTTTCAGTGCAATTTTGAAATTAATCCTCTTGCTGTTCATCACAAGGGTTTCTTTAAAGACATGTTAAGTTTGAAGAGTTGAAAAAAAAAAAAATTGTTGTGTGGGGCTTAGCGGGTGCCTCCAATAATTCGCTGAAAAAAGAACATAGCATGATGAAAAAGGCCCCGAACTTAATAAAAACAAAATTCTATCCTCAATGTTTGTAAGAACAAAAAGGAAGGGTAATTTGCTTTTTAAGCCCCGCGCTAAATATCTATTAAAATTTTCCCAAATCGTCATATTTCCGTGTAAATGTAGATGCTGGACTCGAAATAACAATTAAATTTTGATAAAACCATTCGTTTTGGAGTTATCGACAATAAAGGTTCGGACTCGGTCATGTTTTTAGCCGTCAGCCATTACTGGCCTTGTTTAACTACATTCACTGCGGTACATTTTGCACACGGAATCTTAAATGGCTTTTTTACTGCTCTTACTCATCTAAATTACTGCGCACTTAAGCTGTGTCGGAAGCCGATGACAAGTGTTTTTTATTTTATTTTCTATAGTAAACGGAAACCCCTTTTTCTGTGTAGAAAAGCATTGACAACTGTTGTAAATCTTTTATTTTAAATTAAAAATAAAACAAATAATTAATGAGCAAACTTTGTAAAGAGCATGAATATTTACAAAATAAAATTACCAAAAAGATGCTAGAAAGGAAATAATAATTAATGACTAAAGTTTTTTGCATTTAATTATTTGCTAGGAAGGAGCATTTCTTTTTATTTTGTAAATAATCATGCTCTTTTCAAAGTTCGTGCAAACTTTGCAAATTAATTATTTTTGATTTTTGATTTAAAAGAAAAGCTTTATTTTATTATTTTTTTTTTTTAATTTAAGAAAGATTTACTATAAAAAAAAAAAAAAAACAGTTGAAAAAAAAAACAAACATTTGTCATCACTTTCTGACATAACTTAAGTGCGCAGTAATTTAGATGAGTAAGATCAGTTAAAAGCAGTAAAAAAGCCGTTAATTAAGCTTCCGCCCACAAAATGTTGTGCAGAGAATGTAGTTAAACAAGGTCAATAATGGTCAATGGCTGAATGCAACTGAGTCTGAACTTTTATTGTCAATTATTCCAAAAGTAGGTCTTACCAAATTTAATTGTTATTTCAAGTTCAACATGTACATTTACATGGGAATATGATGATTTGGGGAAAAATTTAAGATATTTAGCACGGGGCTTAAAAAGCAAATTTACTGAACTAAGTATTTTAGAAAAAATATTTTTTAATCCTTACTAACAAGTTTGATTTATTTTTTTTTTTTTTTTTTTTTTTTTTTTTGTGTGTGTGTCAACAGTGGAACAGAATTGGTTATAAAAATTTTCGCACCTGATTAGTGAGTACTTAAAAATTATAATTTTTAAGTACTCAATAATCTTAAAAATGTCAGAAATATTCTCCCTTAATTATTTATAAATTAAATAATTACATAGTTTGTTTTTATTTTACGATTTGGAGCAGACTTTATGGAAACTGCCTAAAAAGGTTAAAAAAAAAAAAAAAATTAAATAAAAGAACAAAAAAAAGAACGAATTTAATCCCCAGAAATTTCATGAAATTAAATGGGGGGGGGACTGATGTAAAAAAAATATATATTTTTACCAAGATTTTCTAAAAATAATAATTTCAAGAATAAATTCGTTCATTTGTGAATAGGTCCTGAAAGTTTCATCAAAATTCGACAATTATTTGATTTTGGCAAGATTTTCAAAATTAATTATTAATATATTACAGGAAAACAGGTGCAAAATCTTTCTTCAGTTTAGCTTTAATTGAAAAACTAAAGGATTAAATTTACTGTTTCCATTAGGCAAAATACACTGTAGGGTATTTCAAACAAATTCTATTGGAGTTGATTCATTGGGTGGAGGGGACTAAAATAGCTGATTAGTGACCCTTTTTTTTTTTTTTTTTTTTTTTTTTTTTAGCCATCTGTCACTGCAAGGAATTTTTCTTTAAATAAAAAATCTTCCAAAAATAAAATATACATTTCTGAAACTTTGAGGAATATTAGCTAATTTGAAGCATTAATCTGATTTGAAACAAACATTATTTACTTTAAATTGAAAATAACAGAAACTGATTATTCAAACAAACAGTAACATGATTAAGTGCTTGTCAACACCTTGTTGACACTCATTACTGTTCTACGGAGATCTGTTAAAACATAATTTAAAAAAATGATGGGTGAAGATTTCTTTCATTTATGAAAATTCATTTAAACCTTAGGTATACCAAATTATTAGAGGTACCTAGGTTAAAATAAACAGTTGATTTACCCATACCAAGAACATTAATGAAGGATGATAATGATGAGGAAACAGGTAATTTTAACAAAACAAGATAAGGAATTCACAAATTCACATGCTTGAAGTAGTGTCAGTAGCTTGTTTCAGGAAGATAAATCAGAATTCTTAAAATCCATAATTTTAGCGTATTGTCATGAAGAGGAAATGTTTACACAATGAATGATCTGACACAACAATAATGTTCAAGACAAAGGTAAGAGAATTCGTTTCTCACTGAAGGGATATATGGTTTGCATACATTCAAAAGTAGCTGAAGAGAGATAATTTGAAATACTTGGATTGTTGAAAGAAAATTCTTTGAAGTGTTAAAGGATGAAAATATAATCGGTGACACAACCTTTCACGTGACTTCAGATAATCTTCTTTGATTAATTTTTCTCCTCATTTTATACCAAAAAGAATTTTGTGTAGGCTCACTACTTTTCTTCTCAGCTGATTGGCTAATTTTTTATGAAGGCAAGGTTTTCATTGTTCTGAAAACAATTTCACATAGGCTGCCAAATTCCTTTCCTCCTCATTTCGCACTCATTACAGTGGCAATGTTGTCTTCATCTCTTAGCATTATGTAGGATGTATTTCTGCCAAACTAAGTTTAATAAAAGTATAAAATAAAAAATTGTATTATTAAACAATTGGTTGTATAAGGTTAAATAAAATTTAGTTTTAACATGCATAACAAATTCTTGATTATTGCACTGTTGGTCTTCCATACTTTAGGTTTTCTTTTGACCCCCTCTCCATGCACTATTTTGGAGAGAGGTAGAATTGCTGTATTTCTATTTTGTCTTCTGACCTCACCGGCTAGTGAGTTTTATTAAACATTTTCATTCTGTGTAAGTAATAGGTAAGCATTACTTTTCGAAAATGAAGTTAATTAATCTTTAAATTTACTAATAGATTCTGAAAAATCTCTATTACAAATATTGGATTTTTAAGGAGAATTTTAAATTCACTGTTTGCATTTGTATACAATAGCACGAGTGACAAAAATACTAATGCTTTAAAAATGCCTAAAAAGGTTTGGAAATTTTTTTTTTTTAATTCTCATTAGTATTAGACCATTATTGTGTAAATAGAACCAAAATTTAAGTTCAAAGAAGGCATTCAAAATATTTAAAATGCTTTGGGCTTTTTATATATATATATATATATATATATATATATATATAAAGTCCTTGGCTCTATCTAGTATATATCGCTTTTTTTATGTTTATTGTCATCAAAGTAATGTCTTGGTATCTGTTTCACCCTGGTCTGAAGTCACATAATATTGTGGTATTTATCATATGTTGCACATGGATATGTGTCCCCATATGTACTTATGGTGAGCAACCCTGAGACCGCCTTAAACTTGGCCATCTTCTGGTCAGTTTTCATTGCCATAGATGGACAGATATAATTATCTTGGCATTTTTCTCCTTAAAAATTTAATTTAAAATAATCTTCTCATGACAGTTAAAATTAAAAGAAATGTGAGTAAACAAAAAATCACCTGACCACCCCCCTCAACCTTTCTTTCTTCAATATTCATGGGATTCTTGCCAGTTTCTGAAGTGTAGAATCTTTTCTTTTGAAACATTCACCAGATATCGTAGTTCTTTACTAAACTAATTTAAACTCTTCTATTTCTACCACTGAATTCTGTTCTAGGGTACCTTTTTCTTTGTCAAAAACATTTTGGGTTATATATTCATGGGCTTGGGGAAAAATTTTCCAGTGGCAAGAGAACTGTCACTTCAGTCCCCAGTTGATTCTTTTATGTGCTTTGAACTTTCCTTATTATGCCCTCTTAGCTATTTCTTTTTCCTTTATCACTCTCCATCTTCTCAGAACTGTAACATATTTAACAAGATATTTTAAGTATAGAAATATCTGTCTCTACGCATTTATCTGCAAACATCTTGTGTTTGATGATTATAATGCTCATCATATCAAGTGGCTTAATCCTTCTGATGTTGCTAGTATTCAGACTTTCAATTTGTACATTGTTGGTCTCTTGGCCAAATAATAGATTTCCCTACTTGTTTCCTTAATAATTCTGATCAACATTCTTCTTTACTTGATTTGTTCCTTACCTCCTCTCTTGGCCCTTGTCGTGCCTCACAACTCTCTCCTTTTGGCAAATCGGATCACACTGTATTATCTTTTGATATTTTTTTGACTCCTCCTCTATTCAGAAAACTGTTTTGGCTTCATTTGTGATTTTCTTTGTGATGTCACACCAAGTGAAATTTTTAACTTTCCTATTAAAAATTGTGCCACTGAGGTTTCTTAGGTAAAAGTCAACATCAGTGCTTTTGTGCCACCTTAGAAATACCAGGTGAAACCACAATATTCTCCTTGATCCACACCAGCCTGTTCAGCTGCTATAACCCACAGGAATCACTTTTTCTAGCTGTACCAACATGATAGTTTTGATCACAAAAGATGCCTCTTTGTGTTCACATGCCATAATTGTAAACAAAGAAGTGGAGTCTTTGTTTGCCGAGAAGATTGAAACAGCATATAGCCTATAACAAGTTTAGTTCTTGTGAGTACTGGCAACTCTGCAATAGTATGTTAAATTAATCTTCTATACCTTCTCTCTTTGCTCATTTTGAGGTGTTATCATTTGCTAATAAAGCAGAATGTGTTGCTCATAAATTCTTTTCCAATTCTACTCTGGACTCATCCGGAGTATCTTTGCCTGACTTTTCAGTTAAAACTAAGCAATATACATGTAACTCCATCCATGGTTTCTGCTATCATCTCTAAACTGGATCCACCACAAATCATGTGAACTTGATGGTATTTCTGCAATAGTCCTTACGAAATGTGCTCCTGAACTGGCTCCTGTTCTCTCTAAACTCTACAATAAATGCCTTGCTGCTTCTTGCTTTACTGCTTGTTGGAAATACTCTTCTGTAGTTCCTGTTTTAAAAAATTCTGGTAAACTGTCTGATCCTCCTATTAGCTTTCTACCTCTTTTTGGTAAAGTATGAGAAGCTCTAACTCCAGATTGGTTAAACCTCTCACTTCACATCTTCTTTCAGACAAACAATATAGCTTTTGCTTCTCTAGATCAACTGCTGATGTATTAATGGTTATTGGTGAAAGATAAGTATGGTGAAGCTCAGGCTTTGACTTTTGATATCCTGAAGGCATTTGACAGGGTTTGGCATGCTGGTCTTTTTCACAAGTTGAAAGGTTATGGTATTTCTGGACAAATTTTTCATCTGCTTCAATCTTATCAAATCATGAAATGAAAGTTGTTTTGAGTGGTCACTCTTTTAGATCTTTTTGCATTAATGTAGGTATTCCTCAGGGCTTTATGCTTGGACCTATATTGTTCCTAATTTTCATAAACCCTTTCTCATGTCATCAGTTCTCAACTCTGTCAATGACACAATTATTTACTCCTGTCTTATTTGTGAGTTTGATTGGTTTGATAAGATTGGTAGATTAGCAGCTAATCTAGAAAAAAAATGATCTATAATCTGTTAACTGAGGCAAGAAATGGCTAGCTAATTTTAATGCCTCCAAAATGAAACTGTTCTTTTGCCTTAGAGGACCTTTTTTCTCTTCTATCAGCATAGCTGAGGCTAACTTCCAGGAAAGTGATGCCTTACACCTTATGCTAACATTTTTAGCTGACACAAATTATATTGAATGAATTGCTAGGTTTGCTACTGGGTCACTCCATAGCAATTCAACCAATCAATGTAAACCACAAAAAAGATTTTTTTTTTTTTTTTAATGTTGTAGATCTTAGTAATTAGGAAACCCTGAAAATTTTAAGTTAAAATTCCTAACCATTCTCAAGATATTGTAAGCTGAAATTTTGCTGAATCGACATGGTCTGTCGACAGTCATTTCCATTTTCAAACTCGACAATCTTCTGATCCACTGAAATTGAAATAAAGAATTGTTAAAACTTTGGGAATGAATTTGACCAAATATTATGTAATATTTTCCTGCCTACGAACTTCATCAGCTTTAGCAGAATGAGTCAATATTGGATCATAATTGTGAAATTGCCATGAATCAGAATTTCTATAAAAATATTTAGAGGTTTAGAATTGCTAGCTTTGAGAGACAGTTAATGAAACTTATTGGGATTTATTCCCCAAATACTCTACTTTTCAAATATTGTGTCACCTTTTTCTACTTTTAGGGGCTGAAGATATTTCTCAATTTTTCTGTGTGGCCAGCTGCCTAAAACTTTTCATTTTTTTTTTTTCTTCACCAGAAAACTGCTAATATCTACTTTTGGTTACACCCTGTAAAATTCTAAATGGATATTTGGATTCCTTGAATAAAAATCTGGTATAACTGAATCCGATTTCATTAATTTCTGGCCAGTAGATCAGAAGATTATAAGGGTTTATGTGTGATCATTGAATTCCAAAATAGAAATGACTGTTGATAGAAAATGCTTATTCAGCAAAATTTCAACTTGCGATCACTTGAATGGTTAGGAATTTTCACTTAAAATTTTCAGGGTTTTCTAATGACTATAAGATCTACAACAGATATCAAAATGAAAAAAAAATCTGTTCTTGGGGGTAACATTTTTCCTTTTTGTTTTTATTTTTTATTTTTATTTTTTTTGGTTGAATTGACATGGAAAATATGTTCGCTGTGTTGTGCTAGTTATTGTTTTTTTTTTTTTTTTTTTTTTTTTTTTTTTTTTTTTGGCCAGAATCTATTTTACGCTTTTATAAATCTATTCATTCATGCATTGAATATTACTGCCACATCTGGTTTGGTACTTTGTAGTTTTTTGATAAAATCCAAAGAATTGCAATGTTATTGGTCCTGACCTGGCATCTTAAGTCACTTTTCCCTATGCTATTTCTATAAATATTTTCATGGTAGTTCTGATAAGCTTTCCTCTTTGGTACCTAGACTATGAATTTAAGCACATTACTAGATTGGCAGCTAGGTCTCATTCTTTTACAGTTGAACTTGCTAGATGTAATTGTATATCCTATGCTAAGTTTCTTCTCCCATTTTCTTGCTTGTAGAACACTCCCCTTCCACCTTGTTTTCCAGTTAACTTTGATTTTTAAAAATTGAAATGCAATTTCAATTATTTTCTGTCACTTTTTTTTTTTTAATTCCTGCTCATTTATTGTTCTCTCTCTTTGTTTTTCTTTTTAACATATTCTTTCACACTCAGTAACTCCCTTTGTGTCATTGTGGCCCTACTGCTTTGCTTGGAGTTAAATGATAAAAATAAAAAGCAACAAACCCACCCATGACTTTTACAGAATTATTGGCCTTAGCTGCTTTGCATATGAAAACCCTCTTTTTGAGAGATATTACAAAGATTTCTTTTTAATGAAGTATGCATATACAGGAATCCCATGATTAATGTTTTCTATTAGTGTGCTAAAACTTTTATATACCAAAATTTAATTAGTGCCTACATAATATTCAATTAGTGTGATAAAATATTCTTTCAATTAACCATAGCAATTGAAAATTGATGATTTTTTTTTTTTTTTTTTTTTTTTTATATAGTTACTGATATACACATTAGCCACACTAAACAAGTGATCCTGTATACATTTTTAATGAAAGAACAAAAAATTTACATAAACTAGTATTATGAATGTTCTTTTCAATTAAGATTGATTATGAACCTCAATTGATTTTGCATATGCTTCTGAAAAAATCTTATACGAAACCATTTTATAAAAAATGATTTACAAATTAAAGAAGTTTAAAAAAAATTCAGAAAATTAAAAATTATGCAGATATCAATGATGTTAGCAGTTTTCACAAAAATAGCAGCTAAGTGGCTTAGCCTAAGGCAAATAACTGTACAAGCCAGGGATCTTTTTAATACTGTGATGCTGGTAAATAGAAAAGAAAGGGTTAAGTTAAAATATAAGCCTGGAGCAGGATGAAAAAGGGTTAAAGTTAAAATATTGCTTGAAACACGACAAAAAATGTCAAGAATTGAAATATAATTCTGGACTTATCCTTCTGAGAAGGATATTATCCCGAAAAGGCCATCTGGAGAATTTAAACTCACAAGTGGTCAGAGAGAGATGGTAGAAGAGCAGTCAAGAGTCAGCTAACAGAAATTTGCTAAACGAAACAAAAATAGAGAAATTTATAGTTGCTACTAAAAGTACAGATTATGAAAACTTCTCTGGAAAGGAAGTCAATTGAAAAAAATATTTGGGAATATTCAATCATAAAAGCAAAATTAAAGGAACTGATTTATTTTGCCTGACAAAAAGTAGAAGATTGTAAACAGTTCAAGAAATAGAATTTTATACCTTATTTGAAGAAATTGAGATAAGAATTGGACCTAAGAGGTTCATAAGTACGATTAAGCAAAAGAGATATATGAAGATAGCTGCCAGAGGAAACTGCTGGTAAATTTCTGATTATATAAACAAGACCTTAGGCTAGGAAAATTTCCTGGGGAAAATTAAAATGATAATTGTGATTAATGACTAGAAGCTCAGCCACACCATGCACTTTAAAAATAAGATTTGTCAAAATTGACAACTGAGGCAAAAGGCATAGATGAGATACCAAGAGACAGAGGAATTGCCTACACCCAATTGGAAGTAATGGTGTGAGGCATGAGATTCCTAAAAAAAAAAAAAAAAAATTTATTAAAAAAATGTTCTGATTGGCTTATTTGTTGGACGTTTTTCCTCTTCTCACTTGAGCCTGCCAGCTAATTTATCAAAAAAAAAAAAGTCAAAGAATATCACTTGATAATGAATTTTGTTTTTGTAATTATGTAATTTAAAGGTTTTAATTTTTTTTTTTTTTTTTTTTTTGATTATTTAACTTTTGTAATACACTCAATTCATGTAAATGAATTTCTTACTAGCTTAGAAATCGGTTCTTGCTTCCACGAAGCCGAGTATCTGATAAGAGCAGGTGGTCCATAACTGTTGGCAGATGATACTATCCTAATAATATGCAGATTTGGGTACGTCGCCATGGTGTAATGGTTAGATTGTTTTGCTATATCAATTACGACTGAGTAGCGAGTTAGATCCCCACTGATGCCCTATACTTTCAACCTTGTGTCACATTTAAGCCGCACTTAGAAAGTCACTATAATATGCAGGTTGTGACGAAAATACCTCCCACATAATGGTAAGTTACCATTACATGGGAAGTATTTCAGGCACACCCTCTATAATGATTCTTTTCTTAAAAGCTTCTGACTTTAGTCTTGGGAAATGAAGATACATTTCACTTGTTTTTTGTTTTTGTTTTCTAGTTTTATTAGACAAATTTTATTTGTATCATTTTTCCTACTTTTATTTTTGTAAAAAAGTAAATTTTTTTTTTTTTATCTGGTCACCTAAAATGCATGATTTTTAATGTCTTAAAAAATATCTTTTAAAAAAAAATTACTTTTGTATAATGTGCTGCCATACCCCTTTTTTTTTTTTTTCCTCCATAAAAAAACTGATCATAAAAACTTACTTTAATTTTTAATGTATGTCCAATAATTAATTTGAGAATGTAAGTTTGTGCGGAGATGGCAATAATACGTAGCTTTGTGTATTGAATGTGCAATGAAGTTTGATAAAATAAAGTAAAAAAAAATGTTAGATTTTGAAATATATGCTTGTTGGAATGTTTTAAAACTTCAAATTATTTTATTAAATTTTTTTTTATTTTTATTTATTTTATTTTTATTTATTTTATTTTTATTTATTTTATTTTTATTTATTTTATTTTTATTTATTTTATTTTTATTTATTTTATTTTTATTTATTTTATTTTTATTTATTTTATTTTTATTTATTTTATTTTTATTTATTTTATTTTTATTTATTTTATTTTTATTTATTTTATTTTTATTTATTTTATTTTTATTTATTTTATTTTTATTTATTTTATTTTTATTTACTTTATTTTTATTTACTTTATTTTTATTTACTTTATTTTTATTTACTTTATTTTTATTTATTTTATTTTTATTTATTTTATTTTTATTTATTTTATTTTTATTTATTTTATTTTTATTTATTTTATTTTTATTTATTTTATTTTTATTTATTTTATTTTTATTTATTTTATTTTTATTTATTTTATTTTTATTTATTTTATTTTTATTTATTTTATTTTTATTTATTTTATTTTTATTTATTTTATTTTTATTTATTTTTATTTTTATTTATTTTTATTTTTATTTATTTTTATTTTTATTTATTTTTATTTTTATTTATTTTTATTTTTATTTATTTTTATTTTTATTTATTTTTATTTTTATTTATTTTTATTTTTATTTATTTTTATTTTTATTTATTTTTATTTTTATTTATTTTTATTTTTATTTATTTTTATTTATTTTTATTTTTATTTATTTTTATTTTTATTTATTTTTATTTTTATTTATTTTTATTTTTATTTATTTTTATTTTTATTTATTTTTATTTTTATTTATTTTTATTTATTTTTATTTTTATTTATTTTTATTTTTATTTATTTTTATTTTTATTTATTTTTATTTTTATTTATTTTAAAAAACAAAATTCATTTTTGCTGGATGTTTTCTTTCAAGATTTACTGATTCTGAACTTTTTCTCTTTTTTAATAAACAAGGTTCTGGTGTGAATGCTCGACGACCATTGCTCCTAAAATGTTCACATACATTTTGTGAAGCTTGCATTCATAAGTTTTTTAATGAATCTAAAGCGGTCAGATGTCCAAAATGCAAGGTCAGTATTATTGCAATCTCTTTCTAAAAAGTCACTATCTTTTATGTACTAACTCTTCTAATGTTTGAAACTGGTACTTGATTTCTTTACCATTCATTTTTAGACTCTACTGGTCATTTCTTTTTAGGACCTTGTGAAGTTTATAGCTTTTGCAACTTGTTGCTCATTCTTTAATTCATTCTCAACAGGTGTGCACTTTACTGACATGTTTATTTAGACATCTTTAGCATTACCTGTTGAGTAAGCAATATCCAAGCATCAATCGTTGATGCTGCAAATTTACATATTAATCTGCACTCCTCATTTTTAATTGAGTCTCTAATCAATCACTTGTCAAAATTCTCTTTTCTTGCTGTTTTGGGCTGACCAACCTAAAATTGTTGAGTAAAACAAATTTGGTATCAAATTTCTATCTTAACTCAGGAATTCAGGTTCCATTTCAAATCCCAGCTTTAAAAAGAAAAAAAAATGTTTTTTTTAATTGATGAGGGATTTTATTGAGGCAAATATAAGGGTTTATTTTGTTGCACGTGTTTATATACAGGAACAAGATCTCCTTGATTTATCAAGGTTTTTGAATTTGAGAACTTTCAGGTGGTTGAAAGGTCAGTCAAAACATGTGGAGGATACAAAGTGCTATAATTCAGTCTTGTAAGACAAAAGTAAGCGAGTAATCAAGAAGTTTTTTTTTTTTTTTTTGTTCCTTTACATATACACTCTATCTGAAGATATCTATAGTGACATTTCTTATTCTTTGAAAGAAACACCCTGATATTTTTAATCATTTATACAACCAAAGGAATCTCTCCGCTCTCATATTGTGTATCTCTCTCTCTCATATATATATATATATATATATATATATATATATAACAGTATTACGCAATCAGCCTTGAAGCATGCCTTCATTGCTACATGCTTTGTTGGACAGGCCGTGTCATTTGCCTTGATGGCAGCAGAATACTCAATCAAATGTTCTGTAGCATTCAACCCCAACATAAACCAAAGAAGTGCTTTAAGGACCGTTTCAAAGTCTCTTGCAGTCTGCTATAGAGAAGATCCTGAATGCAAAACTGCTACTTGTGATTAAAATATGTGGAGGTGTAAAATTCATGATCCTCCAAGAGCATGTAATGAGTTGTGCAAATATCAAACATGCAGCTACGTAAAGGGAAGTCATTGATCCAGCAATCTACATGTAATGAATGTGGCAGAACATGTCTCTCCAAGGCAGGTCTTATTAGCCACAAGAGTCCTATTGGTAGACCTTTGATAAATTATGACCAATATACTACATTGAAAATAAGTGTGTCAGAAAATCTGTAGAAACCACTCCAGTCTCACCCATGAAAATCCAGAAGCAAGTTGAAAAGACATTACAAAATGGGTCGGACTCTGTGCAGAACAACTTTGTTTGCCATGTTTGCAATAAGCATTGCAAGTCAATTGCTGACTTCAAGAGCCATTGTCGTTCTCATGAGAATTAAAAATGTTGATCAAACTTGTCAGTGATGGTCCTACTCATTTAACAAGTCATCAGCCATCATATAATAGCTGTCTGTCTTTCTACTAGGGCAGCTAGCCAATCCCAGTTGCAGTCACCTGCTAAGGCATATTTGTGTTTCTTCAATACCCACAGAGTCTGTCTGTGGTTTATACTGCAAGTATGCTGAATGGGCCTTAGGTACAGTTTCTGGGAGATAGTGCATGATCAAAAGTTTGAACAAGACCAGTACACCCAAACCGTTGGTCATGATGATTAGTGACTTTTTACTTGTACAACCATTGACAACCTCCAAATACTCCTGTCTATCCAATTTCACTCACAAGGCTTGAGTCAACCTGTTATATGGTTTTCAGGCACTTTCCAAAGGTACTGTGTGTTGATCGTCTCCAGGCCATCATCATCAAGAAGCCACCTCCCTGACAAATTAACCATGGTTAGATTCAAACCCAAGTATCCTGCTCAAAAAGAACATTCTAAGCACTCAGCCATCATATAACAGTACTTTGTTTGTATAAACATTTTAAGGATCTATCACAAAATGTTCTTGACTATATCCCCAAATTCAGTTTCAGATGTTTGCTTAAAAGCAAAAATGTTTTAAGATTAGTTGTGGACCACAAAACTTTATTTCAAGTAGTTCATGTCTTGGACATCTTTCTTGCTTACATCATGCTGAAACACCAGTTTCCATATTAAGCAACATCAAATCTGGTCAGTACCTAGATGGGTGACTACTTGGGAATATCAGGTGCTGTAAGTTTAGATGTGTCAATGGTGTAATGGTTTGGAATTGTTAATCAAAGAGTAGAGTTCCAATCCCCATTGGGTTTGTAATATTCACTATTAGTTGTATGTCAGAAGATGGTATAGGGAATTTTTGTGTTTGATTGGTTCTTGTCTAGCACTTTTTTGGTCTTTACTTCAGCCCTATTATTACCCCCCCCCCCTAGAAAAATGTGACTTGATGTCAAACATCAGTAAGAGTGATTGCTTAGGAATAGCAGGTGCTGTAAGCTTGGATGTGTCAATGGTGTAATGGATATTGACTTGAAATTGGAAAGTCAAGTTCCAATTCCCATTGGGTTTGTTATATTCACCTATGTGCAAATACTTTTTGGGAAAGGTATGAATCCTATGAAGGCAGTAGCCATGGTCAAATGGAAAATAACAGAACTGTCCATCAAACGGAATTGAAAAAAGTTTGTAATAAGCAATAACGAAAAGAACAGGGCAAAAATAATATAAAGCAAGCAAACAATATATGCAAGGCAAATTAACAGTAATAATACAAAGCAACAGTAATATGGCAAAAAGTTCACAGACTAAGAATTGGGGTTGACACACAAAAGCAAGTTCGGACAAGCCAACAGTGTTCAGACCAGGACTGATTCATGTGAAACTGAGAACCAGCCTATTTTATTGGCTAGGAAAAATCCCAGCATGCATTTGTGTGCTTCTGCCTTTAAATTGGGGAGGGGCAAGTGTTTTGAAGTCATTCCTGAATAGATTGGAACAAAAAAATCCACCTCTTCTCCCTCAAGCTATGGATTAATTAGTAGGACTTGTATCCCTAAACCATTATCTCAAAAAAAAAAAAAAAAAAAAATTCTTACTCTAAAAATATTTTCTGTAAAGAGTTAAGCCATAGAAAATTAATCAGATGATCAAATTTCTTTCTTTTCTAACTTGATTAAGTTGAATTGATCTACTGATTTCTTTTCAAGCAAAATCAGGGTTTCTTTTTTTCTTTTTAGGAACTGACAAGCTTATCTTCAGATGGCATTTATAAAAGTCTTTCACAAGATATTTACATGTCTGGTTTGGTATTGCTTCATGGCAAAAATGCACTAGACAGGCAAGTATCTTTTTTTTTTCTTCGATTTTTTTTTTTTTTTTTTTTTTTTTTTTTTTTTTTTTATTCCCCTAATGTATAAATTCATTGAACATATTTCAACTTGTATAACCTGCTTATTGTGTCAATTTTTTTTTTTTTTTTTTTTTTTTTTTTTTTTTTTTTCAATTATTTTGTTACTAAATTATGAACAGAGCCTTTTGACCAAGGTTAATGTAAATGACAGAAATGCCCAACAAACAGAATTGTCAAAGTTTCTAGTAAACAATAATGAAAGAAAAGAATGGGTCAAAAATAATACCAAGTAAGCAATATATGCAAAACAAAAGTAGGCAAAGAAACAATAATGAGGCAAAAAAGTTCACAAAATAAGAATTGTTAACATACGAAAAGGATACAGACAAGTAATTACAACATTCTGACTTTAAGACAAAAAAGAAACAAAAAATATAGGAGATGAGACCAAGAAGTGTCTTATTGGCTAGGAAGAAATCCCAGCATGCATCTGTGTGATTTTTGTCAATAAATTTGGGGAGTGGGTGTTTTTGCAGTCATTCCACATTCAATTGGAGCCAAAATAATTGAACTATGCAGTGAGCAACAATGTAGAGAAAAGAAAATGTTTTTCACAAGGAATATTTGTCTTGAATAAATCCTTAACATTTAATGAAAATGATAATTTCTTTAGACACAAATAGGCCAGTATATGAAAGGCAATATTTAACCTTCATAACTGCAAAAAAAAAAAAAAAAAAAAATATTCAGATTGATGGTTATTCACTTGACACCACTATTGCTGTGTACACTTTTGCTCCCTTGGCAATGTTTATTTACAAGATTTTAAAAATATGTGAATCGAGCACAATGCAAATGATGTTGACACACAAAAGGGTTACAGACAAGTGATCATAGCATTCTGAGTTCAAGACAAAAAAAAATTAAAAATATGGCTTATCTTATTGGCTAGGAAGAAATCCCAGCATGCATCTGTATGGTTTGTCTCTAAATTTGGGGAGGAGGATGTTTTTTGCAGTCATTCCCTAGTGGATTGAAACCAAATAAGGTTTTTCACATTGTAGAATTCAATGGATTAAAACCATAAAACATTGGTAATATTGCAGGTCTGTTATTTGCTAATGAGATTAAGAAAGTGTCTATACAATTATGTGGGAAGACTGCATTTTATATTAATATATTTTATAATTGTATATTATTGTTCATAAAGATGTTTTCATCTCTCTCTTTTATTCAGTATGTTATATTTATTTTAAATTTGATTTTTGCTCGGAATTCTATATTTTTGTTTGTGAAATTTTTAAAAATCCAATAAATTTTCTAAAAATATTTTTCTTATTCTAGAGAGATTGACAACTTTTTAACTTGCATAAAAAAGAAGGCTTGTCCTCCTGATAAAATAAAAAAGAGTAAGTTGATTTTCTTTCTTTCTTTATTTTGTTGGTGGTTAATCTTTGCTTTATTGTTTAAAAATATTTGCCAAAAGTTTGATTAATCATTTACTATACTTGTATTAAATAAATACTGGAAAATTTGTTTCACTTTTTGTTCTTTTTGCTGTGTCCAAATTAAAACACTTGTTTAGCAAATGAAATGCTTGATTTAAATGTATGAATTGCATCATTTAAAAGACTGTAAACTTGTTTAAACTTCATACATCTTATAATAAAAAATACATACAAGTCATTCCATCTTTAATCAAACAGCCACAGTTTGCCATCTCAGGCAATTTTAAGGATGTTAAAAAAAAAAAAAAAAAAGCAATTTTCAAACAGTAATATTGGCATTCCTGTAACGGGAATGAATGATTACTGCATAGAAATAATCTATTCAGTCATAAATGACAGGAAAACTAATTTAGATGCTGTATCTAACATGCTTTGTAAATGAGATGCTCTCGAATTGGAGAGCATCTTTTTTGCATTTTGTCCCTTTTCATGTCCTTATAAATTATGAGCTACTTATATTTTTATAATCTACTATAAATATTAACCATTGTCACCAAGTTTCAAATCTGTACATACAATATCCTTGGAGCTATGAATGCAAGAAATGCAGTGAAATTTCAAGATGTTCTTATGAGATCTGTTAAGTTTTAAAATATTTGGGATTCATCACTAAATTTGATCAAGGAACACCTGTGAAATTTTCCAGATTTTTCTAAGAGGGTTGCCTGTTACCGTTGCTTGACTTGAGATGGAATGACCCAAATAAACATATACAAGGAATGTTTGGAAAGTAAGGTAGGCATGAATAAACTGGAATGAAAACATTGTGAAAGCTGTAAATCCAAAGAAACATTTGGTGTGTAATATTTCTTCTAACAGCCAGAACAAGTTTAATATTGAGATGTGACATTAGGTCAAAGATGACTGTCATAAGACAGACAGAGACATGAGATGTATAAGAGATGAAAAAAAAATGGTTTAATATTTTTCTTTTAATTTATTCAAAAATTTAAATCTTAAGCAAGGTATGTGTAGACTTAAATCCCTCTTAATTAAAGAAAAAGGATAGAACAGACAAAATTTTTGACCAACATAATTTTTTTTTCTTTTCTTTGAATTCAAGCCAACTTTGTTGCTAAATACTGTAAACTGTAGGGAGACAGTAGGCAAGGGAGATGTATTAAGACATTACCAACTTTATCCTTTGATGTCTTTTTGTATGAGTAATTTATGAGAAGGTAAACAAATTAAAATGGCAGTTGACTAGTCTCATTGCTAGAAAAAAATTAAATTTCAAAATTGTGATTTCCATTTCAAGTAAGCCATTCTGTTTTCACAGAAAATAAGCACCTCTACGTTAGTATATTCCTTTTCATTTGTCATTTTACAAATTACACTGTTTCATTCTCTAAACAATTGAATAATAAATGATTTTTGAATTTTCAGCTTCCAAAATCTAAATTCCAAATTTGTTGGTCTTTTTGCATTGATTTTCATTGTTTCCAGTTTTTTTGCTTCCCTTTTTAATGCAATTTCAGGAAATTGTTTTTATACAGATAGTGTATTTCAATCTCTTATTTTTTACTTTTTCCACAGTTCAAGACAAAAAGTCAGATAAGCACTACAATGTAAAAGATTTTTATAACAAAGCTTAATTTTGCTTCAATATTTACTGCCTTTAAAATAGCACTCATTTTTTTATTCCTATGGAAATTGGTCCTGTTTACTGATTGGTTAAGTTATTAGAATTTCTTTTTGATAATTTTCAAAAAGAATAAACTCATTTTAGTTTTATTATATTTTGGTAATGTTTTAATTGCATGGAAACATCGAATTGTAACACACATTCCTTGAATTGCTAACAGAATGAAACTACAAAAGGTTTTGGAAAAAGTCATGTAACAATGACATGAATACAAAGATTTTTTTTTAATTTTTTTTAATTTTTTTTTATTTATTTTATTTATTTATTTATTTATTTTTTTTAAAGAAATTGGCAATATTCAGCATTAATTATTTTAAATTTATTTTCAGTACTTAGAGGTAATGCATTCAACTTTTATCCTGCCACTGAAGGTGACTAATCTGTGAAAAATAGTGTTTGAATTTCATAGTTGTGTTGCCCTATCCTGCTATGGCAACAAAAAAAAATTTTTGAGTGAAATTAACAATAAGGATACTGCAATTGAGGGGGGCCTTGAAAAAAAGGATGTAGTGGGAAGAGAAGTAATATTAATAATACAGTGTTAAGTTTGTTTTTTTTCTGTCAGAATTGATCTCTATAGAAAAAATTGGAAGCAAATAACTTTAAATAAGGCATTTATGACTTTAGATAAAACATTTTTCAGAAAAAAAATCATTTGAAATAATATAGTTGATAAAAAATCCTTATTAAATTGAAGTATTTTTTATAATTGTCACGATGTCTAATTTTGTTTGTATTTAGTTATTTGACCAGTAGTTCTCAACCTTTTTTGGCCACTGCACCCTTTTCACGATAAGATGTCATTTCCACTCTCTTTCCAACATTGTCTGACTCAATAGGTGCATTCCAAATAATATGCATATATTATTGAAATTATTATTGAAAAATCTTCATTCTTTTCCATATTAGTTATGTGTACATTTACATGGATTATTTTTTATAGAGGAGGTTTACAAATTAATGGCAATGAAAAATGTTGGATTTTAAAATTTGAATATATGTACAATAATTTGTTTTAAGTCATAATTAATTACTAAATAAACGGAAGCATATTTCAATAAACAAAAAGTTCAATAAAATGCCAAGATATTGGAATTCAATAAATGAATGTTCAATAAAAGATCAGGGTATTTAAATTTTATTTTATTTTAATGGCAATTACAGTCAATGAGAAACTTGTGAAAAAGTAAAGAACCTCTTTACTAGACATCAGTATGTAAAGAATATATGTAGGTTTAGTGAAATTGATGACATTCTCAATAACGATCAAGAGGGAGGAGAACAGGGTAAAATAATGAGACAAAGTAAAAAGTTCACAAAATAGAAATAATGTTCACACACACACAAAAGGAATAGTTGAGTGGTTATAGCTTTCTGACTTCAAGGCAAGAAAAAAAAGGAATGTATGGGTAAAATCAAAACTTGTCCATTTTTATTGGCTAGGACTAAATCTGTAAAATTTGTCTATAAATTTGGAGAGTGGGGAATGTTTAGCAATCCTTTCTCCTGATTTCAACCAATGTTGAAACATCGATTCACTTAGGATTATCAAAGTTAAACAACACTGAGCCTGATAAGTACCTAGATGGATGATCACTTGGAAATACCGTGTGCAGTAAGCTTGTATGTGTGGGTGATGTAATGGAGAATGGCTCGGAATTGTTAATTAAAGAGCACAGTTCCAATTCCAGTCTTGTTTTTTATATTCACGTGCAAATACTCTTGGGAAATGTATGAATCCAGATCTTCTCCTGCCCGGTCGGATCAGAATACACCAACTGCCCCCCTGCAGAGGGTAAAAGTCCCTCAATGGGGCCACCTGTTGGCCATGGGTGGCGACCCGTAATGTCTGGGGACGGGATCCTGGTGGTTGAGCAGGTTGTAACCCAGGTGTAAAGCGGTCACAATCCTGTAACACACCACTTTGGCCCTTACCTGGGCTAGACGGGCAGTTAGAGGGGCCCGATCCGATCAATCGGCTGGTCATGTCAAGCCCCATCATATATAATCCACCCCAAACCTATAACTTACACTCCTCTTCCGAACCAAAACTAACACTTGACCCTAAATATGTGATGGAAGGCGATGGCTGAGGGTCAATCAATTTGGGAGAAAAAAAGGATCTGACACACCTGCTAAACCTTCACAGCTGTAAAACTTGGATAATGGAAACAAAGGAACACGCGTGCTGAAAGACTCCTCCCAAAGAGAGTATACCATTCACATAGCCCCAACATGGCAAGGTGAATGGGTTTCCTCTTTGTCATCTCCCAATATTGGGCTCCGCGGTGGGTAGGGAGCGTGGATGATGAACAAAAATAAAAACAATCAATGAGAAAAAAAAAAATCTTCCAAGAGACCACATGTGGATAATGACTCTGAATCAGAAAATGATAGTGAAAACTTTCCACGATTTATTGTTCTCTAAGCAATAAACAACAAAGCACTAACAGAAATATCTCCATTTAAAATCCAAAAAGCTATATCAAATATAATCATACCAAAAATGTAAAAAAACTACAAAATGGAACATTACTAGTGGAAGTGGAAAAAAAGATGTATGCGGATACACTAAGACAAAAAAAACTACAAGAAATAGAAATAAGATCCTACCCACACCAAACCCTAAATTTCTCAAAGGGTGTAGTAAAAAGCAAGGAGCTCTCCCTGTGCACTCTAGAGGAGATAAAAATAGAACTCCAAACTCGAGGTGTTACAAATGTCAAAAGAATCGCAATAAAGAAAAATGAAGCTGAGATACAAACTAATACCTACATTCTAACCTTCAACTCCCACCAAATTCCGACGACAATTAAAATTGGATATGAAATTATAAAAGTAGAACAATACATACCAAACCCTCTTCAATGCTATAGATGCCACAAATTTGGGCATCACAGAGATTCCTGTCAAAACAAAAAAAACATGTGGAAAATGTAGTGAGAAAGAACCAGAACATAAAGAGAACTGTCCAAATGAGAGCCTATGCTCAAACTGTTTGGGAAACCACTCTGCCCTCTCAAAACAATGTAGTATCTACAAACAGGAAAAAGAAATAATCATAATAAAATACAAAAAAAAATCTTTCTCAGAAGCATGAAAGGAAGTTAAAAATAACATAAAGGAAAACACCTACGCCTCCATGGTACAAAAAGCAAATAAAATAAACAATGAAGATAAAATAAAAGGTACAACTGAAATAACAAATTTATGTAAGGAATTAAAAGCTTTCCTTGAAGAATTAAAAACCTTTTTAATTGAACTTAAATTGGATCAAAATAAAACTAAAACTCAACAAGCCAAATCAAATGGAATTAACCCAGAAGAAGGCAAAAACCTCTGGAAAGAAAACATAGAACAAAACTCCAGCGAACCCTCTTCCCAAACACAAACCAAGAAAATGAAAAATAAACAAAACGACAAAAAAGTGACAACAGAACAAGAAAACACTCGATCAAGATCTAACTCAGAATCAAGAATAAATTTGAACCTATGGAATATATGGAAATAGAAGAGAAAGAATATAAACAAAATCCAAAACAAAACCCAAAATTTGACTGAAGGATACCACAAGCAGTTGAAGACAAAGCTTCTAAAAACTCAAGAGATGGAAAAAAAACTGGAGAGAAGGTAACTTTACCCCCAAAAAATGAAAATATAACTATGGCACATAAGATCCTGCAATGGAAATGTCGTGGAATAAAATCTAATTACAATGACCTACTCATACTTATGTCACTACTGTATCCAGCCGTCATCTGCTTACGGGAAACTTTTTTTACAAGAAAATGCCAACTTAAAAATTAAAAATTATAAACAATACCACTATAACCACAATACAGGACATAGAGCTAATGGAGGAGGAGTGTCAATATTGATTAGAAATGACATACTGCAGAGTAAAGTACACATTAAAACTAAATTACAAGCAATAGCAACACAAGTGACACTAGATAAAACCATCACAATTCTTTCCATTTATACACCCCCACAGGAACCAATAAATACAATAGAAATAAACAACTTGATGTTTCAAATAGTGTATATGTATATGTGTTTATAGACATATATATGCATGCATGGATGTAGATATGAAAATATATAATCAGAAACAATCACAAGAAAAAGCAATCCAAAAAAATACAGTAGATTATGAAATCCAACAGCCTCCCAACCTTTTATACACTATAACCATCTTAAATTCATAAATAAATAAGGCTTTGGCATAAAATGACCCAAATAGGAGTTGACATGCCGTTAAATCCAACATCCATCCATCCATCCAAATCTTCTCCCCCAGCTATGGGTTAATTAGTAAGACATGTATCGCTAAATCATTGTCTCCAAAAACAGTTCTTACAATCTAAAAATATCTTCTGGGTTTAATAAGCTGCAAAGAATTGATAAACCATAAGAAATGAATCAATGAAACCAACAATTTTTTGATAAACTACATCCAACATCAAGGCCTCTGATTAGGAGGTTTTGAGGAGCGTGGAACCACCTCTTAATTGCTGATGTTCCCAGGTCCACCCTGATCCGGGGTGGTAGCACATGTTAGGGTCTGAGCTATGGGCAGATAGTTAACCCCCAAACTGAGGTAAAAAGCAATAAGTATAAAAATAGGTTTTAATACCAGAAATACTTTGTAAAAAAAAAAAAAAAAAAAAAAAAAAAAAAAAAAATTACCAGCCATACATTTTTAAAAATATTACCAGCAATACATTTTTGAGGAAAAAATTATTACCAGAAATAAATTTTTGAGGAAAAAATATTACCAGAAATAGATTTTTGACAAAACAAAATATTACCAGGAAAAAAAGTTGTTGGCATTAAGTGACACACTGAGGTTGATGAGCCACAAACCAAACCAAACCACAATTTTTTTTTTGTATAAATTATTATATAGTGTTTGAAAATAGAATTGGTCCTTTATTTTAATTTGGTTGTTTATATATTTGCACAAACCCTTTTTCTTTCTAATTTTATAGTTCGTTGCTTTGAATGTCATTTTGTTCGAGCAAACAGCAAGTGTATCCAATGCAATGTGGCTATGTGTGATCAATGCTTTGAGAAGGTAATTACATTAGGTTTTCTTTCAATTGATTTATTTTCGTTCATACTCTATGGCATTAATTGAAAAAGCTGTGTACATGTTGCATGAGATCCTAACTAGCCTCAATCTATATACACAGTATAGTTTGGTTGAAGGTGAATTATATAAAGCAAAAAAAATCATTTGATTTGTTAATCTATATATACCATATGTAGTTTTATATGTAATATTTTGCTGTAATAGTTTTCACGCTTGCATTGGTAATGCTAGATAGTCATGTCTTTATGACAGTGGCAGACTGAAGATATTGATGAAGTTGTGTAAAAAGACAGCCTTTGTGAAAGAGCAGAGGGCAACAGTAATAACTGGAAAATAAGTTTGAAAACTTGTGGGGGAAATTCATAATAAAATGTTTTTGTTTTTTGACAGCATGTGTAATCTAATAAGATTTGTGGACTAGGCTCCCAAAAGGAAGATTTTCTGACCACTAAATCTTGACATTTTCAAGTCTAACATCAACAGATTTCTAGCTGACATATCCTCACAATATGCATTTTTTACTTCTTCCTTCACCATCTCTTACACTCTTAAAGCAACCTCACTCAGTAACCCTCTACTTTGAGTGGCTTTTGGGTTTTGTATTGGGTGAACTTAAGTTTGTTTTTTTTTTTTTTTTGTTTTTTTTGTTTTTTTTCCTATTTTGTTTGTTTATTATTTATTTATTTATTTATTTTTTTTTTTTTTTAATTGATAATTTTCTGTAAATATTACAAGCAGGTGTATATACAGGGTGTTTCACAATTGTTGAAACAATTAGTGGCCTCCCAGATGAGGAGCGTTCAAGAAGTGTGAGGACCTTGATGAGGAAGAACAGTGGTTCTGACAGGATGGTGCTCCTCTTCACACTGCTAATGTTACCATGTCGTGGTTCAGTAAAAAGTTTGGGGAATGTTTCACCAGCTGCAAAGCTGAAGTGGAATTGGGCACCTTACTCACCTGAAATGAACCACCCAGATTTCTTCCTCTGGGGGTTTCTCAAGGACAACATTTACCAGGGAAACCCTTGCTGCATTGAAGGCAGCGATCACTGAGAAGATTCAAGCGATCACCCAGGAGGAATGTACATGTTTTCAACAACTTTTGCAATCAACAGTGCCTTCAACTGAACGGTGGACATCTGGAGCATGTACTCTAGGCTCCTCTTGACCTTTTTTGCAGATCCTAAAATGTTATACTTTTACCTTTTCAATAAATATAATTTCCATTACTCTATCATTTGTGGTCCTTGATTTGTGCCGGATCATTTTGTTTCAAAAATTGTGAACCACTCTGTATTGGCATTAAGAGTATTTAGTTTGCATTAACTTTTAAAAAAAAAAAAAAAAAAATTGCTTTTGATTGTATTGTGATAGCTTTTTATATCAGTGACCTTTTTTTTTTTTTTTTTTTTTTTTTTTTTTTTTTCTTGGTCTTATAGAAACAGCTTATTTTTGTTCATTGATTCTAGCACTGAAATAAGCAAGGATGCACTTTTTTGTTTTAAGTAAAAGATAAAATTTGAACATTTGTGGTCAGGGGGAATTCAGTTCATGTATGAGATTCCATGAATGATTAACTGTGTCAAAAGTGGTTTGCAAAGTTTTGCATTGGAGAATTGTTTACTTGATAATGCTTGAATTTTGAGTAGACATGTTAAGTTTGATAATGGTAAAATCTGGGATCTGTTTAGAATTAGTTAAATATTTTATAAAAATAAAATTAGATTGGGAAGTTTACACTCCTGGTGAATATTCTGGTCTTTACAAAAATTAATGAAAAGCTAACAAACAGTTCACTAGAAGATTGCAAAAAACACAAAACTCTTTACTCAGAAAGATAGACAAAATATTTGCAGATGAAATTATGAAGTTGCTTGACAAGAAAGAAGCAAGACGTCAGAAACAATAAGAAATGAAAAGCAGTGGTGAAGGAGGTCATGTGTGACAGCAACAGTGTAATCAGGCATGCATGCAATAAGAACATTAGGTTTAAGGCTATAAGTTCTATGTTGAGGATTGTTCTATTAAATAATAGCCTAGTGGAATCTGGTAGCATATTGTGAGTTCAATTACTGGCCTGGGTAGTACAGACTTAGACTGAGTGGACACAGGGTGAGCAATAACTAAGCAGTATTAAAAAGAAAATGAGATATCCCTAAATATGGACAGCAGATAATAATTTACTCTTGTAGATTAAATAAAAGGTTCAGTTTAAAATTCTCTAAAGGTTATCTGGATCAAAAGATACCTAACAAAGGCCAAAAGGCACAATGACTGAAATGGGATAAGAGATGAAGATATTAGTTCAATTGTAAACAACAAAGAAGGGATTGATTTTTATATTGTTTGGCTACCAGATAGCTAAAGAATTAATGATTTTTATTTTTTTTAAGTCCAACTTTTTTTTTATTACTTTCACTACTACTTTGCAAGAGGAGCCACCATCCAATCATGTGTGCTTCGATCACTTAGCCATGAAGGGGTTTCATAATCAAGCCAGGTCCTATTTAAAGGTAAAATAGAACCTTGCTTGATTGTGAAGCTCTTAATAGCTGAGCAGTCAAAGCATGCAGGTTCAAATCCTGTCGGAAGGCACATTTTCTTTTTAAGTTTTTTTTTTTTTTTTTTTTTTAGTACGCAGGATGCTAGATGAAATAAATACTGTTTGAAATAAACAGTGTTTACTCAAATGTGGAGGTCCACTAAAAATGCTTGAAGTAATAAAAATACTGTATATGTAAAAATTCTTAATTTATACTTTAGCCACAATGATATGGTATTCGATAATTTAATTAAAAGGCAATTAATGTAAATTGTGAAAAATAAAGTCTGTTTTGTGAATTCATTTCCCTGTAAAAATTGTTTTTGCTTTCAGGTTCATTCTAGTTCTATTGCACTGAAAATGCACCAAATGACATCTGTAGATGATAACAAAGCAGATCAGTAAGTGGATCTTGAAAAATATTAATTCTAAATTGAAATTATTTTTTTGCATACTGAAGACTGGTAATAACATTGAAGGTGTATTTATATTGTTTCTATACTGATATCATGTATTAATAGTCGACAAGAGCAATACAAAAACAAGTTAAATCCTGAAAATCAAAACAAATTGTGAAAATATCTAAAGTTTATGCACATCGGTGTCGAAAGGGAACATCTTTTTCTATCCGATTTTAAATAGATGAGCATATTTAACTGTTAATCTTAAGTAGATGACCAATGTTTCTCTCACTCTCCTCATCCTCCTGAAGTTAAACAGTCCTATTGCATATGGTATAAATATAATATTTATATCTTACTATTTGTCTTGAGGTGCTACACAGTCGTTTGTTTTAGCTCACAGGTTTAGAAAAGGTGACAAAAAGATTTATGCTAAACATGTCTCATCCGAGCACCTTCCTTTCTTGAATGATTTGGATCTTCATTTTAGCAGGTGCACTCTTTTGAACTTCATGAGGTGTATCTTTATCTAGAAACCTTTTAAAGATGGAGAGGTTCTGTGCTGAAACAAGATTACTTTATGGCGATTCAAGGAATGAGAAAAATGCCTCTTTAGAATTTTGGACATCACTTTTTGTTTTGTGCTTCTTCAAAATCGGATGATTTAAATCTCACTCTCTCTCTCTGTTCTTTTTTCCTCTTTTTTTTTTCTTCCCTTCTCTCTCTCTCTCTCTTTGTTATCACTGAAAGTTTTGTTTTACCTTATTGGATCTTACTAACACTCCCCCCTCCCCAGTCAACCCCACATATGTTTTTGTCTCTTCAACTCTTATTTACTTACTTGATTTTCATTTTTTTTTTTTTTTTTTTTAAGCCTAACAAAAGTGAGTACATGTGCCCTGCACAATAACAGAGAGTTGGAATACTACTGTGAAGATGACAACACAACAATCTGTTCTCGCTGTGTCATAATGGGAGATCACAAAGGCCACACAATTATTGCTGTGGAAGAAAAGGTAAATCCTACATGTGAATCACATTAATTTTCTAAGGAATTCTGTATCCTTTGTAATCAATGCAATGGAATAACCTGACCCCCCCCCCCACACACACACCAATGAGTGGCGGTACTATAGGTAGTAACCACCTGTAAGTATCCATTAGGACAGCGGACAGCAGAGTTGAGCTGGGATCTGCGAGAACTAGCTGCCTTCTGATAGCAGCATACACACAACTATACTGACTTGCGACGACCGTGTGCATAACTATTACTTCCTTGCTTGTGGTACTGGTTTCTACAATAAACCTTTTACTATTTATCTGCCATGTTTGTCCAGTCCATATTCCTATTAGCATGGAATATAACGGTAATAAATGGAGTTACTTAATTGCCTTCCCATCTCCTCTTTGTGGAAATACAGATGGTAAGGATTTCTAACTCTAATGCAAAAACTATCTTGTTTATTACCTTTACACAAATTATTTTTTATTTGAACACATTATAAATCATTGCTCCACATGGAAAAAACTTAATGCTAGAGTATTAGTGGAATAAGTTTAATACTTTAAAATTGCCATATTTTTGGCTATTAAAATATCTCTTGTTGTAAATGCATATCAAATTCAACAGTAGAATTATAATTGGTTTAAAAAGATGAATTTAAATTGGATCTTAATGATTTAAGTGCTATATAATGACAACTCCACTGTTGATCAGATAAATTTTGTATTGGCTCTTAGAAAGATTTAAAGTTAAATATTTTATTATTCTACTTGTATTAAATATTAAGTGTAAATGACTTCATATCACTCGTTAATTCTAGAAAAAATGCTAAACATTTAGATTGTAATTTTGATGAATTATCAATAATTTGGCAAACATTTTGATGTGGAAGAAATATACTATATTTATTGGCCTATTGGATGCACCCAGATTTTGGCATTGAATATTTAGGAGGGAAAAATGCACAACTACACCACCCAAAAATCAAAATTATACCTTTACCTTTGTGACATTCTCACTAACCACAAACTAAAATTTACAGTATTACAACAAATTATACTATTGGTACTTTTTTATAGCAGTCAGATGAGGTTTAATTACCAAAACTTTTGGAAAAGAAAAATTTTAGTCTATTTCATCATGCATTTTTTTAAAAATTGCTTTAGTTGTTTTTCAGGAAGCAACATTTGCACCTATACTAAATTCATAATAGCTACAAAGAAATCTACTGGTATCAGTGAACACTGGTACATATGGTAATAGGAAAAAAGGAAGAAATATGGTACTTGTTGGTAAATGTAGTCTCATACCGTACATGCAGAAAAGTAAATTCCAATAGCTGTATACCAACAAAAGCACACACAAAGCAAGCAGCAATATACCAGTCAAAGTTGATGGTGGACCCTCTCCCGTTGTATTCAATGTATGAGGGTCAGCAACTGTTCCTAGGAACCGGCAACCCAGACACCAGAACATATGATTTGATTATAGTGGTGAAGGCTTTTAGAGCCAACCACACTATTAGAAGGGCCAAATACAGACCTGGTGCACTACATGCCACAAGGTCCCCAAACAACCCTCCACAGGTTTTGAATTCAGAGTTGTCCTCCTAGACCAGTTCATTTTCCTGGGATATTTTCATTATTATCATGTTTGTTCACTTCCAGGAGTCCTAGTTTCAGATCTCAGCTCGATTCGTGCACTGATTCCTGGTAAATGGCACCCCCACTCCATGGTCTTCATGTCCCTCTCATACCATGATACTGCTGTATTGGGTACAGGGTAATTTTTTTGGTTGGGGAAGGAAATCTGTGTCCAATAGGCCAGTAAACATTAAAGAGTAAGATTTGGTTCTCAAGTATTATTTAACACTGACAATAATGAATGGCATGAAGAATTCTTCACCAAGGCGTTAGCACTGAAGTCTGTTACTTGTTTTTCTTTTTACATTTAAAATGAATTCCTCTTTGATGTTCTGATTTCAGAATCAAACAATACTCAATGAAATTGAAGCTGGATTGTGTACTGCTAATGTTGCTGCTAGTAAGCTTAGAAGATCTCTCAAGGTATTAAAAGTTTGATATTAAAAATATCAGTCTCTTTAAAAGAAACTTCATCTCTTTGCTTACAATAAAGTGAGTAATTTTGTTAAATGTTTTTTTTTTTTTACTTTTATGTTCATGATGTAGAATTTGATGTTGGAAATATAAACAGTAATTCTTTTAATAGAAAAATTTTCCTTTCTGATAGATTTTCTCACTCAGCAAAATTTCACGGATCTTGTATAAATTTGACAAAACTCCTTGTTGTTTTTTACCCGTGTTAATAATTGTTAAAAGAAGAAAATAAAAATACCTTTCTACTTTTCTTTCTGAACACAATATTTGTATGTTTGTCTTTTTGCTTATGGTAGATTTTTATTAAATATGTCTTCATTAGTCCACTTATATTTGTTATACATTTTTACCAAACACTGCACCAACCTGGGTATAACGACGAGCTATATCCAGCAGCAAGATCTCTGAACTGGAGATTTCAAGGAGAACGACCTCTTAATTGCTGTTGTTCACAGGTCCACTGTGACCTAAGGTAGTAGTGCCTGTTAGGGTTCCAGCTATGGGCAAATAGTTAACCCTAAAAACTAGGGTCAAAACACTATGAAAGTATAAAAATAGATTTACAAACTAATTTCTTACAAAGAATACATATTCTGTTCTAAAAATCTTGTTTGCGGGCATTAAATAACTCATTGAGATATTGATATGCTGTAAAACAAAATAAACTCTGCATCCTTTTTAATCTGCTGATTACTATATATATATATATATATATATATATATATATATATATATATATGACAGTTTATGATTGATTTAGCAGTTCTTGTTAAAGTTTATTTTTCTTCCAGTTTCAATGTTAAAAGAAATTTTGCCAAAAACAAAAAATGCCTGCATCTGTCACAATAAAATCCTTGAACAAAGTTAAATACTCTTAATGCTAGCTAATGACAAAACCAGTTCTCTTTTGCATCAGCGCATGTGATATGAAGTTATACAGATTGGCAGCTTGCAATGCATTTGAGCTTTTCTGCCATTGGGCACTTATAAAAAAGTAGCTATTGTTATTGTGAGGAATTTTATTTTCTCCCTTGCTGAGAGACTGTGTTATCAGTCCTTCAATTCAACAAAGTGACTGCCTGAATGAGGATTCTTACTACCAAATTAGATTACAACCCAATAAGAAAAGAGTTGTTGGTTTTTGTCAATGGGTTTTTTAACTCCTTTTATCAGTGAGGTGCTAAATTATGAAGAAAAACTTTTATAGCAATGAAAAAAAAAATGTTTATTTGGCACCTGGAAAGGAATAAGAGTGAAATTTGCATGTAACTTGCTTAGTTTTCTTGCCAAGAATTTTAAACTGATTGCCTCAGTGTTGATATTTAATTGCTGTTGTATTTGTATAGAATTCTCGCAGCAACTAATTATTCTTGCTTTCTGATTTACAAGATTTTAACAGCATCCGTAGCAGAAGAGAGAGAACAGATATCTACTGTGGTTAAAGAAATTCGCTCGCACTTTCAAAACTTACATGCCAAATTACAAACAAGGTAATTTCTTTTTCTTTTTTCATTTAATTCTTTTGTTAAATATTAATAGATTAACAGAAAAGATCAATTTCCATTGTGGCAGGAATATAGCTCTGTCTTGTCTGTAGACAGCAAAATAAGAATTGTTTTATTTATTATTGCTTATTAAGCTGTTTTTTTTTTTTTTTTTTTTTTTTTTTTCTTCCTCCTCTTTGAAAATGGAGTTATGTGGCATGAAATTGTTTGTTGTGGCATTGTAAGCAGGCCACATTTGAGTATTTAGCAAAGAAATACCATTTTTCACTTATGATATAGTTATTTTTTTTGTTGCTGCTACTTATAGCTTATCTCTGTAGTTTTTAAACTTTTTGGTCTCTCTTCCTTTGACAAATATGTCATAAAAGTATTCCCATATCCAGGGGTCTCTTATGGTCTAAATCTTGCCCTGATTGTCTGATACTGTAGGTGTATGGGAAATTTTTGAGTATCTGATTGTTTTTCAATCAAAACTTTAATAAAATAAAGTTTATGAAGAGTTAACAATTCTGATACAAAACAAAGTACAGTGTTTCTGACCATATAGGGTGTATGATTTTTTATTTATTTTTTTTTTTATATATTCTAGTTAAAATGCTTTTTTTCTCTACTTTCCAAATTACATAATGTTATTCTAAGGTAGATGGTTGATAAAAACTATTGGTCAAGAATCTGGTGGGTTGCCTATTGTCAACTGAAAGTTGTGGAAAGAAATGAGGTTTGTTTAAGGGCTTGGTGTGTCATCGAGATTAAATGACAGCAGAAAGGGAAGGGATGAGACATTTCTTCCCTACTCCACACCACCACCAAAGAGGTTACTCAGATCCTCCCACCCCCAGCAAGCAGTTAGGATCAAACTGAAATACCAGTTAGACATTAGGTTAAACCTAGGACGAAAAGAATCCCTAACAAGCTTCTAAATGAAGGCTTGACATTGTTGATCCTCACTGAGACCACCCTCAATTACCTGTGTGGTGCTAGTACTTCAATTCTAGGCAGATTGGCCATAGGTTTGACTGACTGTTAATCTCATCTGAGAAACCAATACTAGGAAAAAAAGGGTTGTAAACACAATCGTAACCCAGTTGTAGGAATAAACAAAAATTAAACTGTCTTTTCTATCTTTGTTGATGATTTTGCTTTGTGGCTGGGCCAACTCAGATGGATGGAGTTTCAACTGACTGCTGTAAATTTTCCAACATGGTGTAAGTGTTGGTGGGACCTTTCCAAGTGGGTTTGAACCTATGTTACAATTGTACTATATTTAACAATAATATTGATAAGTTTTTATAATTTTTTTTTTTTTTTTTTTTTTTTTTTTTTCTGTCTGTCCATAGGGAGGACCAATTAATTGAAGATGCTTTGGCATTAATAAAACAAGATGAATCTCCCCACGGTCAAATGGTAAGAAATCCTCTGTTAAAAAGGATTAGAGAAAAGAATTATTTACGTTAATTAAACAATCTCCTACCCTGACTATATACAATAAATATATTTAAGTCAACACAGAGCAGCAAGATTTTCATGCTTTGATGTAATCTTCAGGCCAAGTGTATTGGCTTGAATATATATATATATATATATATATATATATATATATATATATATATATATATAATATAAATAGTTGAGTCAATACATATGGCCTGAAGATTGCATGAAATACTGTCACTGCCCAATGTTGACTTCATTGCCCACTTTTCTATTTAAATTTCTATGCCTGATATTAAACACTACTACCTATAAATATAGTTTACTTTAAAACTGTATTTTTAGCATATATATAGTTTTCCTTGGGACTTCTACAAAGCTATATCTGCTAGCTTCTGAAACATAAAAACTTTTTTTATCCAGTATTATTTCTTATTACTATAAACATTATTTTTAGTGGGTATGCATATTTGAGTTAGTCTCTGGCTGAACTGGTAGAGGCACACTTTGACTTAAGTGATTTCACTGAGATTAAAACAAAACAAAAATCCTGTTGGCGGTTGGATTTTTCTTGAGTAGGACTTCTCAATTTAGGGTGGTTATTGATTTTACTGTTTAATAAAATAAATGGGTAACAAGTCTACTTACTAAAAATATTGTTTATAGTAATAAAATCCTTTTAAAAAAAAAAATAGTCATTTAATTTTCATGTATGAAGCTAGCAGATATAAATTCATGGAAGACTCAACATCAACAACCTGTCTTCTTTAGCATGTCATTCTGATATATATATATATATATATATATATATATCTCTGAAGAAATATAGTCTTAAGATGTGCTATATTTATGGGATAAAGTGCTCAATATCAGATATAGAGCATGTGTAAATATAAAAGTGAACATAGAAGTCAATACTTAGAGGCGACAGTCTTTCATGCTAGACGCAATCGTCAGGCCACGAGTGCTGTTATTTTTCTCGGCTATTTATATATACGGGTCAGTGGTGCATTGTGGGTAGTCTATTTTTGCTGTTATTTTACCAGAAATTGTTTCTTTATTTGGGTTAAATTATTTATTTTTATCTTTTATTTTTATTCCTTATCGTATATATTTTTATTTTAGTCGATGTTTTTATTAACGCAGTAAAAATTTGTTTATATCACTTATTTAATAATTTTGTTTTTGTTTGGGAAGATAATTAAAACTATTCAAATTTGTGGTTGATTGTTGTAGTTGATTCTAACTATTTTTTAATTTGTTTATTACTTCATGTATTTATTTGGATTGATAACAGCACTTGTGGCCTGACTATTGCGTCTAGCATGAAACACTGTCGCCTCTAAGTGATGACTTCTATGTTCACTTGCTCTTGATTTCTCTGATTAGATTGTTTGTAATCTGTTTTTACTGCAATTAATTTTTTAATAGTTTTGTCAATTTGTATTTATTGCATTTGGAAAAATCAGTTTTTCACTCATTTTTGTTTGTTCTATTTTTCTTAATGAAAAATTAAGTAAAACAAAAAAAATGATTTTTATTTCATAGAAACTATAGGCTTTGTAGATTTTCTTTTATTTCTCTTCTTTTTTTTTTTTTTCATTTAAAACTGCTTAAAGCACAACTAAAAAAAAAAAAAGTAAACAAGTATTTGTTTTGCTTTTGTGATCACTAATCTCTAAAATCCTACACCCTATATACATGACACTAGAATTCCTTTTCTCTAATACAGTATTTCCCAATTTTTTTTTTTTTTCCCTCTGGGCCACATTTTTATCATATGAAAATTTGATTGTTTCTCACCAAATTTTGTGATAAAAAGTATATTTAAAAAAAAAAAAAAAAGGGAGATAACTGCAGATTCGAAATCAGAATATTATCATTGATAACTCTCTTCTCCAATTTGCAGAACCTTCAGGTATAAATGAAAAGAAATAAAAATGAATTAGGAAGTATTTGCTTTCCTTTTGGAATCTTTAAATAATCAGACATTTTTCTTTTCAGAAGAAACAAATGAATCAAAATTTAAAAGATTTAGAAGAGACTTTGAAAGGTAAACTTTTTTTTTTTTTTTTTTTGTTAAACAATTTTGGCCATCAGCATTCTTCAAATACTACTGGGTTTTCAAGGCACATAAGTAATATGAAGTAGATTCTTTTTAAAGATCTGAATGAAAAATTTGATTTAAAATGTTGGTTGCTTCAACAAGACTTAATTGTGATTATGAAAAATAGGTAGTCTATATCGTAATATGTTGTAATGTACAGCAAGAGTGAATTGAGATTGTGGGGAAACACCTAACCAATTGCTCTCTCAGCAACTACAGAGGTAATTGGCATAGAAGGGAATGTGACAAAAATAACACTGCCTTGGAAACCACAGCAACTTTAGGAACAAAATGCCCATGGGATCAACTTCACAAGACACTGTCTTGCTGACTGCTGGTTTTCCCATTGATTTTATTAGCATGAAGCATCTTACAAAGACCGGATATTTACCAATTGTAGAGTGGCCCATATCTATACATACCAAGTTGTCCTGCTACCAATGGGAAAACCCGGATGTTACTGGTGTTAACAAATGCAATCTGAGGGCTCTTTTCCATCTGTACCGATGTGTATTTACCACATAATATTAAAAAAAAAAAAAATACCAAATTAAGATAGAAATTCAGAGATTATATATTAGGTGTTCCTGTATTTTTAGAAGCTAACTTGATGTGAAATAATGTTTGGTCATATATTGGAAGCTTCCATGTTTTTTAATTACATATGTAGGTATTTAAGAGTAGTTCATTGATGGAGGGGGTGCTTAAAATTCATGTAAATTTTTTTTATTTATGTTTTTACGGTAAGAGAACTATTTTTATTTTTCATAGAACTCAATTCTGTGGTGTTTACAGCCATATCACATTCAAACACCAGTTCTTATGCAGTCACCAAGATGAAGCAACATTAAGCTTGGTCAGTACTGAAATGGGTGACCACTTGGGAATACCAGGTGCTCTAAGCTTGGATATGTGGGTGGTATAATGAATAATGGCTCAGAATTTTAAATCTGCAAACAATTCAGATTCCAATCAGGCTCATTATATACACTTACAAGCAAATAGATTTGGGAAAGGTATGAATTCAAATCTTCCCTCCCAGCTATGGGTTCGTTAGTTGAACTTGTATCAGTAAAAGTCATTATCTCCAAAAATGTCTTGAAATCTAAAAATATTTTCTGGGTTTAAATAATCAGGAAAAGGTTAAGCTGTAAAAAATTGAATCTATCAACTGAATTCCTTAGATGAAACGAAGAGTTAATTATTTATTTTTAACTCTTACAATTGCTTCGACTGCCTTTTTGTTCCTGTCACATATCACTCGTGGTCATCACACTTCAAGCAAAAGCAGGAACAAAGAAGTAATCTTTGAATTTCCAATTGTCATTTCTTATCCTTTGAAGCCTGTCTTACTATCTTACCAATTAGATTATTACAATGGCCTAGTGCATTAAAGTATTAGTTCATGAATTTGATTGTGAGTTCAATCCCTAAGTTAGGCAGTGTCTACAGGGTGAGCAGTACTAAAAATAAGAACTAGACTAGATATCCCTAGTGGAATGAGAACCGTCTACATCTGTTGATTAAATAAAAGGTTTAGTTCAGAATTCCCTGTAGGTTAGCCAGATCGGTATATACCTGAGGAAGGAAGGCCAGAGGGCACAACAGCATAAACATAACAAAAATGAGGACAATAGTCCAAATATAAATAGGGTAAATAGATTGACTGTTTTACTTGTAAGGGTTTTTCCTTTTTCAAATTTTGTAGATACTATTGTAAGTTTATGAATTTTGAGTTTTTGATATTAGTGTTGTTGGCAGTGTCTACTTTTTTGGACTAATGGGCTTTGTTTGCTTCTTATCTAGAATGGAATGATGAAGATAGTGAAGAAGTCTAAATGTATTTTCAATGTAATTATCCTCTTCACCTAGTTATTCTGGGATACATATTCTAAGGGCTCTGAAGTAAAATCCTATGATTAGTAGTCATAATTTTATTTTTTGGTTGTAGTCGTAATAAACTTTTTTTGTTTTTTTTTTGTTTTTTTTTGTTTGTGGATTTGTGGTAAACTTTAAATATAATTTCTGGTTGTTGCATATTAAAAAAAAATCTCTATTTCTGAGATGAGGTATTGTAACTATTTACACTATTTAATTGTTTGGACTGTTGTCTTCATCTTTATTGTTTTTGGATACCTGGCCCAGATTGGTTGAAGTAAGCCAAACATGACTTGATCCAAATAAAGGGTTTGGTTCAAAATACCATCATATATCACCTGAAGAAGGCTGGATCATATAAAAGTTTTAACATTGTGAATATGACAACAGTCTGAGAAATGTAAATAGTGTAAATATTAATAAGGAAAAAAATATATGTGAACTGTAACCTCTGTTATGGGACAGCTGTTATTACTTTATTTATTTTTAAACACCTTTTATTTACCTATTCCATCTTTTACCTATTCCATCTTTTACCTATTCCATCTTTTACCTATTCCATCTTTTACCTATTCCATCTTTTACCTATTCCATCTTTTACCTATTCCATCTTTTACCTATTCCATCTTTTACCTATTCCATCTTTTACCTATTCCATCTTTTACCTATTCCATCTTTTACCTATTCCATCTTTTACCTATTCCATCTTTTACCTATTCCATCTTTTACCTATTCCATCTTTTACCTATTCCATCTTTTACCTATTCCATCTTTTACCTATTCCATCTTTTACCTATTCCATCTTTTACCTATTCCATCTTTTACCTATTCCATCTTTTACCTATTCCATCTTTTACCTATTCCATCTTTTACCTATTCCATCTTTTACCTATTCCATCTTTTACCTATTCCATCTTTTACCTATTCCATCTTTTACCTATTCCATCTTTTACCTATTCCATCTTTTACCTATTCCATCTTTTACCTATTCCATCTTTTACCTATTCCATCTTTTACCTATTCCATCTTTTACCTATTCCATCTTTTACCTATTCCATCTTTTACCTATTCCATCTTTTACCTATTCCATCTTTTACCTATTCCATCTTTTACCTATTCCATCTTTTACCTATTCCATCTTTTACCTATTCCATCTTTTACCTATTCCATCTTTTACCTATTCCATCTTTTACCTATTCCATCTTTTACCTATTCCATCTTTTACCTATTCCATCTTTTACCTATTCCATCTTTTACCTATTCCATCTTTTACCTATTCCATCTTTTACCTATTCCATCTTTTACCTATTCCATCTTTTACCTATTCCATCTTTTACCTATTCCATCTTTTACCTATTCCATCTTTTACCTATTCCATCTTTTACCTATTCCATCTTTTACCTATTCCATCTTTTACCTATTCCATCTTTTACCTATTTTAATTGGTATTTATTTTTATCTCAAGTTAAGGGGGTGGATAAAAAAAGAAAAAAAATTATGAATTCACAGAAACTTATTGAAAACCTTTTTGCATTTGTATTGTTCATTTAAAACCATTTCTTTCAGCTGCTCAAGAGATTCTCAATAACTCGGGAGAAGCAAGATCAGATACTCGAGAAATCCTTGATGCTGTTCTAAAAGCTAAAGATATTCCTTGTTGTTTATTAAAAAAAGACTCTTTGGAATATAATGGCTCAATTAGGTGAGTTCCCACTTGAAATTTTACTGTCCTAATCAATAATTATGAAATACTGAAAATACTGAAATACTGTCACCTTGTGCCAAGCTAGCTGGCTCTATAAGCCAGCTAGCTTGGCACAAGGTGACACTTCCAGAGTTCTTGGATTGGTTTGTCCAATGACTAACTAATCACTATACTACTGCAAATACTGTTGTATTTTTTTAATAACTGCATCTTTGTAATCACAATGTTTGTGATTTTTTTTCTGTTATCTATATATATATATATATATATATGTGGTGAGGATTCAATAAAAATTTGGCTAAGAATTTTAAGAATCAAAAACGGGTTTGCACTCACATCCAAAATAGACTGGCCGGATTAGCTATTTTTGTTTTTTCTGACACTAGATTTTTTTTTTTTTTTTTTTTTTTTTTTTTTTTTGCAACACTGACATGTGTTGAAATCCTCACCATATTTAATATTGTTGATTGTTTTTAAATTTATGGAAGTATTTTGTATGTTAAATAACTTTTAATTTTACCAAAATAATGAAAATTTATTGTGTGAAGCCACATACCCTAGTAAAACCAACTGTACTTTGTTCCCCCCCTCCCTTACCTGTTGGCACTTATCTCCAAAATTTGGTTTTGATCGGTCAATGTATGGCTATTTTAGAGTGTGACTGATGGACTAATGAAGGTCAGAGAATAGTGTGTGTGCGTGCGCGCGCTAGGTTAAGTTGGTGCAAAAATATCGTTTTTTGACATATTTTTTAACGTCAAAAACGATATTATTTTTGCACCAACCTTATATATATATATATATATATATATATATATATATATAATTTTGGTGTCTTTTTTTTTTTTTTTTTTTTTTAATTTTCCAATCTGTCCTATTCCAGACATAAAAGTAGATATCAGTGGAATTTTAAAAACCTAACAAAACCAAAATACCCTGTTTTGATACCTTTGATTAAACTCTATAAAATGGAGTAGCCAAGTTGATTGTTCTGAAGTCTTTTATCACATTTTATTCTGTATTGATTTCTTTGTTTTATAAACTCAAATTTTAATCTTCACCACACTGCAGTATTCATAAATATTACTTTGCCTTCTCTATGCATTTTTGTTTTCTTTAAGGCACATCATCTGTAGCAGCTTCATTCTTGATGTCTGTCAAGATTGGCTTAGTTGTTGATCTAGAACTTTATAATGCAACTGCAAAATTCAAACATACTATCATACAGCAATTTGAGTTAGTTCAGTGGCAGTATATGTTTTTTACAAACAAAATTACATCATCAATCCTTGACTGCCTTAATTATCAGTGACCAAAAGGGCTGAATAAACTGCCCCCCCCCCCCCGTTTGGGATGACTCTCCAGCAGTTTCATGTCTGTCCACTCTGATGTTTTCTTGACCAACTTTTTCATTGCTGTTTCCATCCACTTGCAGAGGCTGTTATGCTATGTGATGTGGCCAAACCACAACATCTTCCGATGCTTAATAGTAGCAAGGAGATATTTCTATTGGCTAAGACTTCTGACCTTGCTCCATACACTCATTACAGAGGGCTGAATTTGAATAAGAACCTATTTAAAATAACACCTCTTTTAATCTTCTTTTGCTAGATTTCAACAGTATCCTGACTGTATTGATGGATATATCAAGGATATTGGAAGAATTGAATGTGATTCACAGTGTATGTAAGTAAAAACTAATTAGATATTTTTTATATTGAGATAAAAATGCTTCTATTTTAAGTTTCTGTGCCATTGGGAGGAAAAAATGGTAATTATATTCTTGTCCATATTAAATAGGTTCCATGTTCGTTCCTTACGAGAAGCTCCTGAAGAAATCACAGAGGAAGATTTAGAGAGCGTGAGTCTCTCTTGTGGTGGCAGTAACTTTTGCTCAGATATAACAGAAGTTTGTGGTAGGTATAATATAGATATTGCAGATAAATCTACCATTTCCCATTGCTTTAAATACTACTGTTACATCTGCTCTGGTGCTCCCGCTATATATTTAGAAATTCTTGATAAAATCCCAGAAAGAATCTGCTATGTTACTGGTCTTGACCTGGCCTCTCACCTTCATTTTCCTACCACAGTAATAACGTAGCTTTCCTGTCTCTTTCCTATCAGTATTCTCATGGTAATTGTTCTGGAGCTTTCCTCTATAATACTGAGACTTTATGAATTTAAGTGGAGTACTAAATTGTCAACAAGATCCCATCATTTTGCAGTTGAAATGGCTGGATGGAACCATAAGTTCTATGCCAACAGTTTCTTCTATCACACTTCTCACTTATGTAATTCCATTCTGGCCTTTTCCTTCCCAGTCAAGTTTGATCTTCAAACATTTAAATGCAATTGCAATCATTATCTACGGTTTTCTTAATTCTTGTTCTTTTATTGTTCTCTCTATTTGTTTTTTTTTTTTTTTTTTTTTTTTTTCCTCATATTCTCCAACATCCCTTTGTTTTAGTGACTTCATTGTTTTGCTTGAGTGAATTTTTTTTTTTAAATTGTTTATGGGTGATATGTTTTGAATTGTCATTTATTGCTTCCTAAATAGTAAGGCAAAAGATGTCTTGAAAGTTATTTGTCCATTTTCTTTTTCTTTTATGTCTATAATAATTTACTTCCTTGCAGAAGTATTGCAGTTAGGTTATAATGTTCATAGGATTAAATTTGTACCTGTTTTGTTAATGTTAGAACTTGATTTTGGCAGTTTTGATTTCTTTAGAGCAGCTAAATTTTTAAAGCTAAATTCAGCTAATTTTTTTCTTTCTTTTTTTTTTTTTTTTATTCTTGAAAGATAGCTCGTATTTTTTTAAAAAAATAAGATTTTCAATTTATAATTTTTAGACATGTTTAGCGGGTGATAATTACATTCAGTTGCATGTGGAATTTTGCTTGTATTTCACAGCATGAAATAATTATGATGCCAGGAATATAACTGCTTAAAAAAACAAAAAAAAAAACAATACTGAAGGCTTTATAATTTAAACAAGCAAACCTTGTATGGAAGTAATTTTAGTTATTTTTTAAAGTTGTGATAAAAAGCAACTAAAATAATGAAATAGTTGTCAATTTTTTTTTTCTTTTTGCAAAAGAAATTAATATTGCTGCTAAATTTATTTATTTCAGATAATGAGGTGGAAACTTCCAAACAAAAGAGTATTCTTTTGAGGCGGCCACATTTGCTACACAAGCAGATTGTTGGTATGTTTACAAAAGTTTGATTTAATACTTATAATACAGAAGGGGTGGTTGGAAAGTCTATAGGCTGACCAGCCAACTCTTGTTAGTAGGGAGGACACAATTCAACACTTAATTGCGACAATCTTTCATGCTTAAATGCAATCATCAGGCCATGAAGACCTAGACTGAAGATTGCGTTTGAGCATTTTAAGCTGTTCGCATATATTTACATATACTCTATCCTAAATGTTGAGCACTTTTACCCTATAAATATAGCATCTCCCTAAAACAATATTTTATGGTATATAATACACACACTTTTGTGCTGTGTGTGTAGATTGCAGCAATTTGCATTAATGATGCATGTAAAAAAAAAAAAATTCAGTATTAAACACTGTCAAAGGTTGCAGGGGCCACTGAAATTTTTATTTATTTATTGTGCTCTTGCATGTAACTTAAAAAAAAAAAAAAAAATCATCAAATCATATATCTCCCTCAAGGGAATTTTTATTCTATTCAAAAATCTCTATTATGTTTTATTTATTTTACAAGAATCTATATAAAATTGTGTATATGTTGGGAATGTTTTACATTAATTTGGAGTTAAAATGATTATGGGAAGAGAATGAAATATTACAGCAGACAATTTAAAAAAGGTGTGGGGGAGATGGTTTAATCTGATTGGTTTGACATCAAGAAATGCAATTTTTCTTACAAGTGAGATTCATGCAAGTTTTCCCTGCTTTGATTGTACTCTGTAACCATCAGCACTGTGGCCAAATGAATGGACATCTATCCAGAGACCTAAATAATGATTATTGTATCATCATGGCCTGATTAAAGCCAATCCATCTATTACTGCACCTTCAAAATCCTGAACACGAATAGCTTATATCACCAAAACACCAAACACTTATTATTTTTATTATTTTTATTTTTTTTTTATTTTTTTTATTTTTTCTATGAAGTGATGTTTATACAACATTGTTTTATGAAGGTTAATAATTAATTTAATAATAATAAAAACTAAAAAAACTAAAAAAAACAAACTTTTATAACTGGAAGAAAAAAAAAAAAAGCAACAAACAAAACCTCCAATGTTATTTTCACCATTTACATTGTTTGGACTGTTGTCCTTATCTTTATTCTCATTTTCACAATATTTCAAGTTTTGTACACTCTGACCTTCTTCTGGTGATATACATTGGAATTTTGAACAAAACCCTTTATTTCATCCACGTAAAGTAGATATACATGCCATGCTTTTTCTGGATATGTCAGTTTGTTATTTCCCTTTAGTAACTCGACTCTCCAAGTTTTTATTCACCTCTGCTGTGGCCAGGTATTGAACTCACAAATCTTTGGTTGAAGTCACTGGATTACTTCAACAATTGTTTTTATCCACTGTGCCATATGTCATTCAGGAAGAGGGTTAGAGTGAACAACAGCCGAAGCATTGTGAATATGACAAAGATGAGGACAACAGTCCAAACAATGTAAATAGAATACCTCATCTCAGAAATATAAAAACCTGTTGTTTGTCCATGAGTATCATTTGATTATCATTTAATTACATATGACCAAAATTTTTTATTTCATTATAATCTTCATTTTTGTTACTTGATCATAAAGATGCATATTGTTTATTTAAATGGTGGGTGGGGGGAATTTGTTTTCTTAATTTAGATACAGATTTATGTATATAACATGACTTTGAATGTAAGAATTATTTTTTCTTTTAAAAATAAGAGTGATTTATTTAATATGCTGTCTTACACTTGAATTTTAGGTAGAGTTGAACGAGTGCAAGTAACCCATTTGAAAAATCCCAGTAGCTTCATGGTACAAAGATGTTCCGACTGTCATCGGATCACAAGCCTAATGAAATTAATTAATGGCTGGTGTCGGTACAATGGTGATAATCCAGATAGTTTTTGCACCTCCCTTAAAATTGGTAAGTTTCATTCTCTTATGAGGGTTAACCCACTGTTATAGGTTTCTGAAATTTGAGGTATTGTCATTACAATCAAAACTGATGTAATACTTTTCAAATATGATGCATATACTTATATTTAAATCTATTGATTGCAATAATCCTATTTTTTTTTTTTTTTTTTTTTTTTTTTTTTTTCCCTCCCCCAGATGATTTTGTTTTAGCTAAATATACTTTGGATAACAAATGGTATCGTGCCCGGGTGAAGAAAGTATTTTCCGTGCCAGTTGTAGGTGAAGATTGTAAGACACAGGTTGACGTCTTGTATGTTGATTATGGAAACTCTGAGACGTTACCACTTGACAGGTGGGGAAAATAAACTTTCTATTTAAAAGGTTAATGTGACTGTCAACAATACCTTACTTTATCTTCCTTAGCCATTTGTTTGTTTAACATACTTTTGAGAATGAGATTATGTATGGTAGGCAGATATATGTGTAAATAGGCACAAATATCCTACTCAGATTTCTTATGATGGGTTGAGATTATTGTGTATGCTTCCAATATTGATTGTTGAAAACTTTTTATTTTGTTAATCTTTTCACCCCAAGCTAGGTGATAATGCCACTAAAATGCAAGGGGTTACTCAGTGGAGGAAAATAAAGAGAATGAAAGAGCAGGATTCAGGAAGACAGACGGCAATTGATGAAAATTGTAGGTGGCAAGGAAGCTAGACATCTGGAGAATTCCACAGGTGAGAAGTGTGAGAAAATAAACTTATAATGGGGACTGAGTTATGGAAGAAAGGTGTAGTCTCTTATTTCTATTTCCCCCATTATGGGCATTATTATATCCATCATATAATAACAATGTAGTTCACAGATGGAACAAAATGTCTGAATGTCTAAAAGTAATGGCAAACAATCTTAGACTTTTATACCACTAAGACATACACAAAACTATATATACATGTGACCCACATAGATCTACATGGCAAAGCAAAATGTAAGGAAAAATAAAAAGTGACTTGGAAATTCTTCTGGAGAAGCCATGTTTAGGACTCCCAAATTCAAATAGGCTGGATTCATCTACTATATTCCAGGCAAGGACATATTCCATGAAGAGGAAATTGAGGACTGCAAGCCAGAGTGTCTTTATCTGGGAAAGCTGTAGCATTTGCCGGAAGATGCTGATTAACCTCAGCCTGGACTCCTTGGCCCCAGCTAAAAAGAAAAAAAAAGAGCAACTGCTTGGTTTGGCTATTGTAAACAGTGTGGCCACTCTTGTCACTGTATGAAGTGACGTCTCTACGTGACATTTCTACCAAAAGGAGATAATCGCTTTCTGTGTCCCTACAAACTATTAAAATATCACTTATATCTGGCTATTTCAACAGTAAAACGATGAGACCTAATAGCCAATCTAGTAGTATGTTTAAGTTCATGCAGTTGAAGTATCAAGGAGAGCTCATTAAAACTGCAATGAAAATATTTATAGAAATGTCATAGCAAAACCACGTCACGGTGGTAGGAAAGCGACTGAAGTCAAGATACCAGCTAAAAACTAATTACAGACCCTTTAATCTTGTTGAGATTTGTGATATGTATAGCTGGAGCATCAGAACAGATATGACAGCAATATTCAATGCATGGACAAATGTTAGATTTATAAATGTGCAAGATTGATTCTGATGAGAAAAACTCTGATATCATAAACCAACCTTAGCAACAAAACCAAGCAATTCAATATAATCACTTCACTTCATGTCAGAAAAGTTGAGACCAAAAAAGTGCAAGGAGTTGCTCTCCTGGAGGTTAGCATCGGTCTTGCTGATGGAGGGCAAAAATGGTTCTCTATGATGATTAGCAGTTTTGAAGGTATTAAAATTTACAAACCATTTCTTGCCCCAGTTGATTGGAGATCATTTTGGAAAGCAGCTGCCAGTTTTACTTTGTCGGAACTATTGGACTTGTTGATAAGACAGGAGTAAATAGTTGTCATCGGCATAAGTATCTAGTTGGGAAATATAATTGAGCCTTGTACAGGGTGAACATCATTGTGGTGGGGGGGAAGCAGCACTCTTTGCATGGAGTACAATGACAAACCAAAGCAGACTATCATCACAAGGTTGTTTTTCTGACATAGAAATAAAGACATGTTTCTTGGCTAAATTTATTTTTTCAAATGAAGCATATTTTGTCTTAAGGTTTTAGTTCAACTTGATTAGATATCCCACAGAAGATAGCACAATTAACAAATGCCTGAAAGAGTTTAAAGAAAAAAATAAAATTAATCTGCTAATAGTAAGTTTAGTGAATTATGATTTGTATAATATTGGACTATGTAGAATTCTTTGATCTTGGTTGAAAATAGAGGTTCCTATTTATTTTTGTCTTTCTATATTTTTTTTTTTTTTTTATAACATAATATTCAAGCAAATTTTATTTGTTTTCGTAATGATGGAAACAAAATGTTTAAATGTTGTCATGGGTCTCTAAGAATATCAGTAAGAATGTGACTTGCAATATAAGATTTGAAAATATTGTGGGTTTTAAAAAAAATAAAGTTTCTATTGAAATCTGTTTTCAACTTTTATTTTACATGAACTGATTTGAAACTTTGGCTGTTGCTAGCAGAAATAAACATGAGAGGCTGGTTCTAATATATCTTTCCATACAAGTAAGATTTTCTTCCTGTAGTAAGGGTTGCTTAAGAAGCCAGGTGTAAATGAATGCAAACTCCATCGGACAATCAGCTTAATGAGCCACATAAGGGAACGTATCTAAATTCCGATGAATAAAGTACATAGCAGAATTAGACTAGAAATGGGACAAAGTGGTTTTGTTAAAAACACTGGAACAAGAAATACAATATTTATGCTCCGAATGATACAAAAATCAATACAAAAGCAGAAGTTATGTATATCTGGAATGAGTAGCCATGGTTAAATGCAAAAATGAATAACAGAACTGTCCAACAAATAGAATTGACAAAGTTTGCAATAACAAGAAAAAGATAAGAACCAAAAATATAAAGCAAGCAAACGATATATGCAAGTCAAATTAGCATTAATGAGGCAAATCAACAGTAATATGGCAAAAAGTTCAAACTAAGAATTGGGGTTGACACACGAAAGCAAGTTCGGACAAGCGAACATAGTGCCCTGACTTCAAGACAGGGATTGAGTCCCATGAAACTAAGAACTGGCCTATTTTGCTGGCTAAGAAAAAATCCCAGAATGCACTTGTGTGCTTCTGCCTATAAATTAGGGTGAGGCAAGTGTTTGCAGTCATTCTCTATTGGGTTGGAATCAACGTATGTTTTATAGATTATGCAGAGTAGTTTTTGAAATGATTTTGTTTATCCGACAATATTTCTTATTACTATGTCATAAACTATAGCAACCCAAATAAATGTGCACACTAAAAATGACTTGTGTAGTTACTAGAAATTATACAGAGTATGACAGAAAACTGTTAGAACTGCTTTATTTGGGAAAAGGTATTAGAAGAATCCAAAACTTAGACTGGAAACAAACCGATTCCATACGCATAGAAAAATGAATTCATTAAATACCCCAAAGTAGAAAAGGGGGCATATGATAAGGGTGTGTCTTCTTACTGGACTTATTCAACCTTTACAGTGAGGCAATCCTGAAAGAATTAGAAATCCTACCAGGATACATTATTGGAAGACACAATTTTAACAATGTAGGATATGCAGATGATCCAGTGTTTATAGTCAACACTGGAAGGAAACTAAAACTTTCTCTTCCAGAAGATAGTTCTTCTGATTTTCTTTTACTCATCATCAATTATAAGATAACAAATACGAAGACAATGCATGGTTGCCAGTAAGAGCAACAGCTTAAGATGTGAATTATGAACTGGAGACATAATAATCAAAAAAGTACAAAATTTAAAATATCTCTGTTATAACAAAGGATGAAAAATGACACCATAATCTCAAAGCACATTGGAATAGCAAAAGATGCATTCTAAATGCTTAAGAAACCAGAAAATTTTGTTAGAAATTATGAATAATACAGAACGGTTGTAATATCAGTCCTCTTATATGGCAATGAATGCTGGACAATCTCCTCATGGATGAAGAAACTTAAGGTAACAGAAATGTATTTCTCGAAGTATACTGAGAATACCATGGACTGAATATTTGAGTAACAGTTTTAAGGAAAATAGAAGTAAAAAGCACACTTATAGTTAGAATCAGAAAGGGACAATTGAAACTTTAGGGCACATAATGAGGAAAGAGAGTGAAGAATTTGGCTCTCTCAGGATATATTGAAATCAAGAGGATCTGAGAACGAGTATACAAAGCTTACCAAAAAAAATAAACACCTGTCATTTTTGATTTTTACACTCAGAAGTTTTTTTTGCACTGGCAACCATATAAAACAAAAATACATAATAAATGTAAGGTTTCACTTCTGCAAAACTTAATTTTTCATTAATATTTTTATTCCAGCTTGATGAAAATTTTTGAAAGTGGTAATTAATTTAATGAAGGTTTTTCTTAACAAATATACAGTTTAATTAAGATTTGTTGATTCTGGAAAGAAAAAAAAAAGAAATTTTTTAAAAATATTATCTAAAGGGTTCACTTACTTTTGCACAGTACTAAAATATCTGGCTGCTTGTATCGGAGTATGTCTGCTAGGGCGGCTAGCTAATCCTTGTTGTAGATGCTTGCTTAAGCACATTTGCATTTGTTGAACACCCAAAAAGTGCACCTTTAGTTTATACTGCAACTATACAGGGAATAAACTACTGCATAGCTATTTATTTGTAGAAAATATTTTATAACTCTCCACCACCTGAGGATTGCGATCACCTAAAGTCATGAGAGCATATGAATTTGCAAGTTGAGGGTTCAGCAGAAGCTAATAAAAAAAAAAAAAAAAAAAAAGTCTGTTGTACTGTATATTACTCTGCTTTTTATATTTTACATTGTGCGATCGTGTGTATGTATATATATATATATATATATCCCCAGTAACTTGGTTAGAAACTGAATAGCCAGTTTACTCACACATGATTTGACTATTGTGATAAAAGCTTATGCAGAACCAACCACACTTTTCAGAAGAACTGAATATAAAGAACTGGGTCACATAATATGCCACAAGGTCTCCAAATAAATCCTCTTCAGGTTTTGAATTCAGAGCTGTCGTCCGTATTCAGGTCATTAAAAAAACAAAAAACAAAATGGGGTTTTATGACATATCACATATTCTGGCTAAAGTAGTATTTTAAAAAAATATTAAAATTAGATACTAATTCTAATGAAATTCTAATGAAATTTTATTTTAATTCCTTAATTTCCTTAACATCTAAATATTAACAAAATTTTTATTTGAATTAGTATTGTTTACTAGGTTTTAGAGTAATTAATAAATATATTTTTATTAGGTCTTAGAATAATTATTCTAACTAGTTTTGACCTGTGAAAATTTTAGTTTTTCTATTTTAAATTTCTGATAGATCTTAATTCTTCAGTTAATGATTGAATAAGTTCATGGAGAGTTCTAACAAAATATCTAAAAATTCCCCTATTTCATCGTTAAATATTTGAGCTTAGCAGCTTTAACAAAATAATGCAATAACAATCATAAATATGGGGTTTTAATTGTTATCGTGTGAAGTAAGGGAGTACAAATGAAAAGCTTTTGGAATTGACATCTTTTTCCATTTCACAGAAACGGATGTTTAACAGTTTTATCTTTCCTTTCTTTCATTTTCTCACTGAAACCAAGTAGCATCTTTGTCTTTTCATGCAATCAAAATAGAATTGTCCATGAATTAGCAAAGAATGTTAAACACTCCCATCTTTCTTTCTTTCTTTCCTTTTTTTTCTTTTTTTTTTTTCCTAGAACCAAATAATGTTTCTGATGAGTCTGTCTTTCCACATGATCAAAATGAAATAGTCTATTGGCTGGGTGTAATGGCTGTGCAAACTAACAAATGGAGAGACAAACACAATTATATTTTAATATCAATTTGTTTATCTTTTAATCATCTGAGAGAACCTTTTGTGGCTTCCATCAGCATGACTTGATGCCGACTTCCAGAACAATGACAATTTGCATCTTCTCAGGCTGTTTTTCACTGATATGAAATGGAAAGATTATGTTTAATCAGTTGATAGATCTTCTGCTGGGAAAATTGGTTCACTGTGTTTTGCTAAACTTTTTTTTTTTTTTTTTTTTTTGTCAGAATCAATTTTACAAAGCCTTGAATATTGCTATCACATATAATCTGGTGCTTCTGCTATGTATTTAAATTCTTGCTAAAGTACAAAGAAGAATCTGTAATGTTGTTGGTACTGACCTGTCATCTCTGCTTCAGGCCCTTTCTCACTGCCATAATGTAGATTCCTGTGCCTTTTCTATACATATTTTCATGGTAATTGTTCTGATGAGCTTTCCTCTTTGGCACCTGGACTTTATGGAATTTAAACCTACTACTAGAATGGCAACAAATCTCATCATTTTACAGTTGAAGTGGCTAGATATAACCTTAAGTTCTATGCTAATAGTTTCTTCTAACGCACTTCTTGCTTGTGGAACTTTCTTCCAGTTTCTTGCTTCCCAAATTAAATGCAGTATCAATTGTTATCTTCTGTCTTAATTCCTGTTCATTTATTGTTCTCTTCCCTTAATTTTTCTTTTTCTTATATTCTTTCACACTCAGTAACCTCTTAGACTTAATGGCTTTAATTGCTTGGGGTGAAAAAAAAAAAAAAAAATTCTTTATATGATTCACCAATTTACAGTAAAATGAAAGGTCACAAAACTGATTTTGTTAATGATGTAAAATATGAATGTGTACCTCCCCCCCCCACACCAAAATTTGTCTGAAATATTGTTTTTAATTACCTTTTTAATATTTATTTTAAATCTTGTTTTGATTAGTATACAAATAGCTAAATATGATTGCTTCAATATTCTCAATTCAACTTATTAATATGCCTTGTTTTTAATGTTTCTATTAAACCATGTGTTCTTTTGTGCGTAAATACTGACACCGGTTTGCTGTTATAAAGTACAATTATATCATGAACATTTATTACTATTTATACTACTTATCGTAACTATATAAAAATATATAACTTGGAATATAAAAGTTGTTTATTGTAGTTTTAATCTTTAGACTTAGAATGCCACTGAAGAAATTTTTGAAAGATCCTGAATATGCTATTGAATGCTGCCTTCCTGATATTACATCACCTAATGAGGTAAGTTTTTCTAAGTCAAATTCTATTGGGATGACTTTTTTTTTTTTTTTCTCAGAACAGAACTCTTTCTGATAGGACTCTAGTTACCCAACGTGTAAACATTTGGAGTCAAACGTAATTTTCTTTTTAATTTACACTTTGGAATATTTAAACTAAATGTGTTTTGGATAGCTCAGCATTGTCAAAAAAGCAGGTAATTAAAATATGGTTTGTTTGGGGATTGTTTTTTTATCGATATATGGATTATGTTTTCTTTTAATCTAATACAAACAACCTGTCATGATAAAGTTTAAATAGCAGAAGAATGATGGAAAAATAATCATACATTAGTTTGATTGCATCACTTTTGTCTGCTGTCACAGCTACAAAGTGGTTCTTGTAATTCACAGATTTTTCAAATTTAAAGAGGTATTTCTGACATTCTTTCTTCTAATCAACTTTTTCATTTAATCAACTTGACACTAATTTTGAAGTGTTGCTTTCAGATGTCTTTTCCTTTTTAGACAGTTCCAATTTTGATTCCGTCTCAATTTGCATCCATTATTTTTCTACAATCTTTTTTTTTCATTATTGCCTCAACTTTGGCAAGTGAACTGGCTGCAAAACCTTCCGCCTGGCATGTTGCAGCCAAACTTTAATGTGAGAACTGAATTCTCTAACTTAAAGACATTTCCAGGTGTTCAGGATATATACATTATGGCACCTAAACTCTTCATACATAGTTTTGTCTGATTATAGCATTTTATTTATTTAAAATTTAATCAAGCTTTCCTCTGCTTGCAGTGGTGTCTTTTTATTTACATAACAACTGTTTTAGGTTCTCTGTTTTAAGTAGTCCTTTCATTGTAAATACTGATGTTTATGGATTTTTTTTTCTCTTTATTCTAACATTGTTTTAACAATTTTGACTAAGTTTCATTCTGCTCTTATGGATATTTATTTTTATCAGATTTTTCTTGACCTTGACTAAATTACTTCTATGTACCATGTCTCTTCAGGATGTTAATAATCATAGCTCTCCACAATTTCTTGTCCTTTATGGCTCTTAATAAATTTTCTCTTATTATCTTTCCTAAACTCTATTCCATCATCCATTTAGGTAGATTATGCGTTGTTTTCCTCTGTCCTGTGAGTATCACATTTTCCAAGTGCTCTTTCCTCATTAATTTCAACTGTCTTTTCCTTTTTATTCCCATTTTCTCTAAAACTTTGTTGCTCACATGTTCAGTCCATGTTATTCTCAACATCCTTCTGTAGAACCAAATTTCTGTTTCACATTTCTTCATTTGTGAGGAGATTGTTTAGCATTCACTGCCATATAGGAGGGCTGATATTATGTAACAGTTTAGTAGTAGTCTTTTCTTTGTTTCTAACAATATTTTCCTGTTTCTTTGTTTAGCTTCTGGAATGCATCTTTTACTATCCCAGTGCACCTTCAGATTTTAGTGTTGCACTTTCCATCCTGTTAAAACACTTTCCAGATATTTAAATTATTATACTTGTTTGATTTTGTTATCTCAGATTTGTAATTTGTATGTTGGGCTGTTCCTTTTGCTAACAACTATGCATTCACTATAAACTGTAAAGATTGTCAGGAAACTTGTAGATGTTTGGAAATATCTCCAACTGACAGTCCTGACTTGTGTAATGTTACAGCTTGACTTCTGTTCTTATGTAAACCTGCAGCTAGGTTAGAAACTATAAAAGGATATAATAGATGTGCAGTGTTTGAATAATTTTTTTTATCCTTCTTCTATTTATCATCTTTGAAAAACTGGAGAAAGTAATTCAAATTGCATTCTTTTTGACATTTTACACCTATTTGTTTCAGGATTTATTTTTTTTTTAATGTAAAAAAATTTAAAATTATAATGTATATAAAATTTTCTGTATATTTAAATTATTTAAAAAATCTTCAAACATAACTTATATAAACAGTTCTTCAATTTTTCAATTTCAATTATGATCAAGGAAAATAATCATGAGATTTTGTTATTCTAAAAATGGTTTTGGTTACCTACATAACTTCTAAGAAAAACATAGTTTAATCTATTTCATGCTTAGGATGTCTGTACTAAATTGCATGTACATCTTCAAATTTACAGAAAAAACTGTTTTTCTCTTGACTAAATGAAAAATCATATTGAACTTAATGTTTTTGGTTGTCAATAATTGCATGGGTGTAAATTATACATATGAAATAATGAAAACTATATTTTGTTGTAGGTTTTCCCTAATTTCTGTATTAATTTTGTAATTTTCTAGGCTGGTGTTTGGTCTTCTGAAACTATTCAAGTATTTGCATCAATTGTAGCCACCAAGACATTGATGATGACTGTAAGTATTTTATTATTACAGCTTGCAGTAGCCTTGAAAATCTCTTTTCCTATTTGAATCAAAGAAAAGAGTACTAAACTGTTATGTAATATCAGTCCTCCTATACGAATGCTGGATAACCTCAAAGACAGACTTGAAGCAACAGAAATGTGGTTCTACAGAAGGATACTGAGAATACCATGGACCAAACATGTGAGCAATGACATTTTAGAGAAAATGGAAACAAAAATGAAACTCATCAGTAAAAGACAGTTGAAATTTCTTGGGCACATAATGAGGAAAGATGACTTGGAAAATTTGATGCTTAAGAGACATTGATGGTGGAGCAAGGTTTAGTAGAAAGAGAAAATTATATTAAGAGCTACAAAGGACAGCAAATAGTAAAGGACCATGATCTCCAATGTCCTGAAGGGACACGACACATAGAAAAAGGAATCCATTCTTAATATGATGACTGAATTAGCTCCTACAGGTTGTATGACTGCAAAATACAGGATACGATGGGTAAATTGTAGCCATTTTATATTTTTAATTTTACACATACCCCTTGTTTGTTTCTGATTTTTGTTGACTGCACAGTACAGTAGGGTCTGTTGGCTATTCTCTGCAAGAAAAAGAGTACTATGACACAATTCACTCCACCAGAAATTTAGAAACGGCAAGTTGTACTGCTTTGCATTTGCATGGGAATCTCCAATACAAACATTCCAGAGTGTTTGGGTGTCAATCAGTGCAGAGGATTCAAAGAGTTGGATGAGTCTAATGCTGATTACAAAGGTAAGCATCTCAGAAAACTCACTCTGATCGTTCTGATAAGAAAAGAACACCTGAATTTGTTAGTGAGGACCTCAGACTCAACACGGAGAGCTACATCAAGTGACTTGAGGAGGTAGTACTGTCCTGGGTCAAGAGGGTGGCTGCTGGAAGACCCTACATTTGGTAACAGGACTCTACCCCATGCCACACAAGCAGTAGAACACAGTCATGGCTGTTGGGCAATTTCTCTGACCACATCACCCCTTACATCTGGGTGCAGTTGAGAGAGACCAAAAAACTTCTTGTAAAACTAAAGATGAACTGAAGGCAAAGATTATAGCAGATTCCACCAACTTAAACAAGGAGACTGTCCAGAAGAATTGCAGGAGATTCTGAAGTTGTCTGGAGGTTGTAGTTGAAGCTAATGGCAATTTTTGTTGAATAAATTTACTCATTAGTATTTCATAATGTTACCAGCTATTTTTTTGGTAAAAATAATGTTGCCAGCTATACGTTTTTTGGGAAAGAATAAATATATATATATATATATATATGCCAATCAGAATTGACAATGTTTTCTATTTCATTGAGCACATGATAAATGCTGAAGAGCATTATTGTCTCTTATCTTCCCTTTCTTTTCTATTCCCATTAAAACCTAATAGTTACTATATCTTTTTCTTTTGCCTTTCTTTGCAGTTATAATGAATTGGTCTATTATTCATCTAATGGCAGGGTGTCATAAACATGCTAACTGACTTACTAATTAATAAAAGCACAAGCAAAATTATAAACTGATGCTTTTTATTTAGTTGTTGTTACAGCTGAGAAAGGGAAAATTTGCTCAGATTTATTAAAATAAAAATTATATATTTGCCAAACAAAAATACATTGCATTAAAGAGTGAGAGCTGTAAATAATCTCTTCAACAATGTCAAACATTACATTGTCACAAAAATAACTGTAAAAATGCATCTAGTGGCAAATTCCAATCACATTTTTAATATTTTACCAACGACAATTGTTTTTATTTGCTCTTCTTTTTTATCAAAAAAATTATCCACAGATGTCAACAGAAGTTAGATTTAGTTAAACAATGACTGACAATAGTCTGTTTTCTTACCTTCTCTCCCTAGTCTTTGGTCTATAAATTAAATTTTTTTTTGCTCTTATTTCAGGTCATCAAAGAAGTAAACAATGTGTGTCATGTGGAACTGAGCTCTCCTCCTGTTTGCCAAATTAGAGATGATATTCCTATGTCGGTGAAAGATGCTCTGGTGTTCCTTGGCTTGGCCAAATATCTTACAAATGCATCTTCTCCTTTATGTGGGGGTAAGTAATCCTACATTTTTGCCAACTTAGAGGTGACATTGTTATTCAACCTAAGAATATTGTGGTTGAATGCCTTTTTCTTTATATATATATATATATATATATATATATATATATATAAACTATTTATGAAATATTAATTGAATTGCTCATGAGATCTTATTTTCCAAAGAATTGATAAAAATTGCCAAAGGAAACTTGAGTTTTTTTTTTGTTTTTCTCCTCTCAGGTCCACAAATGATTCCTGCACGATGTTATCCTCCATCTGAACCCAGATACAAAAATGAAGAATTAGAAGTGATAGCAACTTATATTGAAAACCCTGGATTATTTTTTGTTCAAAAGGTAATGACAGTAACATCTTTTCATTCAACTTGTGTTCATATCTTGCAATATCAAATTAAGAAATGACCAATCTTTAACCTTTGTATCTGAAAAAAAAAAATAAAACAGTGTGTCAAAAGGACAATTTTTTTTTTTTCCTTGACATTGCTATTATTTAAACTACCTTCACTCCTTGGCAAAGTTACAAAAATTTTATTCCTACCAAATTCAAGTTTTTGTGCCAAACACAAAAAACTTACAGAAACCCCATCCTTTTTGGCATTGTTTGATTAGTTTTCATGTATTTTGCAATAAGTTTAGCTGTATGACTTAATCCAAGAAGTCATAGTATAAATATGATTTGAATAGATTTGGATTAAATGTATATAATCTAGTTAGTTGGTTTAACCCATATCCTCATGATATCAATTTAAACTTAATACTCTCTTCTATCCATATTACTAAACTATTGATAAAAACATATGTCCTGGGTACGGCGATAAACTACATCCAACAGCAAGGCCTCAAATAATGTTTTCGGAAAGATAATGTTGCCAGCTATCCGTTTTTGAAAGGATAGTGGTGCCAGCTATCCGTTTTTGAAACGATAGTGTTGCCAGCTATGCGTTTGTTTTTGAAACGACAGTGTTGCCAGCTATGCGTTTGTTTTTGGAACGACAGTGTTGCCAGCTATGCGTTTGTTTTTGGAACGACAGTGTTGCCAGCTATGCGTTTGTTTTTGGAACGACAGTGTTGCCAGCTATGCGTTTGTTTTTGGAACGACAGTGTTGCCAGCTATGCGTTTGTTTTTGGAACGACAGTGTTGCCAGCTATGCGTTTGTTTTTGGAACGACAGTGTTGCCAGCTATGCGTTTGTTTTTGGAACGACAGTGTTGCCAGCTATGCGTTTGTTTTTGGAACGACAGTGTTGCCAGCTATGCGTTTGTTTTTGGAACGACAGTGTTGCCAGCTATGCGTTTGTTTTTGGAACGACAGTGTTGCCAGCTATGCGTTTGTTTTTGAAACGACAGTGTTGCCAGCTATGCGTTTGTTTTTGAAACGACAGTGTTGCCAGCTATGCGTTTGTTTTTGAAACGACAGTGTTGCCAGCTATGCGTTTGTTTTTGAAACGACAGTGTTGCCAGCTATGCGTTTGTTTTTGAAACGACAGTGTTGCCAGCTATGCGTTTGTTTTTGAAACGACAGTGTTGCCAGCTATGCGTTTGTTTTTGAAACGACAGTGTTGCCAGCTATGCGTTTGTTTTTGAAACGACAGTGTTGCCAGCTATGCGTTTGTTTTTGAAACGACAGTGTTGCCAGCTATGCGTTTGTTTTTGAAACGACAGTGTTGCCAGCTATGCGTTTGTTTTTGAAACGACAGTGTTGCCAGCTATGCGTTTGTTTTTGAAACGACAGTGTTGCCAGCTATGCGTTTGTTTTTGAAACGACAGTGTTGCCAGCTATGCGTTTGTTTTTGAAACGACAGTGTTGCCAGCTATGCGTTTGTTTTTGAAACGACAGTGTTGCCAGCTATGCGTTTGTTTTTGAAACGACAGTGTTGCCAGCTATGCGTTTGTTTTTGAAACGACAGTGTTGCCAGCTATGCGTTTGTTTTTGAAACGACAGTGTTGCCAGCTATGCGTTTGTTTTTGAAACGACAGTGTTGCCAGCTATGCGTTTGTTTTTGAAACGACAGTGTTGCCAGCTATGCGTTTGTTTTTGAAACGACAGTGTTGCCAGCTATGCGTTTGTTTTTGAAACGACAGTGTTGCCAGCTATGCGTTTGTTTTTGAAACGACAGTGTTGCCAGCTATGCGTTTGTTTTTGAAACGACAGTGTTGCCAGCTATGCGTTTGTTTTTGAAACGACAGTGTTGCCAGCTATGCGTTTGTTTTTGAAACGACAGTGTTGCCAGCTATGCGTTTGTTTTTGAAACGACAGTGTTGCCAGCTATGCGTTTGTTTTTGAAACGACAGTGTTGCCAGCTATGCGTTTGTTTTTGAAACGACAGTGTTGCCAGCTATGCGTTTGTTTTTGAAACGACAGTGTTGCCAGCTATGCGTTTGTTTTTGAAACGACAGTGTTGCCAGCTATGCGTTTGTTTTTGAAACGACAGTGTTGCCAGCTATGCGTTTGTTTTTGAATTTTAAAGTCACTGAAAATCATTTTCGGCATAAAGTGACCACTAAGTTTGAGATGCCGTTAAACAAAACAATTAATCAATCAATCAAGAACATGAAGAAATTATTTGCAAAAACTGAACCAAAAATTATATTGGATTTTCTAAAAAGAATTGGTCTCTTATCAAAGATGTAGACTGATGTGTAAACAACATATCCTACCTTTTTACCATTTTGCAAATAAAATGTCCTTATCAAATGGAAATTCTTGACTTAAACACAAATACCTAGGATTATTTTGCAGTGTACAAGCAAATGAGCTCTAGCTTGCTAAAAAATTTCCATATAAAATAGGCATTTAAAATTCATATATTTGGCATATGCAGTGTAACCTGGATATAAGAGAGTTGTCGGGACCGGAGACGAAGTCTCTTATATCCGGGTTTAGTCTATTTTGTTTAGGTAAGTATGGCTCTAATTTGGGACCAGAGAAAATCTCTTATATCCGGTTTACACTGTATATATAAACTGGATTTGGCATTAAATAACCCACAGTGGTTGATATGTCATAAAACCCAAACAAACAATAATAAAAACATTAAGTGAAAAATTTACTGATATAGTTTCATTTGAAATAAAGAAAATACATTAAGAAAATGGTTAAGTATGGGTGGGGAAAGCATCTGTTTAAATTGATACCCAGGAGAATACAGCTAACATGTATAATATGAATTCTCTTGTGGAGAACGATAGATAAGGATTCAATAAATTCTAAGATTTTACTGAACAACCTGCACAAGTGAATTGTTTAAAGTGGCCAATTGTCTATGCCTTGCAATATACATGATCTCCACCACAACATTGTCCTACAGTATATGCCACATGTCAGATGATGCTACAATTGTAGGCTTTTTGACTTTAAGGCGGCTCATCTGCCATTTTCCAACCCTCTCCAGGTTAGTTTGAATTCATTTTACCTTCTAAATTGGTTGTTAATCAAGACTATATGGACCAGTCTGTCCTATTTACTCATAGCTGGCAGGAGAAATGGATTTGTCCCCTTTCCTAAGGCTATTTCCCCCTAGTAAGATAAAATTAAAATATTGGTTCATTTATACAGTTTGCGGTGTTTAAAATTTAGTCTGAACAAATCACTTTAAAGCAATCACACTTCAAAATAGTTTTGATAGCAGGAAGAAAATGTATACTTCACTTTTTTTATTTTTACCCTTTTATAGAATTTTATTTTGAAATACTGGTGTGATAAGTCAGAAAAGTCTTCTGTTGAGCCTGCAGTCAACCATTAAATGGTTATAAGCAGTATCTTAGGAGTTGAACACTTCTGTCTTGCATAATTCCTGGTTAAGTAGCATTGTTGCCTGGCTGTACTGGCCTGTTTAGGAATAAATTGCAAATTACCATTTACTTGAAATAAATGACTATATGACCACTGACAGTAATTTCTCATGGGTTTTTATTGGAATCTAATGAAAATATGTCATGAACAGTGTATGCTACTATATGTTTCTGCTGGTTTTGGAAATAGCACTAAGCACTAATTAGCTTCGGTATGAACCAAATGTTTCATGGTATCTTGAAAACATCTACGAGGTGTCCCAGAAATGAAATGGAACTGAATCACGATAAATTTATGACAAATCCAAATTACAAGTTTTTCCTCCATTCAAAATTATCGTCCTCTCAATTAACACACTTTCCATCCTTCTCCACCATGCCTTGATGAACCCCTTCAGCTTGTGGGGAAAGGAAAAAATTCACACTGAGCTCGGTTGTGTGAGTAGGGAGGTTGCTCCAGCATGGCAATATTTTTCTCTGCAAGAAATTGTTGGATGCTCGGGGCTTTGTGAGCCGGCACGTTGTCCTGCCACGACTCTTGCTTCTTTTTGCATACTGCAAAGAGATCCTGCAGTGTTTGCTTTGTTCAGACATGCTGATTGATCGTCTGGCTCTGAGCCAGAAATTATGTGTACAGTGCTCCCTCACATCGCACAAAATCCTGTTACTTTCCTGACATACCTTATATATATGTTGACAGCATTCAGTTTGGCAAAGTTTTTGAAATATATCCACAGCAGATTGAGAATAAACTTGTTTGGCATTATGATTGTTGCTGTGAAACTGTTTATTTTTTTTTTTATCAGATAATAAAAAGAAATGGTGGTGGGGGGGCGAAATTGTTACATAGTGAGTTGTGGAAAGTCAATTTAGAGAACTGACCAAAGTTCAAAGCATTTCTATACTCCTGGCTAACATTGGATAAAATTGTTATATTTCGTTCAGTTATGATTTATGGAAAGTTCTTTTTACAAGTGCAATGATGGTGACATTCTCTGGGTAGAAAATGTCATGAACAGAGAAAATCTTTTCTACATTTTTACAATAAATTCTTGCATGAAATTTTTATTAATTTCTGTTCTATTTTTAATAGTTAAAATAGATTGTGGCAACAAAATTCTAAAAATATTTAGATACCTTTTTGAATAATCAGCAAATTTTGAATTTGAGTTTGGTCTACTTTTAAAATAATTTGCCCTACCAACGTAAATGATGGGACTTTTGTAGTGCTGTTCTTGTCCAGTTTGCTACTTGTTGAAACCCTGGTTTAAATATTCTGAAGAATTACAAAGTTTTTTTAATCTTTTTATTTTATATTAATGATTTAATTGGCAAGTTTTTATAATCTTGTTTTTGTTAGATGTGCTTTTAGTAAATTTAGGCATTTCTTTACAGGAATATTTCTATATAAAGATTTTATATCTAAAATAGCCATATATTTGTCTTTTAGGTATGCTTTTTAATCTGTTAAGATCTCTAGATGTTTTTTTTTTTTTTACTTGTGAGGAGCTAATTGTGTCAAGTGGGGTTAAAATTTTGGCTAGTGTGCCAGCTATTTAATGTGAGACAGTCTCTATTCCTGAAATAATGGGTCCCATCAGAATACCAGGTTTATCTATTTTTGGTACAGTGTAACCCGGATATAAGAGAGTTGTCGGGACCGGAGAAGAAGTCTCTTATATCCGGGTTTGGTCTATTATATATACATTAACACAGGCTCTAATTTGGGACCAGAGAAAATCTCTCTTATATCCGGGTTTCTCTTATATCTACATTAACACATGCTCTAATTTGGGACCAGATAAAATCTCTCTTATATCCGGGTTTCTCTTATATTGGGGTTTGGTCTATTATATATACATTAACACAGGCTCTAATTTGGGACCAGAGAAAATCTCTCTTATATCCGGGTTACACTGTGTATCCATAATTATAATCCCACCAATTTTGTGAGAAGAGGAATTTTTTTATTAGATATTTCTTTCAGGGCTTTCATATATCCATGACAGTGTTTGTTTCACTGATTGTTTTAAGTGCAGCTTTGATAACTTGTTTCGAAAGAATTAATGGGTTTTATTTTTAATACAACATATTTATTCAAACATTATTGTATTGCTCATTTTATATTTGAAATATGAACCCAAATACTATTTATTAAACAGTTTTGGGACCTGCCAGGAAACACATCATTACAAAGAATTCTTGAATGAACAGGCCTACACACTGATAGATGTAATATGTAAATAAATAAAAATGGGTCATCTATTTCAAATACAAATAATGACATTTGAAGTACTAAAATATATAAACACACACGCACACACTTTATTGAAATTATTTTCTTTTCTCCATTATTTTTCGTTGTTGTTCAGCTTGGAGAAGAATACAAATATCTTGCAGGATCAATGAAGAAGATGCAGCAAGTTTATAATGCTGATACGAAAGATTTGTGGTGTATTTATTGTCCTATAAAAAGTAAGTTGTTTTGTTAATCACTGGTGCATTTATTATTCATATGTGTGTGTGTGTGTGTGTGATGTATTAAAATATTTGCTTTTAGAAAATTTTCACATTAAATTTAAATTGTTTTTTGTATCACTAAGATGTTTTCTTTTTAATCCCAACTTAAGAATATACAAAAAAATTTCAAAAAATTTGATATTATTTGAGACATAAATATCTGAGTAATTACATCGTATAGACAAATGACACCAAACAGGCTTATTGTTGAGCAAAATAAGATCTATTCAATGAAATTTGAATGAGAAAATCAAAGTATATTGTTTTTAATATATTCACCACTTTGACCATCTCTTCCAATACTGGTGATCATCCAGATCCTTTTGTGCTACACAGCCTTCCTTTTTCTTTGAACTTTTTGTGCCATCTCCAAATCTGCATTGCAGTTGGTGTATTTTTAGCAAATTCTCACCCTGCACAGTCTAAGTGAATAGCATTTCTATACATGAAAAGAAAAAAAAAAGATTAAACATAGAATTTTGAGTCATTTCTGCAAATGTTAAAATTGAGATCATTTAAACAAGAATTTAAGTTATAAGATTACAAAATGAACTCTGTTTTTCTGAAACACCTTGTATTATTGGATTTCAAATTAAAATAATCCTATTGATTAAATCAAATTTTGTTTTGAAAACTTAAATCAAAATCTTGTATTACTTTGTTTACCTTGCTCCTGCTACAAACCCACTTGGAGTGAGTATGATAAAGAAATACCAAATTTTGTATTATATTCTTGATATCTTTTAAGTGAAGGTTAGTCTTTGTTAAATTGGATTTGTGATTTGAAAATGATAATTTCATGTTTTGAATATCTTGTAGACTTTGTGTGTGCTTGTCGTTGTCCTGATGATGGCTATTGGTATCGGGCACAAATAACTGATTTACCAGGTGAACAAATGGTCAATGTATGCTATGTTGACTATGGAAATGCCGACAAAGTATCCTACCTCAACCTCCGGAAATTATTGGATGAATTTCTTGTGTTACCTGTTCAAGTGAGTATACTTTTCAAGAGTCAAATTAGAAAATATTTTGTCTTTTGAAAAATTCTCTTCTTTGTTGATTAATGGATTCTTAGGACTTTTCATACAATCCTTTCTTCTTTATCTTTAATTCAGGCAAAGCAGTGTTCATTAGCCTTTGTGGAACCTGTAGATTCATCTGTTGGTTGGACTGACCAAGTAAGATATTTCTACTTTTAATAATCAAAACGAATGAATCTTTTGCCTTTTTAAAAAAAGTTTTTTCTTTTGTGTTTAACGCGTTACTGTTTTAACGCGTTACTGTTTTAACGTGTTGTTTCTTCTTTTTTTTTTTTTTTTTTTTTCTTTTTTTCACAAAGCAATGCTGTAAAGTTCTATGAAATTCAATGAACAAGCATCAGAATATTGAATGTGCAAGTCAGCCTTTGTGCTTCTTTTTATAGTTCATTTTGATCTGTTCATAATTTTATATGTATGTGATAGCAGTAATATAATTAACAGATTTTAATGCAGTCTTCAAAGAGGTATTTATCATTAAAATAATCCAGACTGTGGGGAGGAAAAATAATGCAATTTTGGTAATGAATAAATGTTTGATTGTATTTTCTTTTTAGGCTAATGAATGGTTGATCAATAACTTACAATTGAAAGAATTTGTTATCAAAATAACAGGTGAGATACGTTTTCATTGTCATAGGTAATTTAAAATAAATAATTTCTTTAGAAAAAAAAAATTGTGTACTAATTAATTTTTCAGATTATTTGATAAAAAATTTGATATGGAACTTGTTGATATTATTTAACCAATGTTTGAAAGAATTATTGCTGCTGAAATACACCTTAATTCAATATGATATATGTCTAATAAATGGAGTTTTTTTTTTTTTTTTTTTCCCAGATGTTACTGATTCCCACATCGAAATGATACTACAGGATCTGAACTCTGAAAGAGTCCTCAACCAAGTATTAATAGATTTAGGCTTTGCCAAAAAGAAAGACGGAGCGTAAGTAAAAATTGTTATTCTGGTGAATATTTTTTGATAAGAGGAAGCAGAGAAGTATTTTCTGTTTGTCTTTAAATAGATCAATTTAAACCTTTAATCACTTGATCTAGTTTAGTTCTTGATGCTGCTGCTATGAGCCATGTTTTATTCAATAAGATGTGAGTGCAATATCTTATCTACTAAATGGAGATTTTTTTTTTTTTTTCTTAAAAAATATGCCAAGTCCCAGCTGAATTTGTCAATAAAAGAATTTGTCACTATAATCTATATCTATAATTCTCAATATGTGTATTTATGTGATTAGATGTTTATGCATTTCCAATTTTCATCCAATTTCGATGAAATGTTTTTTGTTTGATACATAATTCTTCAGTGCCGGTTTTGGGCCCAAATTAGCTGGAAAAAATTACAACCTTGAAGGTGAAAAATCGGAAAAACATAACATTTTGTGCAAAAATCAAAGGCAAAATTTAATGTCAGCCCATAGAAGAGGTTCCTTCCTTGCAAGATTGAGAACACAAAAACGGCCCGTCTCAGCCACCCCCCATCCACTCCCTTCAAATTGTTACCCATACCACCACCATTTAGGCATGTACTTTAGTTGCACCCAATTGCTACTAATATTGATTTTCGGGTGGGCTGACTTTAAACTTCAAAAATTCCCAGTGATGAAACACCTGGTTGAAGATGGGTTATACTGCTAGTAAATTGATAAAAATGATGCTAATCTCGAGAAAAACATTAATACAAAGATCATTTTCTTAGTTTAGAGACTGAAGGAAATACATTTGGTATTCTTTAATAGAACTTATTTCAGTATAATGTGTTTACAATTAATGAAACTCTTGAGACAATTTTTCTGAAAGCTTCTGTAATATTTGGAGTCATTTTTGTTACTCTGTCTACTATTATATTTCTTTTAATTTTTAAAAATGTAAAAAAGTTCTATTTCATTTTTGACAGACCTGAATACATTCCAAAAGTCCGAGATCGCAAAGAGAAAAAGTCTTTTGTTAAAACTTCCTCCTTCAATAATGATGCATGTCAGCAGCTGAAGGTAAAGTTGAGATGTTTTGCTTGTTTGCATACCTTTTTTTTTTTTTTTTTTTTTTTTCCTCTTTTACTCATTACATGAAATTAAGTTATTTTTGAGTATCAAGAAAAATGTCATATCCAGGATTAGACATAATTACTTGTGTGTAAAGATATTTTCTATTTTCAATAAGGATGTTCTTATTTGACTCACAAACAAATAGATATTAATTAAGCTTCTTGGAGTCAAAGAATTTATCTAAAAAAAAAAAATGTCAATTCTCAAGAACAAAAAAAACGTATAAATTTACTTTCATATGTTTAGGTTTTATTAAAATTTTAATAACTTTTTAAAACATTGACAAAGAATTGCAGGGAGTTAATGGTGTCAATGAGAAAACTGTTCTTTTGACACCTTTTTTTTTTTTTTTTTTTTTTTTTTTTTTTTTTTTTTTACATACAGTTTAAAGATGGCTGAAAATATTTAATTTATTAGCTTTCTTTTTTTATTTCTCTTGTGTCCCTCTCTTTCTCTTGTGTCCCTCTCTTTCTCTTGTGTCCCTCTCTTTCTCTTGTGTCCCTCTCTTTCTCTTGTGTCCCTCTCGAACATTCTGTATATAGCATTTTCCTAAGTGTTTTTTCTACATTGCCAAATTTTTTAATGCAAGTCAGTTTTCACCAATAAAATTTATTAACCAATGATTATCTGAGCAATACGCCATATGAGATTGAACTCATAATATGAACCCTTTTTAAAAATATTGAGGACTTGTTTAGGGTTGGATAAGGTTTTATTATTCAAGTACAGTGCGATATCCAAAAGAGATAAAAGTTAATTTGGATGATATTTGAGTTTCAAATAAACTGACCAGGACAATTTTTCTTGGAGAAAAAAACACTCCTTTTATTTCATATTCAGGATATTTCTCTTCACTGCTTAATGTAGGCTACAAACTTTCCAGAACAGAAATGCTTCATTTGAATATTTAATGAAAGAGGTTGTTGGAATAAGGATGTCCCATATGGATATTCTTTTCCAATAAAGGATAATCATCCTGGCCTTTCTATTTGTAATTCAAACACTATCTCCCATTCATCTCAATAAATTGTTATTAATTTACATGTTAATATAGGTTGCTTCACTTTGGTGTTGATCAAAATGATTGTTTGGTTTAAGTAAATTTTCTACTTAATAACCAAATGAATGTTTTAACCAGCCCAATATGACTTTCATTAATATTTTGTTGTTTGATTTTTAACTTTCCTATTGTTTCTATTTTAACGTTATTTGCAGTAGTTTTTATTATTTTCCAGAGATCGTCGTTTCTTTGATATTATTTATTATTCTCATAACATCTTAATGATGGACCACACAAATCTGGAGAAGTGAGGTGCCCAATTCCATTAATTTAAAACCTTTTTCTTTTTCATTAGTAAGTTGTGTAATTGTCAATTTGCAGAATGTGGAGAGCATTGTCTTGAATGGCATTTTAAAGAAAATCCTGTCCAAGAATTTGTAATCATTGTCTGCATTTATCTTGGCATTAACTTTGAAAAAATCTATAATTTTATTGCTTATGATACCAGCACCAAACTTCATCCTGTGATTATCTTCTAAGTCTTGTTGGATTCTTTATTTTCATGAACAATGTGACGCTCAATTCGGCCATCACGTCCCTTTGATGTTGCTCTAGGTTCATCATTAAAACTTTTTGTGGTGTTAATTTAAAAGATGTGAAAGCAATTAAATGTTCTTCCTATTCTGCATCTTTACTCTCTGTTTGCATTGGCAACAAATATTTTCTTTCTCATCAATTCTTTTATTTTTGTTAAATCTCTTTTTGTGACATTCTGAAAACTAGTTTTTTTTTTTTTTTTTTCTTAGTATGGAAAAAGTGCATGAATGTAGATTTGTACCATTTCTTTACTGATAATACTTGTAATGATGAAAGAGATTCATAAATACATTGATTTTGTTGTTTAATGCTTGTAGGATGCAATGCAAGGCATTGAAGCAATGCACAAGAAAGGGTTAACAGATAAGGTTCCAAGATCAGAAGGAATGGAAACTTTTGTTGAAGTTATAATGTCTACATTTCACAATCCAGGCAATTTCTACTTACATGTGGTAGCAGACCAGGATAAACTAAACGAGTAAGTGTTAAAAAAAGAAAAACTTTTTTATTTTTTTTTTTTTTTATTGCCTTCTCTTAACTGTCAAAAGACCAAAGTTAAGGTTTTCCTCTGTATGGAATTGTTTTTTCTCTTTCTCTCTGTTTCTCCTCACTTCTCTTTTCTTTTTCTAACTTATCTTTTTTTTCTTTTTCTCCCATTTCATTTTCTCTTTTTTTTTTTTTTTTTTTTCCTTTTTCTCTAAATATATAGCAGGAGCACCAGATCAGATATGAACAGATTGGTTTGTCTATTTAGTCTCTGTCAATGTACTATCTACCTGATAGCTAATGGCATATATTACTTCTTGGTGAGGTTTCTGTAATTGAATTGTTCTACAAGGTATTGTCATTGGCCTCACACACCCAACCTCTGTACTCTGAGGAAGGATAGGTTTTCCTGTTCAGATTTTCCTTCTTTTAGATAACTGTGTTTTTTCCATGTTAATCAGATCTCTCTATTTGGAAATTCAGAGTTTTCCTTCTCCTAGACTGTTTGCCAGCCAAGCCGGAACATCCCAGCCTACCCTGTTATTTAACCCATAGCTGGTGGGGGAGAATGGATTCATATCTTTCACAATATTGTAACGAACTTAACTGGAGTTTGAACTCTACTTATTGATGGCACATTCCAAGGCACCAACAACAGCACCACCTGCACATCTTGTCTCAGTAAATAATAACAGTTATTTCTATAGAAACCAAACTATTGAAATCAAATATTAACAAAATTATGTGTGATATTTTTGCATATTTTTAACTGTGTTTTGAAGACACATTACTGATAGTCTCACATTTAACAAATGTTATGGAATTGTTCTTATGATTTTAATTTCCTTAAAAATCATGTTGAATCAGAGATTGGAGATAATTTGCAGTTTCCCTTTGCATATTTTCTTCCTCTCCTGCACCCACTGCAAAAAAAAAAAAAATTATAAAAAATATTTTCCATGTCGCATTTTGATGTTGAAAGGTGTTTCCTGTAAAATTATGGAATTTGCTGGTCTTTAGTGAACCATGGATTTGTGCGTGAAGTGTTGGCCTCTCTCCAGGATGCAGGCTTGAGCATCCCTTTCCCCTTCACTCTCTCTGCTTTTTTTTTCTTCTCTCTCTCTGCTTTTTTTTCTTCTCTCTCTCTGCTTTTTTTTCTTCTCTCTCTCTCTGCTTTTTTTTTTCTTCTCTCTCTCTCTGCTTTTTTTTCTTCTCTCTCTCTGCTTTTTTTTTCTCTCTCTCTCTCTGCTTTTTTTTCTTCTCTCTCTGCTTTTTTTTCTTCTCTCTCTCTGCTTTTTTTTTCTTCTCTCTCTCTGCTTTTTTTTTCTTCTCTCTCTCTGCTTTTTTTTTCTTCTCTCTCTCTGCTTTTTTTTTCTTCTCTCTCTCTGCTTTTTTTTTCTTCTCTCTCTCTGCTTTTTTTCTTCTCTCTCTCTGCTTTTTTTTTCTTCTCTCTCTCTGCTTTTTTTTTCTTCTCTCTCTCTGCTTTTTTTTTCTTCTCTCTCTCTGCTTTTTTTTCTTCTCTCTCTCTGCTTTTTTTTCTTCTCTCTCTCTGCTTTTTTTCTTCTCTCTCTGTGCTTTTTTGTTCTTCTCTCTCTCTGTGCTTTTTTTCTTCTCTCTCTCTCTCTGTGCTTTTTTTCTTCTCTCTCTCTCTCTGTGCTTTTTTTTTCTTCTCTCTCTCTCTGTGCTTTTTTTTTCTTCTCTCTCTCTCTGTGCTTTTTTTTTCTTCTCTCTCTCTCTGTGCTTTTTTTTTCTTCTCTCTCTCTCTGTGCTTTTTTTTTCTTCTCTCTCTCTCTGTGCTTTTTTTTTCTTCTCTCTCTCTCTCTCTGTGCTTTTTTTTTCTTCTCTCTCTCTCTCTC
>OZ010584.1:37615841-37625841 GCA_963932145.1 Acanthosepion lycidas | reverse complement strand
TTAAAAGCTTTACAAATATGGTTGTCTCTTAGATAATTAAAATCATTTCACTCTGGGCAAAGCAATAAAGTCACTAAGATGTAAGGGGTTACTTGAGAGAAGAAAACACAAGTAGAGAGGACAATAAAAGAACAGGAATTAACACCGTATATAATGACTAACATTGCATTTAAATTTTTGAAGATCAAAGTTGACTGGGGAAACAAGAAGCCAGAAGTGAGTTTCACAAGTGAAACTGTTGGCATAGAACTTACTGTTACATCTCGTCATTTTAACTGTAAAATGATGAAACCTTGCCAGCAATCTAGTACTCTGCTTAAATTCATAACGCCTAGATACAGTAGAGAAAAACTCAACAGAACACTTACCATAAGAATACTAATAGAAAAGACACAGGGAAAATGACTGAAACTGAGAGGCCAGGTCAGGATCAATAACATAGCAGATTCTTCTGTGGATTTTATCAACAATCTCTAAATATATAGCAGGAGCACCAGACCAGATGTGGCAGAAGTATTCAAAGCAAGGGCGAATGTAGCAAATTTAACTCTTCCAAAATACTTGTCTTTCGTCCATGATCTCATAAGAGCATGTTAATTGTCTAAATTTTCACAAGCTGTGGTAATTAAACAAGTCACAAAAGATATTGTTAACTTTTCTGTTGATCATTTTGAGTTGTAGTGATTAGAAGAATTAATGTTTATTATAATACTAAAGGAGATTTGTGGCACAGTCATTAAATCAAATTTACTCTATATATTTTTAAAGTTAGACTATTGACACCAGTTGGTGTAAACACTTGCCTTTTTTTTTCATTCCATTTAAAACAAATTTGTGAAAAGTTGGTTCAATAATTCTGGTGTTTTTTATCATTATTATGTAGTTCTTTTTACAATGGGTTACAATGGGTTCCAATCATTCTTAAGCAGCTTGATACTGCATTTGATCATCAGGCAAATGGACTAGCATCACTATTTGTAAAAGAAAGAAGAAAAAAAAAACACTTCAGTGTCCCAACTGGACTAAGACAGTCATAACTTATTGGAATATTCATACTGATTAAAATGTATTTTTAACGGTTACAGCTAAAGAAAAATTAGTTTCAATGTAATGTCTACGGCACAAATGAGACAAAACCTACAATAATAATAAACTCAGCCAAGTTTGGGAACAGTAAGTTTAAATATGGCTGACAGCCATTGAACTTGTTAAAGATTAATTCCTAAAATCTTGTTAATATGATTTTCTATTGAATGCGCATGAAAGAGATTAGATTTATTTCCCTTACATTAGCGTGTTTATCAGTTCCTTTAAAAGAAATATAAACATAGTTAATACAATTCTTATGCTATTGTGCACTTTAGACCTAGTTTGTCACAGCAGTACTGTGTGTGATATGATTGTACAAAGATGTTAAGTAATCTCTAAGTAAGGCAGCCAGATACAGCCAGTTCTAGAAATAGTGTCACATTATTTGCTATTTATATTTTAAAGATAGAAAAACAAGTTACAAGTATTTGCATTTTTCTGTTTATTTTAAAGCAGCACTTTGACTCGGTTTGAATGTTATGTGTTGGAATCTATCTTTTATAATTTGAAACCAAGTTTCATTGGCTTATTCAAAAAAAAAAAAAAATTATATAAAGTTTATAAAATAATCTAGTATATAAAAATTCTCTATATTCTAACTGAGTTAATGTAATTTTTATATTTGTAACAATGTTTATTCCTCCTAAATCTTTTCTGACAAATTTAAAAAAAAAAAATGTTACTAAATTTAAAATTTTTATTTCAGGAGTGATTTTATACAAGATTTTTTTTTTTCTAAAATGATGAAAATCAATAAATTTTGTTTTTTATCTGAGTCAAAGTATATTTATAGCTTATTTACTTCTAAAATAAGATATTTTAATATCGTGCTAAAGTAGTGAGTTGTTTATCAAAGAGGTTCATATAATAGCAGTAAATTATGAATTTTTGTCAATATAATAAAACAAGTTTTTATAGATGATTTTTATGACTTTTTCTTAATATTTCTTTCTTTTCAATATCACTCATTTTTCTTTGCAACTATTCAGATTTTTGCAGCCTTTTAGTAAACCTTGAAAGAATAAATAAACTTTTGTGGGGAAATTCTGCCAAATCCTTTTTTCCTCTCAGGTAGCCTGTCTTTGGATGATAGTTGCTCTATCAGTCAATCTATGACTGGTAATGGTTGCAGAAGCTCAAATCTGATCCCGTAGCCTTATTCTTTATTTTTCTCAAGTAGTTAGACTGGAGTTTCTACAACTGTTAGCTTTTCATAGCATGTCAGAGAATGACAGCTTGAGGAGTTGAAAGATGAAAGCAGTAAATAGTACATAAAAAATTAATAATTCAATATTAAAATTCAGGATCCTTATGTTTGAAAGAAGAAACCTATCATGATAAAAGTATAATAATTGTTATTTGTATACCCACTTTTGTTGTAAATATTTTTTACATCTGGTTAATCTTCTTTATTTTCTAGACAGTCCACAGCCTTTGAAAGTGTTGAATGAGTGCTTGAAAGTTTATAAGAATGAGGCTTTCTCTGAAAACAACACAATGAATTGGCAAGTAGGAAATTCTTGCCTTTGTTTCTATGAAGCTGAAAAGATTTGGGCTCGTGCAAAAGTCATTGGCATCAAAGACAAACTGCTTGAGGTAAAATCAGTTTGTTTTACTCATAACAATCGCATACATCTATTTTTTTTTTTTTTTTTTTTTTTTTTTTTTTTTTTTTTTTCAAATTTGTTTAATCTCATTTGTCAGCTTCAAAAATGATTTTGTATTTTTATGTAATTTGGTAGACTGTATTTCAACATGGAGAAATTTTGTATCCTATTCATTTAATATTTATCTTTTCACTGGAAAACATTATCCTGAGAAGGCATGATTGGTCATTCTTGGAGGCAAGCACCAGCCATGTTGATGGAATGCAAAAAGGATTCTCTCAGGCAGCAGTTTTGTGCTGAATGTGTCAAAATTACCAAGCCATTGCTTGCACCCCACCCCCATTCCTTAGATTCTGATTTTATTTTATTTATTTATTTATTTTTTTTTTTTTTTTTCAAATTCCTTATAATGATGCAATTTTGTATTTCAGGTTTGTTATATAGACTTTGGAAATGAAGAACTAATTTCCAGGAATAAAATCCGTGCTGACATTGAACCAGTAGTGCATTTACCGCCTCTTTGCATACGCTTTGTGCTGTATGGAATTGTGCCTGTATGTATTCCAATTTCTTTACAGTTATTTTCCAGAAGTGTTATATATATATAATTTCATTCCATATCAGCTCAACAAAATTTTTTGGAAATTGTCTTGGGTACCATCTCGTATTTTGATGGAATTTTAGTATAATAGAATGATACTTAGATATTAGTTGAACTTATAGTGAATTTAATTATTTCCCCATGAAACATGGTTCTAAGTTTTATGTAAGATCATAAATTTAACAATTTTTTTTTTTTTTTTTTTTTTTTTTCCCTTGTACCTGTGGAGAGGTGTGGTGTTGGATGAGTAGTCCAATTAAGTAATGGCGAAGTTAATCTTTTATTTAACTTAGTTGACTTGGACTTTTATAGATTGATTTTTTTTTTTTTTTTTTTTTTTTTTTGTAATCAAGTCTTTAACTTTTCAGGTTAATTCTGGAGAATGGTCAAAAGAAGTATCAGAATTGGTTCATTCTGCAGTGGTTGGTAAACTCTGTGGCATTCAGGTGATGGTAAGCATGAATATCAAGCATTTGATTTGCTAACTCTATCAATTTCTTTCATGTCTAGTTTGCTTCACTTCTTTGTTTGTCTCCTCGTCTCTCTCTCTCCGCCGAGAATGTATTTCTTTTGAGTTTATGGGAAACAAAACTTAACAAAAAATAATCTCACCTTACACAATCTGAGATGCTCATAAGCTGGCTACTTTAAGGAAGTCTGATATTCAATTAAAGGCTAGGAGAAAAAATATCACTGATAATTATCTAATTATGATATACGAAAGTTGGTATTTCATAAAATCATGTTTATTCACAGATTTTCTTCTACTAGAACTTTACAAAAAATATGTTATTTTGTCAAGAAAATACTTTCTATAGAAACTTATATTATCGTTTACTGGCATCATTTTTTTTTGTTGACTTATTAATTTTAATTTTTAGAAAGTTCCAGCTGATGGTAGTCCATGTGAAGTACGATTAATCTGCCCTGATGGTAAAGAACTTGGTAATGCTTTGTGTGAACAACAAGTTGCTCTTCGCAGACACAATCTTCAATATCTGGATGAACAAAGTGAGAAGATTGAGAAGGCCCTGCAGGTATTTTATTTTTCCTTTTCAATATTGGATAAATACTTGAAAAGAAAAAAAAAATGATCATTAATTCTAAAATGCATTCAAATAAATATTAGGTTGGTGCAAAAATAATTTCGTTTTCTAACACATGTTACTATGTGAGAAAACGAAATTATTTTTGCACCAACCTAATATTAACTTATTGGTACTTTTTCTGAAAGCTGATGCAAAAGAAATAGACTATATTGTTTTTCCATAATTTTTTATGAATTCTTAGAACATGCAAGAAGAAATAAAAATAATGATAACTCCTGTTCTGTAGACATTTTAGCATGTTCATTTTTTAAGCCACTTTTTCTATCTGTTTAGGTTGTTCTTCATGGGCATGGTGGGGTGATTGAGAAATTAATAGATTAAAAATTAGATTTGGTATCTACTCATAACATAGCACTAATAAGGTTAGATTTTTTTGTTTATTTATGGTATGGTTCACCCTTTACAATTTCCATGGGTTACCTAAGGTAGAGAGTTAGGAAACAATTTTGTGCAGATAGGAATGGAAGATAAACAGTTAACCCAATCCTTGAACAGGTTATGGTTGTAGTTACTGGGTAAATATCCTCTTGGGAGTCAGTTTCACAGAGAAGTGGTTCACAGGAAGAAGCTGTTTGAGTGGAACTTGCTTCTCACCAATGTGGTTTACTACAATGTAAGTGGCATGGCAGGTCCTAACTGTGAGCATTAGAACTGGTGGAACCAAGGAATGTACTTCGTCTGAGATATATATCTTGGGAGTTGGCTCCACAGAGCAGTAGCTTCATGACAAGAAACTGTTCAAGTGGAACTTGCTTATCACCAATGGAATACAGAAGTAACATAGGTGGTTTGTTACTATATAAGTAGCATGTTATGTTCTTACCATGAAGGTTTGAATTGATGGGACCAGAGAATATAGTTTGACCAAGCTCTTTCTGTGGAACTAGTGATAGTCTGTGGAAGAGATTTGTCACTCATGAAGGCTGAGATGCTCTTTAAAAAATAGGGAAGTTTCATTTTTTTTTTTTTTTTTTTTTTTTTTTGTCTCAGATTAACATTCATTAAGATGTACTCTATCTACTTCATGACATTTGTTAGAATCAAAAAATAGATACTATTTGGGTAAAAAGGACAACACCAGTACTATGCAGTTACCACTAATGTAAGCTGTTTCAAACTTGATATTTGTAAATAAAAACAAACTGCAGATAACTCTTTATGAAGTTAGGGTTTGATCTCTATTTTGAGCAGAATCTCCACTTTCTAAAATGATAAAATATCAATATTTTTTTTTTTGATTCTGCCAAAATCTACAAAGATTCTCTCTCTGCCCTAACTGTTTTTTAAGCTGACCATGTAGTGTCGTATGCAATTTTATTTTGCTGACCTAAGTTTTTCACTGATGCTTTTTAGATTTAACTGAAAGGATGAAAAGGGTAGTGCTCTTTCTTTATGTAAATTTAGTAGATATTTATCACATCAACTGCTGCTGCTTAAGAACAAAACCTGTCATTAACAAATAACCAAGAAGAGTTCTTTCTAATGCCAGTGCAACTTGGAAGTTTTGTTGAATAAAGATGGTTCTCTTGAATATTGCATGTACTAAAAAATCATTAATAGATTTATTTCAAGAAAAAGTAAATTGCTTTGAATAATTGAAATTTTTAAAGATTAAAAGATTTTTTTTTTTATTTTGTAGTCTTGTAATCCTTACCCTGTTGAAGATATTACAAGTCATGAAAAATGTTTTCCTGTAGTTGTCACTCATGTAGAGTTACCAAATGTGGTAAGTAAATTTTGCTTTCCTTTGTAATAAAATATTACACTCTAATATAAAATATTATGTAACTATAAATTAAGCAATATTTCTTTTTCTCAATTATAAGACATCATAATAGCTATTCTACTGGGCAAAGATAAATTGAGATTGGCCGCTGTAAGGTTAAATCAACACGGATAACACAAGATATGGTAAACTTAACTATTTTATTCAAACTGCCACTCAATCTGTTTTGCTCCCAGCATTCCTTTGTGGAACTAGAAGTGCTTACAATCATCATAATCAACATTATTGATGTTATGTATTGAGGTTTTAACTTTCACTGACTTTAATAATTATATTTAACACAGCAAATTCTAAAGATGTATGTGAGAGAGAGAGAGAGAGAGAAGTAAAATAAGAAATTCAAAAAAGCTGATCATTTAATATCTTGTGAGAAAACTCACAAAGTATTGAACGGTGTACCTAGAGGGTTGGAAAGGCATTTTTGAGTTTTAACATCTGAAGAATTTGTAATAGCCATTATCAGTTATGCTGTAAAAAAAAAAAAAAAAAAAAAATGCGAATAACCAGAGAAACACATCTGATGTTTTATAAAAAAGACTGAGGCACATTGTTGTTTTCCTCTTCATTGTCAAGACACATTTACCACAAGACAAGCGATTCCATATCTAGGGCCTACTGATACCTATTTGAGGAACACCCCTGGTTGACCATGTCCTCGGGGATGTTGCCATCTTCCTCATGCTTGGCCAATTTCGGGTTAGTGATGCTATTTAACCCATAGTTGGAGTTTATCTTCCCTTTAACAGCTCTTGGATTTTTCTGCTGACGTTCCACTTAAACCTCTTCACCAGACACTAGTCTGGTGGAGGAGCTGGTTTAGTTGTGACTACCACCTGTGAATTTTCTTTCTAAAATTTACTCATTTCAACACGCACAAGACTCCATTTCTGTTTTTTATTGCTCATTCATTTCAAGGGAGATGCTTCAGAATGAAATAACATTACAACATGTCATTAGCACTTAAAAGTTGAATGTGGTGGTTTTGTTATTGTGTGTGTTTTATTTTAGATTTTTGTTTTGTTTTGTTTTTTTTTACCTCCTGCATTCCCGAACAATTTTAATCTTTTTCTGCTTGAGCTCCCAAGTCAAAATTTGCAAATAATTGGTATGTAATTTTTCACAGTAGATATAAAAATAGTTACAAGTGTTTACCCACCATTCAACCAGTGGCTGGGCATTACATCATTTTTCTCTACCACCAGTAAAGCAGTGGTCAGCATTCAAAAGGTTAAAAAACAAATGCTTGCTGTGAAGAGTTGCGACTGAAAGTATGTTTGACAGATTTTTTTTATAATTTTATTTTGATCCTCTTTTTATTTTAATCTTATGTTGTAAATATACATATTATATATAAATTATAATATATTACATATTATATGTAATCCTTATAATCCTGAAGATCTTGATTTTAGTTTTTAATCTGTATGTTTTGTATTAAAAATTGGCAAAACTCCTTAGTCAAAAATGAATCCAAAGATTACTAACAGAACCAGGCATGTATACTCTAAGAGTAAAAAATAAAAAAATAAAAAATTGCAGCACCCAGAAAGATAATTTTGACTTGGGTACATTTGTATGCATGTTAATTGGTTGTAGATATTCTGATAAAATTTTCAAAGTTTTCAGCCAACTTTTGTTGTAGTAACATCCATAACAGTGCTCCATCTGTGTCCATGATTTAGACCATGAAACATGCTGCAATAAGACTCAGTCTATTGAAAGATTCCAGTGTAAGTAGGTATCATGCCATGGAGATGTGAACTTGCTTCTTTTGTCCAAAATGCTGTGAGGGAGTAATTAGATTGTGGGTCTTCAAGATGCTGATCATTTTGAAGAATTGTAAATATAAGATGAAATGTTGGCAGCAGTTGTTAAATTGAACATTCCTACAACTGTAGGTCAGATTCTGGATGGCCATGTAGTACAGACACTTGTAAAGATCAACTGTGGCTTGCAAGAGCAGCAGGCCACATTGCATCGACTGCAAATATGACTCCAAATGTGTACAGACTGCTATTGTTTACTTGCTGCAGAACTACAAACATGTGTGTCTCTAGCCAGACTTACACATATACCATAACACCATCCTGCACATTTCCAGTGTGTCACAAGAGTCACCTGGTGGAGGGATGTAGCATCCAGTCATAAGAGCAGATTTTACTGTAATGTGATAATTATCTCCATATGCCATTTAGATCTGGAGAGAAACCTCCTACATAGTGTTTACTCACCAAGCACAAGCCCAACTCCTAATATTGTGTGGAGTGGATATGTTACAACTCCCACTTGCTTTTGATGTTTGTAGAGGAAATGTTGAACAACATCCCCTATACCTACATTAACCCATTCTGCTGCAGGAAGACAATGCTGTGTTCCAGCAGAATAATACTGATGTTACTCAACATTATCTGCAAGATGTTCCACAACTTTCCTAGCAAGCATGATTATTGAGCATGATGGAACAACACTTAACTCAATCAATTAGTCCACTTAGAAACCTTGTTGTATTGTGTCAGCAGGTGTATGATTGCATGCATGTTAGTGCAAACCTGTTAACCCCCCCGACCCAAAAAGTGAAGATATAGTGTTATTAATATGGGAGACTGAATGCTATTGATACATCCTTTATTTTTGGACCAGTGCACATATTGATCTGTACATGTGATCATTTATTGTAATCCAGCTAGATTATCTGCACATTTCATCTTGAGTTAACCAAGACAGATATTCATGCAGTTGCAATTTTATTTTCCATCAGAGTATTTATAACAATGTTCATGTCCTTGTCATCACAAAATTCAGATGCCAGATTTGAGATGACTCTCCATTTTGAGATTACTATCAATGTATTTTTCAGGTAATGTTGCCTATAAACTAAAAGAATGTCAGAATTTCTGGGATAAGGAGTTATCCTGATATATACTATTTACATTTGGAATTTTTATCACATTTCATCCATTGTATTCTCCGGCCTTCAACAGGTGTCTATCTGGGTAACCTACAGAGAATTCTAAACTAAACCATTCATTTAATCTATGGTAGTAGACTGTTCTTGTTCCACTGAGCCCAAGTGTAGGGATTTTTATATCATTTAGCTATTTTTAGTACTTTTCAGTTATTGTTTTCCATGTTTGAATTTGGTGAAATAATAATTGTGAGTTCAATCCCTGGACTGGACAGTGTGTACTTGCAATTGGTAGAACTGGTGAGCAATAACTAAGCAGTACTAAATAAGGACGAGATATCCCTAGACGTGGACAGTGAAACAAGAACAGTCTACTCCCATAAATTACATAAAGGGTTCAGTTCAGAATTCCCTTTACTCAGATTGATATACACCTGCTGGAGAGTGCAATGGATGAAATGTTGTGATAACAACAAAGTTGAGGACAATAGTGCAAATGTAAATATAATAGTGTCATTTGTGAGCTAGTCATATTGCATGAGTTTTAATAATAAGCATGATGTCACAGTTAGTTGATGAAAAATAACCTTCCTTAAAACCAAATTGATTATGATTAACTTTTTTTTTTTTTTTTTTTTTTTGTATAACGTCTGCCACTTCATATTGTTGCTTATGAATTGCATTTTGTTTAATTCTTTTGTTTGGCAGATTTATTTCCAAAATTCTCCCCGTTCACAGAATGATGAACATAGTCTAAGAGTAAACCAACAATTGTCTGAATTGGAACAGCTTGCCTTTGATTTGAATGAATATGGCCCAAGAGCTCCTCTTCTCAAGGAACCAAGAGTTGGTCAGTAAAATAAAAAAAAAATAAAAAAGTTAATTAAATATTCCTTTAACAGT
>OZ010584.1:37608341-37610841 GCA_963932145.1 Acanthosepion lycidas | reverse complement strand
ATTTGTTTATTATTTACTTAATTTGTTTATTTAGCTTTTTTGTTATTTTATTTTTTTGGGGGTGGGTATAGACGTTGCATGTGTAGATGGGCCAATATCAACAAAGCCCAGTCCAATGAAATTCTAAGGGTTGAAATGCTTCACAAAAACTTCTTGGCAATTTGTCATACTGTTTGTTGATATACAAAATTATACGTTGTTTTTTTTATCTATATATATATATATATAGACACGCACACATACACGTGGTACAATGGATAAATTGTCAAATAAATTGAGCAAAAATCAAAATAACACTGATATCTCCCTGTAACAGATATAGTTACCAAAATTAACACAAAAATATCTTGAAATCCTATTGAGTAAATTTATTCAATAAAAATTGGCATTGACTTTAACCTCAGCTTTCAGATGAGTTTAGAATCTCCTGCAACTCTTTTGGACTGTCTCCTTGCTTAAGTTGGTGAATGCTGCCATAATCATTGCCTTCAGTTCATCTTTGGTGTTACCAGGAGTTTTGTTTGTCTCTTGTTCAACTGCACCACACACAATCAAGGGGGTTGCAGTCTGGGGAGTTAGGTGAGCAGATGTAAGGGGTGATGTGGTCACAAAAATTGTCTGCCAGCCATGACTGGTTTCTCCTGCTTGTATGGCATAGTGCAGAGTCCTCTTGCCAGGCATGGGTATAATGTTGAAATGTTTGCCCAGCCTGTCATTTGATGTTGAATTTTTGATCCCTGCTGCTGACCATTTAATGGATCACTTCGATCCAAGTCTTGCCTTGTTCCACCTTGTGTTTTAGCAAGGTTGGCAAGAATCAAATTGTCAAAAGGAATCGTTTGATTAGTCTGGTCCAGACAAAGTGAAGCCACATGCCGTAGGATAAATTGTAATAAAGAAAATGTTTTCTATACCATTTCTTGTACAGAGTTGATGATACAATATCAGTTCTTCAGGTAGAAATACATGTTCTTCATGCAGGAATATATTTGTCATGCAAAGTAATTTAACCCTTCCCTTTGAATAGTTTGTGACACTTTGCTTGTTATGACTAAGTTTAGACAAGGCTTCTGGAACACAGTGCAAAGTCAGAGATCATCTTCAGCAGCAGGAAGTTACGCGAGTTGGGTGAAGCGGTCATCTCTTGCCTGGTGTCTGGCGGATGTTTGTCACTTTGATCTTGTGTTTATATGGTCCTTCATTCAAAACAGGCATGGGGTTTGACATGGTTTGGGATTTTGGGGATTCCCCTAATTTCCACACAGTTCTTTGTTTGACTCTTGGAAATCAATCGCATGCCCAATTTGGGAGAAATCCTCCCTCTGCAGAGTAATGGTAGCAGAATACCGATTCACCCTAATGCCTTTCTTCTCCTATTGGTGCCTCATACCAATACTGCCATTGGGGTGTAGGCAATTCCTCTGCCTCCTTTGTTGTTCTGTCTACGCCTCTCACTTCTGTGGTCACCTGACCAATTCCATCTCTAGACTGCAGAAATAGTGCTTAGGTAAACAAGAGTTTTTGCAATGGACATTTGTTAGAATTTCTGTAATTAAACTTGTTGGCATTATCTGCATTTGTTGCTTTTGAATGGCTATTTTTGCTCAAGTTTTTGTATTGATTTAAAATTTTATTACATTTTTTAATTTTTTTCAAGATTATCGGTACAGCTATAGCTTAGTAAGATTTTTAACAGAAATACACGAAAACTAAGTGAATTATTTCTGGGGAAGTATTTCTCAATTAAGTGGAGAAACTTTTGCCCTAACTTAGTACTAACCATTTCCTTTCCTTGATGCGGCTTTGACTCTTTTTGTTTGTAATTAAATATTATTGCATTAATATTTAAGCTTACCTTTTAAAAGTTCAACAATAGTTCTTTGGCTGTCACTTAATTTAAAGACAATTTGATGTATGTAGGTCCTTACTTTCTGTAAAAACAATTATTTTTATTTCATGGGTGACTTTCGCTGGATTTCACAATTAATTTTGATTATTCCCAAATTTATTCCCAAGTTGTAAATATTATGGTCCAAAAAAAATAATCACACAAAAAAAATTGCCAAAAACAATTTTATATATATATATATATATATATATATATATATATATATATATATATATATATATATATATATAGTCACTTCAATATGGTGTAATGTTTAGCAAGCTTGTCTTGCTAGATCAATTATGACTGATTTGACTGGGTGCTCTATACTATCGTCCTTGTGCCACATCTAAGCTATGCTTAGTAAATATATATATCATCTTGCTCCAATAGATAAATTGCATAGGAAGATTGGATTGGTTTCAACTTATAAATATTTAGCCAGGCATGGAGCCCACATTTGGCAATGTTTTGGATAAGAAAAAATGAGAAGAAAACTTTACTGTCTGTAGTTCAACTATTTCATGTGTAGGTGTGTCATTGTTTTCTCTCTTGGATTTACAGAGTTCGAGAATTGAGTGCTGACTTCTTAAACCTGCCAGCTCAAGCATT
>OZ010584.1:37598341-37605841 GCA_963932145.1 Acanthosepion lycidas | reverse complement strand
AAATATTTGACAATGAGTGAGTATTTTGATGCCCTTTTTCTATTTAATTCAGTTTGTGAACAAATCTGGAGAAAATACTATTGTTTCACCATCTTAAGAGGGGGCAGTTTTGTTGTCCACACAGACCTGCCTGACACGGCAAATTTGCAATTATCTTAAAGAAAGCACGTTTTCTCACTGGAAAAATTTTTTTTCAAAAAACTGTTTACATTTTGTGTACGAAACTCTAGTTAGATTCATAGACATCCCAATGAGAAAATGCACTTTCTTTAATAGGTAATTCTAACTTTGTGTACATTGCTTACAACCATATCACAATGCTGGTTCTTGTACGAAAGTTAAACAACACCAAGCTTGGTCAATACCTAGATGGGTAACTGCTGCCGAATAACAGGTGCTGTGTAATGAACGAAAAGAAATGAATTCACCTCTTTTCCATCCGCTATAGATTAATGACTAGAACTTGTATCAATAAAAAACACCATTATCATCTTGCAACTGTGGTGAAATGGGACTAAGAAGCTAAAAGGCCATGATGTCTCACCTGCCCAGTTGAAGCCGCCATTTGCTATTTAGGGAATATCTTTTTTTTTTTTTTTTTTTTTTTTTTTTTTTTTTTTTTTTGAATGTCCATATAACTACTCTGAAGATGATTCATGTGAGCCGAAAGCTTAAATCAAGGAACATAATAAAAACATTTTTTTAAAAATATATCCGAATGTTGGACAGTTTTTGTTTCTATTTTCTCCTGAAATTAAAACTATATGAGGCTTAGGACATCTCATGATCAAACGTAATAGACATTTGTTGTCTATTATATTTAACAGTATATGTTAATGTAATGTTATGCATGCATAAGACAACACAACGTGGCTGTATTCATAATTGATGTTGTTGAGCAATTTCAGACATTATCAAGGATGATTTTATTTTTACTTCTAACTGAATGTATGGATTGCTTTATGTATCTAGAATTATAGCAAAATAAAACATTCCTATAACTCTATATAAAACTGATTGGTGTTACCTTCAGCATATCGACTAAAGTTTTGTAGCCAAACCACTCAACAATTGTTCTGTCCACTCTTCAGGGGATATTTTTGTTTCTGTTAGCCTTTTTGCCCAGTTGATACTTGCTTGGCCTCTGACAGAAATAAAAAGTCACTCAGTTTCAAACAAAATTTAAAAAAAAAAAAAAAGGTCAATTGTATTATGAAAACACCATCTTTCTTATTTGTCTTGCTTCTTCTGATTGACTCTACATCCTGAAATATTCAAAGCATAATTAAGTTTTCCAAAATCCTACTTAGTGAATAAATAACAATAGCCTTAATAAATTGTACGTACTTTGTATGTGTGAAAGTATAATCTATTTTCAGTTATATTTTTAAATTGACAACTGATTTTCCACTGTTTTTTTTTTCTTCTGTGCAATTGTGATATTAACAGGCAAGATGAAAGTGAATGGGCCACTTGAATTATGTTCAGTGCACAAATAGGCATTTTTAAAAGAACATTTTCTTTACGTATAAAGGCTATATAAATTAAAATTTACTCAGCTGACTTCCTCATTTTGTATTAAATCTGTTCCTTAGTTGGCTTATTTGTGTGTGTGTCTAAATATTAAAATTCTCTTTATTTTTTATATTACAGCACTTTATAGCTGAAGTGGACATGAAGAAACTTTTTACTTTTTATCATTTGAGTTGCCCTGTCCAATCAGGGTCAGTAGAAGTTTGTTACATTCACCCCATATCAAGCTGCTTAAGGATCCAATTGGATATCTCATGAAATTTATCATTTGTAGATCAACAGACATTTAGTTGTATTTTCCTTCATTTCTATAATTTGAACATCTGATCAATTTTCGTGGGATACTAGAATTTTCTAATAAAACTTTTGGATTCTGTTGTTTTTTACTTTTTTTTTTTTTTTTTTTTTTTTTTTTTATTTTATCTCCATGCAAGGGGTTACGGAAAATGATAAAGAAGAATGAACAAACAGTGTTCAAGATGGCAATTGCTGACTGAGAAGCATTTCCAGAGCAAGAAAAGAAACTATTAGTATAGAACAGAATTTAACTATTTGAACAGCCTAAACAATGAGACCTAATTACCAATCTAGTACTACGCTTAAATTCATGTAGTTGAGGTAGCAAGGAAGAATGTATGAAGAAAACGCAAAATGTCAATTTACAACATGCACAAGGTACTTTGAACATTTTCTTTGATGAGAAAGATAAAGAAGTTTGGAGAGGATAGAATTGTATATTTGCTTGGAAGATGACTACAGATAGTGGAATAAAAGTGTAGAGGTTGTTCAATGAAGTTAGTCAAAGTAAAGAGAGAAAAAAAAAAATGTTCATGTGTCAGTGAACTAGACAAACTTTAAGGAGTTCAATTCCAGATCAGGCTACACTCCCTAACTTGGTGAAGGGAAACAAGCTACACCTGGAGTGGGTGCCAAAGCTAATTTCGCCTCTTTACAGACACTTTTTTTTTTTTTTTTATATAGATACTTTAAAGTATCTCAGAAAAACTACAAGTTGAGATACTCTCACACAAACCATTTACTCACCTTGCATGGAAATCTGTTGCTGATCCAGTCCAATTTTGTTTAAAATGGTACTATTGACATTTAGAAAGTGAAATGGTACAGATCACCTAAATCCGTAGCATCTGTGTGTGTAATTTTTTTTTTTTAATCAATTGGTCCCAAGAAAGAGAAACACTGATACTAAGATGCAAAGGATTACTTGTTTGAAGTGAAAGAGAATGAAGAACCAATCCTAAACAGGAAGCAAGGGATAAACCTCTACTCATGTCCAAAAGATTGGTGGATGGAGTGTGAACTGAGAAGGCTAGGCTAGAAAATTCAAAATTAATTTATTTTCTGTTGTGGGAGGTGGAGACTGGAATAAATAGACAGCGCGGAAAGTAAAAGGAACACTGAGTCAGTTGGAAAAAAAAAATAAATAGCATAACACGCCTGTCTATTCCAGACTTTAGAGTAATGGCTGCTCTGACTATTCTCAGTGAAGTAGTCATTAATTTTGATAATGTAACAAAATGTAAATAGAAGTAACATCAAAACTCAACATTAATTTGTCCCAATGACCTTTTGGGCTGTGAATTTTATAACATAGTAATTGTGAATTCAATCCCTGGAGAAATAATAAAGAAATTCAGACAAAAAAAAGTCTTTATATATGTTGATATGCTTGCATAGAAGGATGTCATTAATCCATTGGAAAGGCATTGGGTCATGACATTTATAGCTGTAGCATCATCATCATTAACAGTAATAGGTACATCCTGAGGGGACCCTTCCTTATTCCAGTTGATGTTGAATTCACTTATTTTCATGTATGCGATTACCAGATTGTCTGATGCAAATGTGATAATCTTTGTTTTGTGCTTTTTATGACAAGCAGTAAAGCCTACGAGGTGTGATTTTCAAAGCAGCCACTCACTTGACTAAAAGAAAATAGAAAAGTAAAAAAAAAAAAATTTCGAGAACAAGTGTCACTGGTCTAGCAGTTAGAAAGTTTCGTTTCTAGATTTATATAAAGAGTTAGATTTTAAAGTAGGTTGTTCCTTGAGAGAGTTCCTCATTCGACGGTTCGAGAGTGGCAAACCACACGTCATGATGTAGAGATGGGTAAAGTGGTGGCAGGAGATTCGGAGTTCTTTCCGGCTTAAGTGGATGATTTCGCCTGTTTATGACAGAAGTAGCAGCAGATATCCCGCTGTGGGAGTAAATCAACCAAAATATATTGGAAACAGATTCACCATTTCTTGCCATGATATATTCACCTTTCATTGTGAATGTGCAAGGGACCTTTTCAAGTTGTTGAGCATACCAACGTGAGAGTATGTTTACACAAAGAAGAATTGGTCTCTGATGATCCCAATGTGTACTCACCTTATCCTAAGTGATACAAAAGTAGACTTTACACCTGGTGTCATATCAGAGTATAAGTAATTAGCCCAATGTAAACATATCAATGCAGATGTGCGATAACAAAGATATATAAGCGCTTTACTGAGGGTCTCTTACATCCTTGCAAGAAGAATTCAGGTTCGGAAAAAGTACTTAAAGCCACACACCTTTGCACCAATATTAATTGACAAAGTTTGGAGTTGAATACACAATTTTACGTAGATTTAGTCTTATCGTCTTAATAGTCTATACCTCAATAAATTTCCCTTGCCAAGTCTTCCGAAGTATTTCGCCCCTATAAGAAGAGACTGAATTCATGCCTTTATCAAGGGTATAAATGCAAAACCTTTACTGGACATTGAACTCGTCTAGAGTTCCATTTTCCGCGCCGATAACCGTTAAGCCAACTGCACATGTGTCTGCTGACTGCAATAACAAATTTCATGTAAAAAGTTTTTCTTATTTATCCATCTGAGACTTTGTGACACAATTGGACGCGGTCGTTGTTAGAATACTGGCAATGTCGCATGAGCTCAAAATAATTTTACCTGACACGGAAGGGTTTGGTGTTTTCTGACCGGCTGTAAAGCCTAAAAGTAAAGTCTACAAAGCAGCCCCCCACCCCCACTCCAGAATTAAATTTATAACAAATAGAATAAATAAATAAAAACTTGTTATCAAGTGCCACTTGGTAGGAAGTTCCAGTCTTGGGTTTATAGTGGCAGTTAGAATGGTCAATTTCGTGCTATCCGTCGATGGAGATGTAAAGTCGGAAAACCACAAAGGGCTGGTAGGTAGTATGATAGTCAGCAGCCAAGGTGACGAGGGAGTCACGGTTATCGATGCCCAAAGGGAACATCCGATCCGTTAATCGTCATAAGAGAAGATGAAAGTAGCAGTGAAGATATCCTAAGTCTGTTAAGTTATTCAGTGAATTTTTAACCAAATGAGTTGCAAACAGGATTCGTATTTTTATTTCCCATTGGAACGTTATGTTCACCTTTTCTTCATTTGTTGAACGTACTCAGAACATTTCCAAGTTTCGTGCCGGAAGCTGGAATCAAAACAATGTGAGGTTATTTGTCCAGTCGGTGAAAGGCGACTAGAATTCATTATTGTACACAGAGCTGTTTTTTTTTTTTTTTTTTAATTAATGTTCACCCAATACAAGGGTCATTCAAGGCAGAGCCTTAATGTGTGGAGTTGTATTAGCGTAAGAAAGGGCAAGATAATTGGAAAGAAAAATATCTAATTCTATACTTGAAGAAGTCAAGATTTAATTAGTGAATAAAATGTCAGAGTTCAGGTGGAGATGTTAGAAGTATAGAATTGAAGTAGACTTTAGAAAGAACCGGAAACCCAATCCTAAACAGGGAACAATGGATAAACCTCTACTCCTGTTCAATAGACCAGGAAAGAGATGTTAGAATTATAGAATTGAAGTAGACTTTAGAAGGGACCGGAAACCAACCCTAAACAGGAAACAAGCCGTGAACCCCAAGCAAAAACCAAACACTATGAAAGTATAAAATTGTTATTGGTTGATATGCCGATAAGCAAATTCAACCAAGCAATCTCTTCTTTTTTTTTTTTCTTTTTTTTTATACAGGATGCGGTAGAAGTACCCCCATCAGCTAGTTGAAGACACCATTGTCACTAATGTCTTAAAATTATGTGGGAAATACTTTTACCACACCCTGTATTTTCGATATTAAATAAGCGAACAATAATTTTAATCAATTCGTCCTCCATTCTTAATCATATTCTCAGATGATTAAAATCTTACGGTAGTTCTCAATTGTCAACGGCTGTTATTTCAACTGTCGATCAAGAAAATCACGTGATTGGAGGCACTAACGAATTGCACGAATTTTTAATGTCGTCCTCGTCATAGCTAAACCATTAATGGATATTTGTCCGTTGGTTTAGTAATTCCAGATAGTTGTTGGCTGCATTATTCATGAGAGAAACCGTGATATCTGTTATCTCTCCAGCGAAATTTCCAAGTTTCTGCTCAGACTTTTTATCGCAACAAATCCGGAAAAAAAAAGAAGCAAGTTATTTCAATACTTTTTTTTTTTTTTTTTTTTTTTTTTTAATAAAAATGCATAATTAAGAAAAAAAAGTCAAACTTGGACCTTCGTGCGTGTAAAAAAACGGAGTTTTCAAAAGGGACGGTTTTCACCTTGGCACCGCTATTATTTTAACTATCCTCACTCCTCGGTAATGTTTATTGTTTTAAAAAGCGATCATTAGAATTGTGATAAAACGTAAACATGATGAAAGCGAATTCATATATTTTTCTTAAAAATTCACAACAAAAATATTAAACTATTAGGTTGGTGCAAAAATAATTTCGTTTTCTCACATAGTAACATATGTTAGAAAACGAAATTATTTTTGCACCAACCTAATATTTATTACATTATTTACAAGAATAATTTTATATTTACAACATTATACATTTGTATAAAAACTAATGCAATGCAGTATTTATCATTTACAAAATTTATAAAGAAATAAATATAAACATTTACTAAATTATTAAAATATGCGAACCAACTATAATAAAATCTTTATTTACCATTTTATAAAGTTGGAATCGGTTGACAATTAGCTGATGTTTTGTTAACCATTCCAATAGACAATTCAATAACTATTTATTTTTGTTATCAATTATCAAGAAATGTAAAAATTCACTTTCATATGTTTTGGTTTTAACATTATTAGGTTTTATTAATTATCGCTTTTTAAAACTATAAACATTACCGAAGGAGTGAAGGTAGTTAAAATAATAGCGGTCTCAAAGGAAAAACCGTCCTTTTTGACTTTTTTTTTTAGGGCGCGGGAACTTGGACGTTCGCCAAATTAATAATCCTAAATCTAAAAATTAAAGATACTCAAGAACCATTCTTTTGTATGGCACAGGAAACCACTGAATCATAGTTTTAACCTGGGTACAGGGTAAGCGATAATAATTATGACGCATTCGCATGTCACACCACATCACTAGCTCCGTAACCCATTTTCGGTCGATGGGACATTGCGTGTAGTCCTGCTTTTGCAGCGTGGGGTAAGAATGTCTTAGATAGGATAACCTAACGGAGCCCATTCCTCCTCAGGCTGATTTTGAATTCAGAGTTGTCTTTTAGACTAGTTGCTACGTCAATGCCAGAGAGCCCTGTCAGCCATGCTATTTATCCCACAGCTGGGGGAGTGGAGGGAAGAGACGAATTCATTTCCTAAGCGTATCTGTGCGAAAATGAATGCAACGAACTTGGTTCTCAGATCTCCCTTTTTTTCTTTTTCTTTTCTTTTTTTTTTTTTTGAGTTGATAACCGTTACACTATTCACGCAAAAAGCACGATGCTGTGGAACTGTGAAATTAAGTGCTTCGTATTCCAGGCTTGAAAGCGATTGAAAATGTGTAAGAAGACAGAAGATAGAAAAGGTGAATAGCAAATAAATTCGCAAAAAAGCAACTCACAATATTAAAATGGGCGATAAAAGGACAGTCTGAATCATACTTTTCTAATGCGTAATAAAATTACATTTATT
>OZ010584.1:37543341-37593341 GCA_963932145.1 Acanthosepion lycidas | reverse complement strand
AAACGTGTGTGAAAAGTGTCTTTGATAAAAAGTGTCGAAAAAGTTTTTTTACAAAAAGTTTCTAAAAAGAGTATTTGCTAAGTCGTGTGTAAGAAATAGGAGAAGTGCTAAAAAGTGTTTTATATAAGACAGTACACACAGTTGCTTTTACATGATTAAATACCTTTTTATTTTAAGGAATTTTATTTCATAGACTTTTGAATGCAGCCAAAGTTTCTTTAAAGTCTGGTTACTATTAGCCAAACTAACTATTTGCAAAGATAACAACATCAAAGTTCAGCCCCCCCCCCACACCCCAACAAAAAAAAATCAGCAAAATAATTTTCTTGCTCATTTCCTAATCTGCCTTCTTTTAAAATTATTTAACTTTTAAGAGAGAACGCATCACTTTTCAATAATTTCAAATTAAGCGTTCGTACGTGGGAGATCTTTTTTTCACCATCAGTTCATATACGAACCTAAATAAATTGAATTAAATTGAGAATCTTACAATGTGACAAAATGCAGTAATAAACTGATAGTATTTTCTTTGCTCAGAAATTTTCTTCTTTAATTATAAGGATAAGAAATTGAATTTGGGAGTCAAGCGAAACATTTAATTTATATAAACCTATATTTCAAGTCCGAATGAAGAATTTCCCATCTTCTCTTTCTGAGAACTTAAGGAAGATTATGAAACGTTCAGGTTGCATTTTGGTCCCTTAACATTTAAATCAGCAACTGAAATTTCCTTAATGGATGCCACATTTTGATAAATGTCTCTTCCGGAATAATTTTGGAATGGTATTTCTACCACGGAAAATCTTCAATTTTCTTTTTTGAAGAAAATGAAATTTGCAAAAATAGGGGAGACAACCTTTACAAGATAACGCACAAAAAATATAGGGTTTATATATATATATATATATATATATATATATATATATATATATATATATATATATTTTCAGTATTTTTATGTTGGCGTAGAGATACTAATTCCTTTTTAATTATCTGAAGTCAATCTTATTCCTTCAGTCTTCCGTCTATTGTTTTACTCTGGGGTTAGCATCTGAAAAAAAAAAAAAAAAGTAAAAGTATGGTCAACAGAAAAATTACGTCAGTTTTAAATTATTATTATTAGTAGTAGTATTAAACAAAATGATTGACGCAATTCTTCCAATATTTTCCAACAGTTTAGAGAAGAGCGCGATTTAAGAAAAGAAAAAGAAAAGAAAATCATACTGTTTGACAATATTAAACAATATTTCAAAAGAAAGTCTGTCTTCAAGTTATATTTAAAAAATTGAAGACATACATACAGTCGAAATATTGCTTAACATTGTCAAACACTCTTTTTCTTTTTTTTCTTTTCTTAAGTATTATTATTATTATTATTATTATTATTATTATTATTATTATTTCCTTGGGTTCTTGTTGTATACACATTTCCTTCCTAGTTTCAACAAGAAACCCAAGGTCAGAAATGACTTCATGACATTTTCCACTGATCAAAAAAAAAAAAAAAAAAAAAATAAATAAAAATAAAAAAAGATCAACGCATATTTAACATAGATTAAGCTCTTCGTAATGTCTGAATTGTTTTTGTGAGTACAATCTTTGTATTTCTTTACGGTATGAGCTACCAGGAATCCATTCTACGAGTCTATCGAAACCTTTGCCAATCAATTCGAGGGTTCCAAATACAACTGGAATTATTGATGTTCTCATGTTGTCGCAAGCTTTCGACTCACACGAGTTATCACCGGATGGGCGGAGGTGAGAAATGGAAATGAAGTTTATTTTAAGAGCAAGATTGTATCACTATTTTTTAAAGTGTTGTTAAGATCGTAGACACAAAATATTTATATTTTAACAACACGGACACATTCAAATAAAGCTAAAAGATACAACTTAACGTCGTTTTTTTTTTTACAGTGAAAAGAAAGAGCATCCAGAAAGCGGTAGTATTTATAATTGCGTGTAAAATCCTTTAAAAATGTCTAAAATGCTACTCGTTTACAAGCTCTTATGTATTGCCGTTAGTTTTACGCTTAAAAGTTTAGAAAGACGTTAATTTAAAATAAAAATGCCTTGAAAATCTGAGTCTCGCATCCATGGTTTTGTCTTGTTTGTTTGACTCATAGTTCATAACAGTGAAATTAATAATTACTACTTTCTGAACCCCTAATAGAAGAGATCAATAATTATCTTAATTTTGGCAATGATCAAAAATCTTTCAGAACTGTTAGATCGCATAGGATGCGAAATTGTTCAAAGAGGCCCGGATGAGGAATTCTTTAGTGATAAATCAATGAAAAAAATATCAGTTTAATTTTAATACCGGGTTATCTTTTTGCACTCTTGCCTCTCAAAATCCTTCATCTCATTTATCATAGCGACATTGATTAAAGACAGCTAAAGTGAAGCCATAACTTGACCGTTTCTATTTTGGCCTCCTTCCCATTAATATAAACATGTAAGCTGTCACCAGGTGTAGAGAACATCACGTTTTGATAGTTTCCAGCCTTTTACACGTGATTTCACGAAGTTCAAAGACACTTCCGGAGCAATCTGTATATTCTTTTGTCTTTTTTCTTTTCAACACTAATAATCAACAGACAACATTAAATTCTTACATTGTTAACACATGCACCACACTCTCTTGTAGGCTGACTTGTCATTTGTCAAAATGTAGTGCTATTCACGCACTTATAGATCAATGATCAATAACAAACAAGGAAAATAAAATTAAGACAAATTTTAAGAGATAAAACCGACATATTAATATACGGCTCAACACAAGGGGAGACTCAAAATTCCAGAAGCCATTATAACACAAAAGAAACAATATTAAATAAAATAAGAGATCGTATGCTGAAGTGTAGATAAAATTAAGAAAAAGCACGCATAAATATTTTGACAGTTTGACTGTTGCAGACGACATTACCTTTAAATGACTTAAATTTAATTTTATCAAAATATAAAAAACGACTGAATTTGCCAAACATATTTTGGTATAGGAACTAATTCTTGATAACGAGCGTAGTTACAATCGAAAGTACACGAATGGAAATATATATATATATATATATATATATATATATATATATATATATATATAAGGGGACATGGTGGAAGCCGAGCTCGAATTCCAGTCGAATCCATTACATTCCTTTACATGGTTATACTCTTAGAAAAGGTATTAATCCTCTTTTCTTTCCGGGTAAATAGTAGGGTAGACTTGGTTCTATAGCCTTGGATGGCAACTGGTCTAGGAGAAGGACAATTCTGAATTCAAAACCTTGCGAAATGCAGTTAACGAAGCTCATTTTTCACTTCTGTCATTGGAAAGTTTCCCATAAAAGGTAAAAAAAATTTTTCAACCGTAACACCCCAAAACTTAGCTATAGTTGCACAAATAATTAAAAAAAATAATTAAATCACACAACACTAAAATATTAAAATTATATAATAAAAGTAACGGGTATACTAGGGCTGACCTTACTATGTCTCCTACAAATAATCTGTGTAATTGTAAAAATCCCAACCAGTGCCAATTATCCAACAGGTGTTTAACAAAATCTATAATATACGGGTGTATTATTACCGCGGTTGAAAATCCCAGGACTTCTGAAAGCTTTTACATTGGTAATACAATAACTGATTTCAAAAAGCGTTTTTATAACCATCTCTCATCTTTTAATAACGCAGATAAACGAAGCATGACTTCATTTTCTAAGTATTTTTGGGAATTAAAAGACAAAGATAAAACACCCAAAGTTAAATGGAAAATCTTAAAACAGGCTAGAATCTCGAGGTCTCTAAACGAACTGTGATTTCTCTGCCTACAGAAGAAAATACAAATAATTAAATATTCGAACAAGGACAATCTGTTGAATCGGAGATATGAAACGGCAATAAATTGTAAACATACAAAGGAATTAACCTTACAACCGTGCTAAAGAAATTTCTAATCTACGAACGAATCCTATGTTTATAAACATAGCACCGTAAGCCTCGTCAATCTCGCCTAGTTGTACTTGTATTACGTATTTCATTTTAATTTTATTTTGAAATTTAATCCTAGATCTAAAATATATTCTAATTTATTCTTACTTCTGTAAGTTAACCGTAATATAGGATAATCTTAATTTTATTTTGGTTGTTTTTATTATTTATCCATTATTTGTTTTAGACATTGTTAGTTAATCTCTTTAATTATACTTTATAATTAGTATTAATAAATTAATATAATAATGATATAGAAATTTAAAATGTTCATTCACATTGATAAAACCAAGCAGGCGGAGTGTTGATGGCCGGAGGGTAAGAATTCCGACTGGCGCCGAATCGGTTGGGTTTCGATCTAAGCTCATCACCCGTTCTTCTTTTTTTACCTTTCTATGTGTAATAACATCAATTCCATTTTTCAACTTAATTTATTGAAATTTGAAGGTTAATATTAATTTTAATGTTATCTTATCTTTATTTCTATCTCCATTTCAATACCTTTTTATTTTTATTTTAATTTATTCGTTATTTTATTTGAATTATTTTTCTCTTTAATAACGCTTTATGCTAAAAAAAATTACGAAAGTTTAAAATGTATGTAGTATTCTAATTCATATTGTAAAGTCAAATTTGGTTATGGCAATATAAAGATTTAAAATCGGTTTAGTATTCTAATCTATATTAGAAAGTTCGTTTCATAAAATACTGCACTAGTCTTTTAAATTCCGTGAATAATTGTCTCCGAGCACAGGACGTTTTTAGCTTAGAAACATTAACCTAACCCCGCTAGGTTAACCGTTAGAATTCGAATTCTCTGATTCGACGAAATACATTTGGTTGAATTTATCCTTTCTTTCTTTATCTCCCATCCCTACCCCTTTTTTTCAACCTTTATTTCCTTTTCTTCGCCTTTTTCTTCGTATTTCTCTTCTCTCTTTCGCTGTTATTGATCACTTGGCTTCCTTTCTTTCTCCACACGTAAATTCTTTTTTACTTTTTATGGGAAAACTTTCCAAGGACGGAAGTGGGAGATGTGCTTTGTTAACTGCATTACGGAATATAATATTTTAGTAGCATCGTGATTTCCCACTTAATGAAACGTTAAAAAAATTTTAACGTTGAAACAAGATGTACAGTTTTGTAGTGGGTATATGCATGTTCTAATTTAATACTGCATAATAAATAAATATTTATTGCTCTATTTTTTTTATTGAGCCCTGTTTTAAATTAATGTTTTGAACGCTGAAATCTTACTCCTCGTTCTTTTACATTTGGATATACATAGCCAGATATAGATCGATCAAAACAGATTATATATATATAGTGATCGAAACAGATTGGAACAAACTAAGATTGATCCATTGAAACAGAGTGAGATAGATAGATAGATAGATAGATAGATAGATAGAAACTGATTGAGACGGCCAAACAGATAGATATAGATCGATCGAAACAGACAAATCAAGAAACTGTTTATTCTGTATACAGAAGGCACACCTTGACGTGTTGTAATGGCGAACAAGCTTGTCCTGCTAGAACAATTACAAATGAGTCGTGAGTTCGATCCTCACAGAGTGCCACATACTTTCGGCTTTGTGCCACATCTAAGCTACGCTTAGAAAATCACCATAACCAACAATATAAAAAAGAAAGCGGTACATAAACCTTCTCGATTTCATTGGAGGAAACAAAATTGAAGAGGATGCAGACATTATTATTAGTCTTTAATTATTTATCCAATGACAATCTATTTGTCGGCATTCTCTTGAATTTGATTTCGTCCAACAATGGCCGGAATATGTATGTACTGCTTTTCTTTTTATTGTGTGATTCTATGGTCAGCGACATGGCGAGAGTGAAAGACTATCATCTTCCAAGTTAGTCTCTGGCTGGTGGAGAAGACAGACGACAGAGAAGAGATTAAATGATACTTTGAAAAGGTCGATTACTTCCTGTAAAGTCAACTACCGTCAGTGGACAACAGAAGCTTTCAACAGAGGAGCATTGTCGCCCTAACAAAGCAAACTCTCTTTCCAAAGCGAACTGCAGAGAAAGACAGTGTCATAAAATGGGAAAGTCTTCTAGTGGTCTGATCATTTATGGCTATTCTTTATCTATCTATCTATCTATCTATCTATCTATCTATGGCTATTCTTTATCTATCTATCTATCTATCTATCTATCTATGGCTATTCTTTATCTATCTATCTATCTATCTATCTATGGCTATTCTTTATCTATCTATCTATCTATCTATCTATGGCTATTCTTTATCTATCTATCTATCTATCTATGGCTATTCTTTATCTATCTATCTATCTATCTATCTATCTATCTATCTATCTATCTATCTATCTATCTATGGCTATTCTTTATCTATCTATCTATCTATCTATCTATGGCTATTCTTTATCTATCTATCTATCTATCTGAATTTTTTCATTAATTCCGAATACGATTGCACTAAGTTAATGGTTCCCAAACAGTGCGGCGCTCCTCGTAGTTCCAGTGGAAGAAAATAGCAGGTGAGGCGGAAGAGGATAGCAGGTGAAGCGAAAGAGGGTAGTAGGTGAGGCGGAAGAGGATAGCAGCTCTGGTGGAAGAGTATAGCAGGTAAGGCAGCAGAAGATAGCAGGTGAGGCGGAAGAGGATAGCAGCTGTGGTGGAAGAGTATAGCAGATGAGGTGGAAGAGGATAGCAGGTGAGGCGATCAAAAATAAATATGATTTCAAAAGTTTAAATATTATTATAGATTACTTATTATTGACTGATTTTATCATTGTGATATTTTTGCATTATATCAAGTCTTAAGAATATAATAACTAGGGTTTGCAAATTGGGGGAGAGAGTTATCAATGATAATGGTCTGACTTCGAATCTTCGATTATCCCCCTTTAACCCTCTCTCTGGGTTTTATTTTTAAATGTACTTTTTATCACATAAAATTTTGTATGTTTTGAGTAAATTTTAATTCCGAAAATTCGGCCCAGAGAAAAAAAAAAGAAAGTTGGAAACGACTGCACTAAGCAAATGTCTCCCTTTTAACTGGTCATATTAAAAACGCACCTCAAATGCTGTCATTCACTAAGCTAAACTCAGTGTTGGCACAAGCTTGCAAGTATAGGACATCCATTGAGGATCGAACTCACTGCTAATGGTCAACCAGATTAGTTCACTAACCTTTGCTCCACGCCGAGGCGCCCAACTTACCTCGACTGTTTCTTCCGGTGAAGCTGCGTCACTGGTCATTTTGCAATGTGACACTGGTAAGTCAGCGTCTACTGTCTTTGTACTGTTACTTGCCGTTAGTGGATCCGTGTACATTGTAATATAAGTGGAAACGCGTTTCGAATTGTTACCACTAAGGTCTTCTTTTCGCTGGTTATACCATCGCTTGATAACTGATAACGCCTGTAGAAAAAAAAAAAAAAAAAAGAAAGAAGACAAAACATTACTAAACGAGTATGGCCATTGCTGACAAGTTTGATCAATATTGAGACATGTCAGACCCTGTATAAAACAATAAGCATTGCAAGTCACTTGCAGGCTTCAAGAACCATTATCGTTCTAACAAGAACCGAAAACATCGTTTTCATGGCAGAAATTGATTGAAACTTTATACCTTTATTAATATCATTGTGAACATGTATATGAGTATTTTTCAGCAACTAATGCGTCCTGAAAGTTACCCAGGTTTGCCCCCAAAGTTAACAGAAGAGTAATTTATGAATTATTTTTATATTTAAAAAAAAATTTAATTTTTAAAAATTTACAGACACCAAGCAATGTAATGTCTTAAAAATAAAGGCTTATTTCAGGAGACGTTATTATTAGGTTGGTGCAAAAATAATGTCGTTTTCTCACATATGTTACTATGTGAGAAAACGACATTATTTTTGCAACAACCTAATATTATTTTTCTATTCTCAAATTTCATGAACAATTTTTCCTTATTAAAATTTAAAGTGCGCCCTAGAGTTTTAGTTATTCGAAAAGTGTTCCCTGAAGTGGAAAACGTTGAGAAACACTGCTCTAGAGAGAGGTTGTTCTGGACCCATTTTCAAACCAATGAAACCTTCCAATCCTTTTTCAATTCGCATAAGACGGTTGGGCGAATAACATTAAATTTGTTACGGAATTACCTTGGTAAGATTTCTTGTAACAGCAGCTTTCAAATCCTCCGAATCGGGCCCGTTTCTACAACCATGGCTCGTTGTCTAGACTAAAATTTCTAATTTTGAAACAGGAAAAACAACACCTGCAATTTTTCTCACTCGGTGAATCGATCCCATAAGCGCGCTGAATGTATTTTACTGCTGTTTTCATTAATGGCAATTCTTTAGACCAGAATTTCTTAACCGGTGCGCCCTGGCGCATTAATGCGCCCTGGAAGTTAATCAGGTGCGCCCCAAGTTAACAGAAGAGTAATTTATTATTTTTATATTTGAGAAATGTTTTTTTTTTAAAAAAAAAAGCACTAAGCACATGACATCCATGTCAAAGTCAAATCTTTGTCACTGGATATCTTAAACTGCATGCTAAATCCCTTAATCTTTAAGAAGGAGCGGATAATCCTTTCCCTTCTGCCTTCCTCAAGGGATTTAAAGACGTCATTATCGGTCTGTCTAAAAAATAAAAAATAGCAAATTCCTCATAAATCCTATTAAATGAGAACTGTATCGATAATCAAATTTGGGAACCTTTTTTTAAGTGCCGTGTCCCTTCAGGACGTAGGCCAACATGCTTCCCCCCACTTGATCTCATAAGAGAAATGGCAGTAAATATGCTCTCATTTAGGAATAAAAATAAAACATAAAAGAAAATAAATCTCACCTCGCGATCAAAAAAGCAATACATGATTGCCACAAAAGTTCCCTGAAAGAATAGGAAAATAAGGCAATTAATAATTTTTAAATATGATCACACACACACACACACACATGCACATGCACACACACACACACACACACAACACACACGCACACACACAACACACAACACACACGCACGCACATGCACACAACACACGCGCACACACATGCACAGCACACACACACAACACACACAACACACGCACACACACACACAACACACACATGCACAGCACACACACACACAACACACACGCACACACACAACACACACGCACAACACACACACACACACAACACACACATACACACAACACACACACACGCACATGCACAGCACACACACACAACACACACAACACACGCACACACACACACAACACACACATGCACAGCACACACACACATGCACAGCACACACACACAACACACACAACACACGCACACACACACACAACACACACATGCACAGCACACACACACACAACACACACGCACACACACAACACACACACACAACACACACATACACACAACACACACACACGCACAGCACACACACACAACACACACAACACACGCACACACACACAACACACACACATACACATACACACACATATATCAGTGTTGACTCTAGGTCATCAATGTTTGTCGGGCTCATTACAATCTTTAGCAAAATATACTATTAATGCTTAAATGCTAAGATGATTCATTTACTCTAACTAAAATATATTTGCCCTTTTTTTCAATTGAAACATTGTCTAAAAAACCTTATACTTTACGGAACAAATTATGTAAAATATACATTTGAAAACAATAAGTTGAAATAAAAATGTGTTCTTTGATAAACAGGACATATAAATCATTAAAGATTTTTAAAAGATTATTTATAAAATTAAAGCAAGAACAATTGGTTATTAAGCATGTCTCCAGGTCAGATAGGTCATATCTACGGATCCCGATTAGCCAGGTTAATTTTATTTCATTCTTTTTTTTTTACTTAATTTCTTTCTTTGTTTTTCTTCTTTCTTTCTTCTTTATTATGAACAATATCAATGAAGTGTATTTCAGTGAATATTTTGAGGCATGGAGTTAAAATAATTAATTTTGGATCCAACTGAAGTCAAGAATGAAAACAATGCACTATGAAAAATTTTTGTTGCTTTGAAATAGATATACTTGAATGTTGACTCACTTGGACTAAGCCCGACAAACAAGACCCCCAGAGTCGACACTGATATATCACATGCACTTCAAGATACCGCATCCTGCGGTGAATGATATCGAGCACAATATACAATATCCAAACATTGAAAAAATCTAATAAAAGGATTAAATAGAAAAACTTGTTTGGATGATCACTGATTCGTATATATAAATAGTCGAGCGAAAAAAAAACAAAAAAAAAAAAACAACGTATGGTCTGACATTGCTTTTAGCATGAAACAGACTGTCACTTTTGGTTGTTGACTTCAATATCCACTTTATATATATATATATATATATATATATATATATATATATATAGACCAACCTCAGTTCTCCAACGTCTCACATGTCGGACAAATCTGTTTTCCAACAGAAAATTCGAGATGAAAATGCCTCGGTTACAAACAACGAAATTTCGGTTTTCGAACAACATTGCCGAGCCGAACTAATGGAATAATTTCTAAGTCGACCGCCGAGTTGTATACATTTGTGCCGCGCTTTTCTTTTCCAATTTTATTGTATTGTGACTTTTTTCTCTCTCCATTAATTCCTATTCGAAAAATAGTTTCGGTTACGAACATTTCGGATTACGGACGGCCTTCAGGAACGAATTAAAGGTTCCACTGTGTGAGGGAGAAAAAAAAATTATAAACTTATTAATCTGTTTTTTCTAATATTCTTACAGTTTTTCAATCCTGGGAACTGAGAAAGTGTATAAACTGTAAATAATGATAATTTTCTAAAGAGCTTTCGCTCAATTCATTAGCCATATTAAGGGCTTCGTTGTTAGTATATTTTTCAGTGTTTATGTTCTAAATTGTATTGTGGAGCTGTAGTGGTATTTCTAAGCCAGTCAGGATGGGAAGTCGTCTTTTCCGATGTTTGAAAGCCACTCTTTTATAGGCAAACCCAACATGGGATTAAATATCTTGCTCTCATCTGAAACGGCTTAGAATGACTACGGTGTCTGTGTGTCTGTGTGTCTTTTATTACATACCTTTAAACATAAAATATATTTTTATAAAATATCTTACGGTGATGATATGCAAAACTTTTTTTCATTTTTTATCGTGATAGTTTTTAAAAATAAATTTATGTATGTATTTTTAAAAATCATTTAACTGCTGATTAGGAATTAGACAAAGCACAAGTAAAACTAATTTTAAGTTTTAAATGTAGTTGGAGTTTGGTTAATTGTAGAGTTGTTTCCCCGTATTAGCAAATGATTAGATTATACATTCTGGAAGATTTGATATAGAAATCTATATATCATTTTAATGATTGGGTAATTGTAATGACACAACGAAAAAAAAAAAAGAACACTTGCAGTAATCTGTTTCGTCCCTAGCAGGAACTTCGTCAAGTAATGGTTTTATCGATGGAGTTAGTTTGTTGTATTCGCCATTTATATATATATATATATATATATATATATATATATATATATATATATATATGTGTGTGTGTGTGTGTGTGTGTGTGATTGAATAATTTAGACGAGTTTGGCTCCTTATTTTTAACAAGATCCTCTCATATTCACGGACAAGCTTCATAGTATCACTATTAAAATAAAAGAGAAAATTACCACGTTGATACATATTCATTTATTCTGAGTAGTTTCGACATTAGCTCTATGTCATCATCAGGGTGTTGTTTTTTTCTAATTCAAAAATTGTTGTGTTCATCATTTTTCTAATACGAAATTGTTGTGGTCATCGTACTGTACGATTTAAATTTCATGATGTAAACGTCAAGGAATTGTAACTCAGTTATGATATATCCAAATGTTTAAAAAAAAAACTATTTAAAACTATTAAAGTCAACCGGATATAATCGTTAAAAAGCAAACAAAACAAACATCTTTGTTGTTTTAAATAAATCGGATTATAATGCAAAACTAGAACAAATGCTGAATGACCATATGAAATTTAAAAAAAAAATTAACAGGAATTCAACTAACCAACTGAAATTAAAAATTAACAAAATTATCATTGCTAATAATGCCGAACAGGACAGTTTAAAACTTCCTAAAATTGTGGGTGATTATAGACTCCATTACATATATGTCACTATAAAAACACACAAAAAAAACTATCCTCTCCGTTCTATTACATCGCAAATTCCCACTCCTGTGTATCAATTAACAAAAATTACAAACTTCTCACACCCTACATTCCCAGTAAATTCAGAATAAATTCAACTCTTGAAGTAATTCAAATTCTAAAAAAATGAAAAACTTAACAATGAAACCATAGTCTCATTTGACGCCGAAAATTTATTCACTAATGTCCCAGTTAGTGAAACTATTGATATTAGGTTGGTGCAAAAATAATGACGTAATAATGTCGTTTTTTGACGTACGTCAAAAAACGACATTATTACGTCATTATTTTTGCACCAACCTAATATTATTATACGGAACATATACAATAATCCATCTCTACCTCCACTTAAAATTAGACCTAGTATAGTACGGAAACTACTGTTAACTTGCACTACCGAAGTCTCATTCTATGATCACAAAAATAATATATATATATACAACGAGATCATATTTTTATAGGTTCAGTTCTGGGTCCAACTTTTAGCAATTTCTATAGGTCTAGTCGTTAAAAAAAAATATATTTAACAATTTAAAAAGCCTCCATCTACCTAAGATATGTTGATGATATCCTTATGTTAGTCAAGAATATGGATGAACCACAAAAATAATTCTGTCCTTAAATTTACGATCTTAATAATAGTAATAAAATTCCTTTTCTAGATATATTGATAAGCACTAATAATAATAAATTGAATTCACTACTTCCCATATAAGAAACCTAAAAGCATAAATTCGTGCGCTCTTACCTACAAGAGTGAATGTCTTAATTATTGTAAAATAGAAATCATACTTATTATAAAACCCAGGTTGTGTGTGTGTGTGTGTGTGTGTGTGTGTGTGTGTAAGTTTATATATTGGATCGAATTTCCTACATTTTTCAACCGATTTCAACAAAACTTCACAGGACTACGTTGCGGTGGTTCTGACAGCGCCAAAAATTGGAAAAACACAATTGTTTTTGCACGAAATCAATTTGAAAACGCGATTAAGAGGCATCGCGAGAATGAAAGGGGGACAACTCATATCGAGTTATTCTTATAAAACCCAGGTTGTTTGTGTGTGTGTTCGTTTATTAGGATTGTATTTCCTACATTTTTCAACCGATTTCAATAAAACTACACTTTTTTTGGCAGGTAGTGTTTCTTATTGTCTTGCACACTTTTTTCTTTATTTTTACATTCAGAATGCTTTAAAAATTCCATTTACAAGACAATTGTTTATAATAAAATTCTATTCAATCGGTAGACTCATAACGATTGAAAACAATGTTTTTCTTTCAGTTTGGGTATGACCAATTCGTAAAAAAAAACAAAAAACAATTAAGACATGCGTGTTCGTCAACCTTAAACAATAATCTTTGTCAATTTTATTTTTCAGTCTTTATGATGGTCGAACGCTGGGCTCTACTGCTAGTTATAAATAAAAACCTAATAAACCGTTCTAAAATTAATTCATCCACAAAACAGATTTTCTACGGTGGGCTAAAAATATAAGACATACACTTATTAATAATAACTTCCCTAATTATATTATTGATGGACAAATAAGATGTTGTATACGAAATTTTAATAAAGAGCAAATAGAATATAACACATCTTCAATTAATCCTAAATATGTTAATATTTTATGTTGCAATCAAATACATTCTAATTATAAACAAGACTAAATATCCTAAAATACTAATAAATAGTAATATATGCACCACAGGTCGTAGTAAAAAAAATAAAATTATTTACTATACTAAATTCAATATATCCAATTTAATCATTTGTAATGACTCCTCTACACAAACTAATGTGTTGCATAAAACTAAAATTGTATATAAATTTAAATTTCCCTTCGGAGATTGTATCTCCAACAGAAAAAATAATTTTACATGTTGGTCATACTACTACGACGTTGTCTCGACGGTAGAGCTTTTATTTGAATGATGCATCAAACATATCAGAACATTTACAATAGCATGCCTGCCCATATTCGCAATTTAGAAAAAAAATAAATTTAAACTTTTTCATGAAAATAATAAACATAACCTAAAAATTCTTGATGCTATTTATATTAAAAATTGAAATTAATTATGAATACTGCACAAATGTTTTAAAATGTTTACAGTAGATAGTTTAATATATCTAGGTTTTAACTATTAGATTTAAATAGTTTAAAAACAAAACAAAACATTTGGAGATATAACTTAGTTAACCCGTGACGTTTACATCGTGAAAATTAAATCGTACAGTACATAACATTAGCATTTTTCACTTCGCAAGTAAATATTTAACTTTCAGATGAGCCCAACAGTTTTGTCTTAGATCAATGATGAACAATTTTTGTGTTAGATGATGACACACTGCTAATGCCGAAAATTACTCGGAATAAATGCATATGCATTAACATGGTCATTTTCTCTCTTCCTTTAATAAGGATGATGTTTCGGGCCGGTTATGTGTTTCCCAACTTCTTGCGTGCATTAGTAATGTCGGTATTTGAAATTGGGGATAATACGCTGTCTCTTGAAAATTCCACGACAAAAATGGCAGACTTGGGATGTGAGTCCACGTAAAGAAATGAAACAAACGACAAGAACCAATATATATTTATAAACAAATGATAATGTATTAAAAAAAAATGGTATACAAGTAACAAAGACCTTCATGTGTGTAATAAAAGAATGCGAAAACCGTTTGGGTTCAAAGTATGTAAAGTGGGTGAATGTGCGTAAGTATATGTGTTGTGTATGTGTGGTTATGAACTAACCACACATACATCTTTCCTCAAAAGAACGCGTTCTCCGCGAAAGATTTACATGACGTGTGAGTGAATGTGCGTACGTACGTGTGTTGTGTATGTCGGATTAGTTCATGCGTTTCTCAAAGGAAACGCGTTCTCCGCGAGAGACGTTGACGTGTAAACAGAAAAATTAAGAAGAGGCTGCGAAAAATTATCGCAGGGTATTTTTAGTCCAAAGAGCATCCCCCAAGAGCAGTTTCGGAAATTAGGAGGGGTTAACCCGACATACTCCACCCCAGATGGGTAGAATCTTTTCTGCACATATGTAAATTTTGTGTTTGTTGGTTTCTGTCTTTGGGAGCTGAAAAAAAAAGGTGTCGGTAATGTGGTTGAGATGTGTGTTTAAAACATGTCGACGAAATAGGTGCTTGTGCTGTCATCAGGGTGTTGTATTATATTCTCTAGCGGGTCAGAGTTGTAAAACGTCCTGGAAGATCGGAGGTGTAAATTATTCAGCGTTTATCTTTTTCCAATTCTCCACGTTGAATTGGTTTTGTCATCCCTTTGTATTGGTTTGTGGTCTCGTTGGAAAGGTTTTGTTTAAGAAAAGCCTCGTTTGTTTTCTATGCGTGGATGATGCTGTTGGCGCACAAAATTTAATAGAAGCAGCATTTTGACAAAGTTGAGCTGATGTAGAATATCTACTGGGTGTCGAATGCATGTTTGAGAACTTTAAGAAATTTGCTATTATTGTCAATTTTTACATCGTACTTACAAATTCTTAGTGATGTTCGAGTGACATCGTCGTAGAGTGAAAAAAAAGGACAGTGAGTCGACTTTTGAGATATGTCACACTTTATCTGATGAGCCTTAAAGAAACAGTGTTGATTAAAGTTCGTTTTGCTGAAAATTTTTCTTTTAAAGATTTCTGCCGTTTGAGGTCAAGTCGAGCGTAATGGTGCGGCGTTTTTTTTTTCAAATGACCGAGAAGTCTGTATATTGACTCAAGATGACGACGTATACTGCAGGGTCAAGCAAAAAGACAGTAAGTATGGAGAAGTGTGACTACTGATGGACCAATATAGCAATAATTGAAAGGCGATTAACGACTTTTTTTTCGGGTCCCACGTGTTGCAAAAAACAAAAACAAAAACTATTTGCCGAGTTCGGAGAACATCATGTATTGCATAGATATGTTGTAGTATTTGAAATGTGTGATTTTGCACTTTCATAGGGTTTAATCAAAATTGTTTAAATTGTTTTTTGATAATAGTTTATAGTGTCCGCCCTGCGTGGTAGGGTAAGAAGAGAAGTTTGTTGATATTTTTCTTTACTGGCTCCTAGTTTGAAAAAAGTGTGTAAATTTATATTTAAGTCTGTACATATATAGTCTTGTGTGTTTCTTGTTATCAGGAAATAATTGTGTCGTAGTCACCAACTAGTTGCGAGCCGGTTAAGTGCTTCCCAACATGTTGCGGGCGTTAAAACGTCGGTATTTAAAATTGGGAATAACACGCTGTCACGTTGGCGAACTTGGTATGAGAATCCACGTAAAGAAATGAAAACAAACGACAAGAACCAATATATATGTATAAACAAAAGATAATGTATTAGCAAGAAAGATATACAATGATGTGTACAACAAAAGAATGTGAAAACCGTTTGGATCCAAAGTATGTGAAGCGGGTAAATGCACGTACGTACATGTGTAGTTAGTACAACCTTTCCCAAAAAGAACGCGTTCTCCGGGAAAGATTTACATGTCGACGTGTAAGCGGAAAAAGTAAGAGAAGCTGCGAAAAATTATCGCAGAGTATTTATATTCTGGAGAGCGTCCCCTAGGAGCAATTTCGAAAATTAGGAGGAGTTAACACGACAATACTAAGAAGCTTGCCCGTGAAGAGGATCCCATTGAAAATAACCAAAACTTGTCTAAATTATTCAATAAGACATGACTTAATGAAAGCATGCTGCCAAAATATATGCATATATATATATATATATATATATATATATATATATACATACGCATATATATATACGCATATATATATATATACGCATATATATATATATATATATACATACGCATATATATATATACGCATATATATATATACATACGCATATATATATATATACGCGCATATATATATATACATACGCATATATATATATACATACGCATATATATATATATACATACGCATATATATATACATACGCATATATATATACATACGCATATATATATACATACGCATATATATATATACATACGCATATATATATACATACGCATATATATATATACATACGCATATATATATATATATATACGTATATATATATATATATATACGCATATATATATACGCATATATATATATATACGCATATATATATATATATATATATACGCATATATATATATATATATACGCATATATATATATATATACGCATATATATATATACGCATATATATATATATATATATATATATATACGCATATATATATATACGCATAAATATATATACGCATATATATATATATATATACGCATATATATATATATATATAAACGCATATATATATATATATATATATATAAACGCATATATATATATATATATATATAAACGCATATATATATATATATATATATATAAACGCATATATATATATATATATATATAAACGCATATATATATATATATATATATATAAACGCATATATATATATATATATACGCATATATATATATATATACGCATATATATATATATATATATATACGCATATATATATATACGCATATATATATATATATATACGCATATATATATATATATACGCATATATATATATATACGCATATATATATATATATACGCATATATATATATACGCATATATATATATATACGCATATATATATATATATACGCATATATATATATATATACGCATATATATATATATACGCATATATATATATATATACGCATATATATATATATACGCATATATATATATATACGCATATATATATATATATATACGCATATATATATATATATATACGCATATATATATATATATATATATACGCATATATATATATATATATACGCATATATATATATATATATATATATATATATATATATATATACGCATATATATATATATATATATATATATATATATTATATATCACTGGGAAATACTACATCTCAAACCAGATCTAAAAAAATTGTTTAAGGAACCCGGCCTTCTTGCATATCGTAGACCTAAGAACCTAAAAGAAATCATAGGTAGTAGGTAATCTGTACTAAACTAACAACAAAAACAACATGATTCCCCCAACCATGTAAAAACAAAAGAAATTTATGCTGCGACCACGTTAGACACACGAATTCATTCACTAGCTCAATCACAAAATCTACTTTCAAAATCTACCACGATTCTAACTGTAGAAGTCATAACATAATTTACCTCCTAGAATGCACACTATGCCAGAAACAATATGTAGGAAAATCTGCATAACCCTTTCACTACAGAATTAACAATTATCGCAATCGAATTAAGTCGACTCTCCATGAAAATTTGTTACCTGTAGAACAATATTTCCGCCTAGGAAAACACGATTTCAAAACCCATGCCAAATTCACTACAATTGAGAGAATAGAAAAGTTCAGATCAGATAACATTAGAAAGATTTTAGAGTTTCATGAAAATAAGTGGATACAACGTCTAAAAACACAATATCCAGCCGGGCTAAACCATAAAATTTAACAATATAGATAGTATTAATATATGACCCTACAAATCAAAACCTACCTACATTTCTCACTCACACAAGACAGACATGCTTACGGAGGTGTTGTAGCCTCACACTTATACACACACCCACACGAATATACACACTTACACACATCATACTCACTCACTCCCTAATGAGCCAAATGATAGCACACACCCACAGTAATATACACGCTTATACATATCATACTCACTCACTCACTAAGAACCAAATAACACACACACGCACTTAACAGAGACACATCCCCTCTCCAGGAACCAATAAAACTTTCAAACGGACCAGGGGAATTCAGAGCAGTATGGATCCATCCAGCTCTTATCTCAAATAACAACTTAAAAGAGACTGTTTGACCAACACAAGGAATGTTAAAAAATTCAAGTTAAAAAGATTAAAAAAAACAAATGAAAACTACAGACAAAAGTTCATTTTCTCCATCAAGACATTCATTTCTGTAGTTCACTGCTAGCAGCAAGCAGAATTTTTTTCTCCTGATGATGGCCATGTTGGCCGAAACTAATCGAGGAATCTAAATGAAATAATAATAATAAAAACGAAAGAATATTAATCTACTACCCAGTTTGTCTGAAGATTTTAATTTTTTGATATATATATATTGAACAATATATTTATTGTTCAATATATATATATATATATATATATATATATATATATTGTTAAATATAACAGACAATATCATCTGGATATTTTTATTATGCTATCCATTGATCAAATGTGAGCCGAAAGCTTAGATCAATGAAGAACATAATAAAAAAATATCCAAATGTTGGACATTTTTTGTCTTTATTTTCTCCCGAAACGGAGCTCATGATCAAACATAACAGACATTCGGTGTCTGTCATATTTAACAATATATGTCTGAATAATGATCTGCTGCCCCTAATCAATATATATATATATATATATATATATATATATATATATATGTATGTATATAGGCGATGAAGAAATCCAACAAAAACGTTGGTTACAGATTTATATGGAAAGCGCTAACGATACAGAAACGCTTCGTTTTAAATTGAAATATAACTTATATAAATAAGAAGAGACTATTATTAATGACGGAAGTAGTATTAATTGGCCTTCTTGTTACGTTTAATGTTTGTCTGAATTTCGTTTCGTGTTAAATTACTTGTCGTTAGCCAATAACTGATTTGTAATTAATTAATTGCATTCTGATGGAAACTTTGTATCGGTATGAGTTGCTGGTTAATGTCGGACTGAAACTATAATTATTTTGTAAAAATGTGATGGCTCAATTACAGATGAACGGAATGATTAAACAAACACTACAAATCAGAAAAATGGAAACAACACCGTGTTCATGGACTGAAACCAAAAAAAAAAAAGAAGAAGAATTTGATTTCTCAAGTAACGATAAAAAGTAAAAACTAAATCCACTTGCGGCAAATTGTGCAAGTCCCATGGATTTCTTTTAACCATTTCACCCGAATCAAGGGGATAATGACGCAAGGGATTATTGAGAGTGGGAGAGAACGAGAAGTCATTTGCAAGGAGAAAGGACCATCAAAGAATTGGGTTCAGGAGGGCAAAAGGTACCGATTGATTTTGCATTTAAATTTTTGAAGATCGTAGATAACGGGGGAGGAAGAAAGAGAATTCCACAGGTGAGAAGTACAAGAAAAGAAACTATTAAGTTAGAACTTACGGTTACATTTAGCTATTTCAACAGTAAAACTAAGACCTAATAGCCAATCTAGCAGTACACTTAAATTCATGTGGTCGAGAGCTTATTAAAACAACTGGAAAATGGAAATATTTATAGAAAAGACAGAGGAAAGTCACACAGTCCAAAGGCTCCTCACAAAGGTTGCCTGCTTGGTGATTTTATCGATTCGCCATCTCTATATTGGCTGCCAAAAAAAGCCCGGCCTGTTCGGCTATTTAACCCATAGCTGGTGGGGGAAGAGCTAGATTCACACCTTTCCCAACGGTAATGTGCGCAACGATTCGCCGATTTCGCATTCAAAGGTGGTAACCGTTACATTACGCGCATATCCTTAACTAACAACGATTAATTGTTACTGATAACTAAAAGTCCTTCAGTTTTTTCCAACTTGAAGATATCTTTAACTGTCATAACAGGTGCTGTTGGTAAAAGATGTATAAAACTACGTGACAAAAATCATTAACGCCCGACCGGAAGTAGATGCATTGATAAGAGAGAGAGAGAAAGTGTGTGTGTGTGTGTGTGTGTGTGTGTGTGTGTGTGTGTGTGTGTGTGTGAAAGAGAGAGGAGGGAGAGAGAGAATGAGAGTCTTTGATTACCGGAAGCACCCTTTACGATATAATGGTTGTAAAAGATGAGTACTTATGTTGTATTAAACACGCAATACGTGCCTTGTCCTACAGAGGAAGTCGCTTATTGCCATCACTTTGGGACAAAGTTTTCTTTTAAACAATAACGAATGACTGATAACATTAAGCAAAGGATATAGAAATTGAAACAGCGTGCCTTCACTGTTGTAAACAGCTTCGCACGATAAAAAAAAGTATGCTACATTTATTAATTTGAAATTTTAGAACTACTTAATGAACCTGGTCCATCGGTAAAAAAATAGGGAATTTTATTCAGGGAACAATTATTGTAGATTAGCATTCATTAGACTTTTCTCTACACACGACATTTGTCAAAATCAATTGATTTAGGTCATTTGAGAAGTGGAGGTCCTGTTCATAATATAAATACTGTATCAAATCGATCCCTGATGTTTTAAAGAGTTATCAGTACTTTGTTTTTATTTTATATTTATTCATTGGACTTTCCACAAGTCACATTTGTCAGAATCGAAAAATATTGGGTTTTCATCGATTTAGAATGCTATCGATACATTTTTGATTCCTGATTTTTACAGAATTATTGGACATAGAATGTTACTTGCATATATCATTTATATATATATATATATATATATATATATATATATATATATATATATATATAAAAGGCAGGATGTGTGTGTGTGTGTGTATGCGTGTAACGAATGCACGGCCGCAATTTTCGACGGATTTGCACCAAAATTTACATGCACATGCTCCAAGTTAGCGGGAAGCCCAAGACTACATTCCATTTTCCAACTCCCATCGATAGTGGAAATAATCGATTTTTTCATGTTTCTACGGCAGTTTTCATGTAGTTTGCAGCCATTTTCTACTGGCCAGAGTGAGAGCCTATAGCTGGCTGCCACGAATAGGCAGGAAGATTCTACTGGCCAGCGTGAGAGCCAACAGCTGACTGACACGAATGTTAACTAGCATGCTAGCATGCAAAAAAAATCGATAGCTGCATTCGTCACAAGTGGGAAAAATTTACATCTGCATGGAACTTTACTCCAATTGGCTCATTCGCTTGTTTAGACTCAACGTTGATTCTGATTCCGCAGAACTGGGTTGGGTGTGAAAAAATATTTGTTGTTAACATTCTTTTTTTCATTCGGTTTTTCCAGTTACGAGTCCTTTTTTAAAGCTGATCGTTTTGTGTTCATTTTGTTCAGTTCTATTTTCGTAACAGATTTAATGTTTAGTATAGAGCTTAGAAAAAATTCACAGTGTGAGATAGGCAAGAAGTAAGGCATGTAGCAACATCGGCACGGCAAAGGGCACTCCTTTAAAGGCATGGAAGGGCAAAAATATTTTAAGTCAAGTGATAGCGATTCCTGTATAAGTCGTACGATTTTTGAATCAAGCACGGGCATCGCCGGGCCATGCTGCTAGTATATATATAAGAGAAAGAAAAGATTTTAGAAGGAACTGGAAACTTAATCCTAAACAGTAAACAAGGAATAAAACTATCTCCTTGTTCAAAAGACAGGGTGGACATATGTGAATATTTTTTTTGATTTTCTGAACTTTTAAACATTTTCTGTAAAAATTTTTTTCTGGGGGGATTTTTTTCGGAAACACATTCACAAGCAGTTAGGGGATAATAATTATTTATCTTAAATGAAAAATAAGCAGATATATACTTTAATTAATTAAAAGGAAATGTTTTATCTTTAATTAAAAATGTATACATTCGTTTGTTTAAAATAATCATTTTGTACAAAAGAAATTTGTTTTCGTCTGTGAAACAAATATTAGGTTGGTGCAAAAATAAGGTCGTTTTCTCACATAGTAACATATGTGAGAAAACGACATTATTTTTGCACCAACCTATTGAATACAATAAATGCAAAGATCAAGAAATACATTTTACACTGTATCGATAACTTTATTTTTAGTGGATACCCATATTTGAATAGACGCTCCGTTTATTTATTAAACAGGATAGTGATTCATTTGCCCAGAGGTCTAATGCACGTCGTATCTAACGACGGTCTCCCCTGACCAAGGGGAAGCATGTTCGAATCCTGCCAGAGAGGGCATTTGTTCGATAAACGAAAATAAACAAAATACTGTTTAATAATTAAACGAAGTGTTTACTCAGTTATGGATATCCACTAAAAGAAAACCCCAAAAAACGAAAAAAAAAAAAAACGATTAAGTAATAAAATCTGTCGGATTAATAAATAAAAAATAAAAATCTATCACTTCTTTAGAAATTACTGGATCAATCTGAAGAGGACCCATCGATAAAATTCACTACTTTTTGATTCTGACAAATGTCGTGGCTCGAGGAAGGTCTCAGGTGCTACACGAAAAAAATCCCTATTTTTAGCAAATGGACGAATCAACTTAAGTATTGTCTTAATTTTTTAAGGTTTAATTTTTTAATTTTTAATTAATTTTAATTCAAGTAAGCAAAATTCTATATACAGGATGTATTAGTGCACCCCGTGGAATAGTAAGTGTAAGTTCAATCCCTTGGTTGGGTAGTACATATTCTGACTGGAAACAAGGCGAGCAATAACTCGGCAGGATTAAATAGGAAGAAGACGAAATATCCCTAGACATGGGCCCTGGAATGAGAACATTATATCGCCATAGATTATACAAAGTTTACAGCCCTTGAAGGTTAGTCAGATCGACAAACACTGGAAGAAGGTCGGAAACCGAAATGGCAGAAACGTTTTGTGATAATGACTACAGAGATGAAGACATTTAGTCCGAATCTAAGTAATTTAAATACAGTATCTGAGATCGATTGAATTTAATAAGAATAACCGTTTGGCAAAAATAAATCACGATTATAATAAGCGGTTGGTTTCCTCTGTGTTTATGTTGTTGGTTTTAGAAATGTTGATAAACAGGCATTGTATTCTGTCGCTTTTAGATATTTTAAACGAAATAATTGTGTGTGTGTGTGTATTTTTCTTTAAGCTGAAAAAAGAATTATCGTTTTTGCGTAGAAAGTACGTAAGCAGAAGAACGACAAAGGAACATGGGATTCTTGAGTACATTTTATCGGATAAAATTTGTTTTTGGCTTAATGAAAAATAATATGCTTAGCATGTACAATAAAAAAAAGGGGGGAGAGGATATAAAATGGAAAATAAAAGTGTTTTATAAAAAATAGAATCGATTAAACATGAAACGCATCATTAAGAGAGGAAAAACACGAGAAAAAAAAATTCCTCCAAAGCTCCAATCTCTTTTCTCGCACGTTAAATGTTATTTTTATTTTCCTCTCGAGACCCAACAGGTAAGTTTTTTTTTTCTTAAATCACTCATCAGTTAATGTCGATTGGGATTTTCCTCAAAGAAATTGCATTCTATTTTGTAATTATTTTCTTTTTTTTTTTTTATTACATTCTTCTATTTTTTGCAGAGACTGGGGAATAGGAATATATTTTTATATATCTGACTATTTTAGTCTTGTTGAAAAATTGATGTTCGGTCATCAAACTTATGCAGCAAACTTTCGATAATGGAGAAACGATTAAAAAAAAAACTTAAAGAACGTAGTAAGATGTTTAAGTAGCGTGACGATTGTCGACAAAAGAAGTGGTATCGGAGAGCCGAGTTCAAATCCCCGCCTAATTTGTTGCATTCGCTTTCGCACAAATGACCTTGGGAAAGACATGAACTCATTTCTACAGAAAAAAAAAAAAACATTAATCCATTTTAGATCTTTTCTGTTAATTTACCCCAAATAATGTAAAGTTACTTATTGCAAATATTAATTCACCCCCCAAAATTATAAATTTTAAATCAAAGTTTGTTTCCATTTTTATTATATATTTTTGGCACTCTTTTGAATTACAAATTTAAAATCAAAATTTGTTTAGCTTGACTGGCAACTGCTTCAACCATCACAATATTAGAGTTACTTACAAGGAATTTTTTAGAATTTAAAAAAAAATTAAAAAAAATCTGTTTTTGGTTTGTTTATCGTGGTGAGCACAAATGCAGACCCCATACTTAGAAATAGCAAATCTGAGTTGCCCACATTTGGGGCGATCGCAAAAGTCAACCCAAACGGGGTGCAATGGAAGGGCCCCGCTCTTGGAGAATTTAGTGTGAATTTTAGTAAATAAAAATTCTTTTTATTTTGGAGTGAATTAAAATTTTTTGGTTGAATTAACAGAACAGATCCTGCATTTTTCTTCCCTGCATCCAGCCAGGGGGTTGAATAAGTGGGTAGATTGAGCTGTCTAGTTTCGGATAATTGTCCTTTTCGGACGGAGGTTTCTCTACCGGTGCGCCCGGGCGCAGCGATTATTCCTGAAAGGTAGTCACATGCGCCCCAAGTTAACGACAGAGTAATTTATGAGTTATTTTTATATTTACAAAAGCTTTATATCTTAAAAGTTGGAAATACCAAGCACATGTATTCTATTCCATGTTTAACTCAAATCTTCGTCATTTGGTATTTTAAACTGAATACTAAATTCCTTAATCTTTAAGGATTTTCATTAATGAATCTTTCAATAGTGAGTAAAGTATTGGATATTTTATTGCAATTTTCCACATCATACCCTTGTGAATAAGGATTTTCTGTCTTTACCCACATGTAATGCAAAAATAGACCAAATATTAAAAGCATTGATGAGGAAATGAGAGTATATTTATCACATATAAGGTGTGCGGGTTACCTCACTTGGCTTTGCCAAAAACGTCTATTAGACGGCGCTCTTTAGGTCTATAAAAAATCAAATATTCCCTTCATCATTCTCTTGAATTCTAGCTTCCAAATGTAGTCGAACGTAAGTAAAGAACGCTGCTACCTGGGCGCGTCGTTTTTTTTTTTTACCTCTGTTCACTTCTGAGCTCCCTCGCACACTCACATACACACACGTTTATTCCACACATACACACACGCACGCACAACAAGCACATTCTTATAGATACTTTTAATGTATTTTTCTTTCATTACAATAGTGTACACATGCAAATACATTTGTTAATACAGGGTGACCAAAAAAAACGGGAATTTTTGAAATGCGTATTGCCAGACATGAGCAAGTGGCAACACTGCGAGACAGTGACCTTGAGCAAGTAAACATTTCGCCATTTAGAATTCAAGATGAAATTCACAGTATCCCAGCTGAGATGTTGCAGCAGTCAATGAGGAATCTCGACAGCAGATTTCAAGAATGCATTCGTACAGGAAAACGCCATCTACAGGACGTCATTTTTAAAAAATGAAAATTTCATCATTGTTTCTTAAATGGCATGTTTTAAGGTTTCAATTACTATGAATAAAATATTTTTCTTCCATCATACTTGGTTTTATTGGATTGTTAAAAAGTTCCCGTTTTTGGGGGTCACCCTGTACATGCGTATGATTGCCGTTTATTTTAAATTCATTGTTTTGCGTTACTTACTTTTTATTTTATGAAGGATTATTGATGATTTATTTCAAAGAAATACGTAAGTAATTTCTTTTATATAAGGGCTTGAACAGGTCCTGAACCACCTCTAGGTTTCAGTTGCAGTGAATACCCAAACTATATTTAGATTCAAAGAATCCCCCCTCAAGTCTTTTATTTATTTACCAACAGTTTTTGAATTCAGGGATTGTTCTTCTAGAGAAACTTTTAGCTAAGGGTAGAGAACTCAGTTTAACTATTATTTAACTCGTAGCTGGTGAGATAGATTATCGCATTTCCCAAGGGCATTTATGTGAAGTGAATGCAAAAGGGTTACCCAGAATTTGAACACGGCTCGCCGATTCCTTTTTCTGCGATGATAACCATTACGCTACCTTGTAAACATAGCAGAAGAGCTACATATATTGTATATAATGAGATAAAATAATAATCATATAATAACATTAGTAATAATATAAATGATTCGATTTATATCAAAGTGAAAAGAATTTTTGCAAATAAAGCTAGTGATGGGGATAGGATACCAGCCATTGTCCTGAAGAAGTGTGCTCCTGAATTGGCTCCTGTTCTCTCCAAACTATACACCGACTCTTTCTTTCCATCCTGTTGGAAGTCCTCATCTGTTGTGCCTGTCTTTAAGAACTCTGGAGATCCCATCTAACTACCGTCCTATCAGTCTCTTACCACTCTTATACTTCCCATAATCTGCTCTCCGACAAGTTCCCGCTTTGCCCGATCTACCGGTGACTCTTCTTCTTGTAACGACATTCACCCGAGGTGGGTTGAGCCGGCTCCAATATTGGAGTTTCATGGGATTTGGGATTCACAAGCGGTCCCCAAATCCGCATGTATAGCACATGAGATGATAGTGGTGAAGGTTTCGTGCAGGACCATCCACACTTTTTGAAGAGCTAATTACAGAGACCTGGTGCACTATATGCCTCAAGGTCCCCAAACGACCCTCCGCAGATTTTGAATTCAGAGTTTTCCTTCTCCTAGACCAGTTGCCATCCAAAGCTATAGAACCCAGTATGTCCTGCTATTTACCCATAGCTGGAGGAAGAAGAGGATTCATACCTTTCTGCTATTTACCCATAGCAAGAGGAAGAAGAGGATTCATACCTTTCCCAAGGGTATTAGCACGTAAGTGAATGTAATGGATCCGACTGGACTTCGAACTCGGCTCTGCGATTCCTCAATCCAAGCCGATATCCATTACTCTACGGTGTTCACGGCTATAATTGAATTTGTATACCAAGCACTTCACAATAACAGAGAAGCTCGAGCCGTGGCTCTAGATATCTCTGAAGCATTTGATAGGGTTTAGCATGACGACCTTCTTTGTAAGCTTCAAGGATGCGTCATTACAGGATGATTATGTGACTAAATACAATCATTGCTGTCAAACCGTGAAATGAACATTGTCCTAAACGCGTTCTCCTCCAGCTCATTTATCATGAACGCTGGTATAGTTTTAAAATACGAGAAAATAAATAAAAAAAATTAAATACCAAATCTATTGTATTGTAACCCAAAATAAAAAAACGAGACTGTGATGACACGTCTGCATAAAAGGAAGTCAGTATCAACAGACAGAAATCTCTAACCCCTCACCCTTAATCGACTTTCAATTTGCCACATAAAAATTATATTTACATCTTCATTCATCAAAAAAGCCAACACCTCCTTAATAAAAATTCTGAATTCTCATTAACCCAACAATTTAAAATATATAATACTTTTTGGTTTAGAAATAGAATAAATCAATTTTTTCGAAGGTTATTCTCAGCATCGCTTTGAAATGGAACTGAACTTCAAATTTAAAAAAAAAAATTATAATATTATGCCCTATTGTGCATCGAGCACTGATTTTTTTAAAAATAAATGCTAATTATATCTGGATTATAAATCTAACTGTTATTTCTTTTTATTTTTGACATATATATATATATATATATATATATATATATATATATATATATATATGGATAGATAGATAGATCTTATAAGTATAAGAAACTATAGTCTCTCGGAAAACTAGTTTTTTTGGAAAACTGGGTTTTTGTTTATTGACTATATATTCCGTTCTTCCTTTACCTTGTTAGCCAGCCTTCCCTGACGATCTGCTTGGTAGGTTTGTCTGGCTGTCTAGGTTTATATATATATCTCTCTCTATATATCTCTCTCTCTCTCTATATATATATATATATATATATATGTGTGTGTGTGTGTGTGTGTGTGTGTGTGTGTGTGTGTGTGTGAGTGAGTGTAGGGTGTATCAAAAATACTTTTACAAACATTGTGGGCTTGTTCTTGACACTAAAACAAGGTAAAATGTCGATAGAAACATATATCCAAAAGGCCATCGTTCTACCTGAACACAGTAACTCATAACAAATGTTCAAAATGTCCCATGCACCTGTCGGGTCATTGACTGTCTGATCCCTTCAACTACTCCCACACGGTGTCGAATGGTTTTGCAGGCCCCCATGACGCGCCTCTGGATTATTAATGCCTGCTGCATAAACCAATTATTTTAGGTGGGGGCCCCACAGATAAAAATCCAAAGGATTGAGGTCGGGGAACGCGCAGGCCGTCCTTCATCGCGAAAAATGCTAGAGCCCCCATCATGCATGAACGATATGCGTCTTCGTATTAGCAGGGGCACATCCTATAGCACGACTGTAAGCCTTGTTCGAAATAAAGCCCCTGTTGACTTTAAAACATGCTGGGAGAACATATAGACCTACCAAACAATCACTTACAAATCCAGCCCACACATTAATCGTAAACTGATACTGGTTTCTAGCCTGTATTGTATCACGGTGATTCCGATCCGCCCACAAATATTGGTTGTGTAAATTTGTTATTCCATCTCTTCCAAATGCCACAAACAACGGATCGGCAATTTGTGCAATAAACCATTGGTAAATGTTCTCCCGTGGTGAGTGATCAGAGGACAAAAGACCATGCACACGTTGCAAATGATACAGATACAGGAGCTACTTTTGAAGTACCTTGCGGTATTATGAGATGCATAACATGCGAGGGCCACTTGACGTGTACTAATACCTGGATCGTCTCCGACAGCCCGTAGAATGTCTTCTCCGTGGTCAGGCGTACGAGTGGATATCGGTCTTCCTTGATCCATAGTTTTGTGGTGCCACGGATCCTGTCCCAGCAATGTCACGATAAAGAGCATCAAAGTTTGGCTGACTCGGCTGCCTTTGGTCTAGAAACGCAATCTGATACAGACGTGGAGCCTCGCGTCCATTGCCATTCGCTCGGCCGTATGTAAAAATCACATCTGCCTGCTCACGATATGATATCCTACCATTGTTAAACGGAACACTTCCTAGTTAACTCACTACTACATACGTTAAAAGTTGAAGACAGACTAGCCACAAATGTACACGAATGACAAATGTAACCTAGTCTACATACAACACAACGTCCCATCGACCATAAACTTACTTTAAACTTAATAACTCAAAAATGAAGGATTTGCGGAGATATGTTTATATAGACTTATTTTTTGTGTGATGAACTCGCCCCCAAAGTTTGTAAAAGTATTTTCGATACACCATATATATATATATATATATATATATATATATATATATATATATATATATATATATAGTGCGTTTGTATGCATTTAGGCAGAATATAGTCTTTAAGGGAAATATTATTATTAAAAACAGACATTTTGTGTCGATTGATTTTAATAATCCTTCTCTGACAAGCAGGAAATTTCGTCAGAAATTGTCCGAAGCTCATTTCGCAAGAACTAGCGAGTGTTGTGACGTAGTCAAAGTGTGCTGTGTCGTATGATCCTTGAAGAAATACTCATAATACAACAAAAACAACCACTAATAAATAAAAACAGTTATAATTCAAATGCATATTTAAAAAAAAACGACAAAAAAAATACATCCATCAAACCTCACGTACGTCATAACAATCGTTATTCCTATGTTAATGCTGTCGGCACCCGCTCGTACCGGAGCATCGGGATCGTCATCCTCTCTCCCTGTTCCCTTTCTGCCATATGGTGCCGGTGACGGAGATGGCTGTGGATCAAAGAGAATTTGACGAAGCCATTCGCGTGATTTTGGTGGACAAAGCCTGACGGAGAAGCCCATACACTTGGCAAGGATCACCTCCTTCACGGCTCAAAGAGGATTGAGACAGGCGAGATCTGGGAAACCTGGTTGCATCGGGCTGTTGGATGCTTGGTCTGTCAAGGTCCGCATTGGTTACGTCATCCCGACTGGCGCTGCAACTCTTCCACCGGTTTGGTCGTTGAGATCGTGTAGATCTTTCCGCCGTTGGGGTTTTCGGGGATTGGTCGCGTTCAGTCTACTCCTTCATCTTCGACCGTACCGTCATGGGAGGCCCTAGAGTAATTGGAACTCCAGACGGCTTCGCTCTTGGGATCACTGTGACAAGTTGATTGATTTGTCTGTTCAACGCCTTATGAGTCATTTAATCTTCTTTTTATGTGCCGTGTCCTTTCAGGATGTAGACGACCATGGCTCTCCACTTTTCCCTATCCCTTGTGGCTCTCAATAAGTTTCGTGCCTCTGCCAACTCCCCAAGAACTGTCATCCACTTGCATAAGCCCGCCAGGTATGCCATGCATTGCTTTCCCTTGTCTCTTTTCCCCTCTATTCGACCTGTGCGTATCAGATCATTTAAGCCCTCTTTTTTCATTACGTGTCCCAGAAATTTCAGCTGCCTCTTCCTTATGTTAAGTATAAGCTTCCTCCTTGTTTGCATCCTTTCCAAGACCTCATCGTTGCTCACATGCTCGCTCCATGATATCTTCAGTATCCTTCTGTAGAATCACATCTCCGCCGCCTCAAGTCTCTTCTTCATCCTTGAGGATACTGTCCAACATTCGCTGCCGTATAGGAGGACAGATGTCACGTAGCAGCTCAGTACTCTTTTCTTTGTCACCAAAGAAATTCCCCCGTCTCGCAGTACTCTGCCCAGCTTTTGGAATGCATCTTCGGATCTTAGCGTCGCACCTATCGTCCCCCGTCATAAAAAAAATGATATATGTTATTTTGCTTTCACATAGTAGATGATACTCACCTTCTGTGCATATGTTTATTTGTGGACAGGATTACTAGAGGCGGTGATATGCGTGTTTTGTGTTTTGAAGTTATATTTTGGAATAGAGTTTGATCTAAGTAACTGTAAGATATTTTATAGATTTATGCCATGAAAGTTTTTTCATGTTGGTTGCTCGGTAGTATTTTAATCGGGTTTGCGTGAAGTTGATACAATTTGTTATTATGTGCGCATTGTTGGTAAGTTGTTTTTTATATATAAAAATGTATTGCTGGTATTTTTATTATAAAATGTATTTTCATACTTTGATAGTGTTTTGTTTTTGTCTGGTGTGGGGGATTAATATTTGACCATAGCTGGGACCCTAACTGGTGCTACAACCCAGGCTGAGGGTGAACCTTCGAACAACAGAAATTAAGAGGAGTTTTCACGCTCTTCAAAACCTCCAATATCCCGATCAGAGGCTTTGCTTCTGGATGTAGTTTATCGTCATACCCAGAACTAACTGGGCCAATTAAGCCCTCGGCCATGAAAAGGAACGACCATGTATATTTTACACTGTTAATATATATATATATATATATATATATATATATATATATATATGTGTGTGTGTGTGTTAATGTTAGAAAGTCTAAAAGAATACTTAATTCTACTCACCTGTAAACTGCTGGTAATAACTGTGGTAATGTGATAAATATCGCGAAACACAGGATCTTTGGGAGAAAAACCAGCGAGCAGATATTGCAGTCCTAACAAAGGAACTAAGATCATGGTGGCACGGAATACTTTCCTGTTAGGCAAAAGAAAAAAAAGATATATATATATATATATATATATATATATATATATATATATATATATATATATATATATATATATATATATATATATATATATATATATATATGGATTTAAAGCCAGATGGAGGCAGCATAAGTGCCCTTTCAACAATATAAATAAAAGAAATCAGACATCTCTATCTAAATATTTTTGGCATTTGAAGGAAATGAATAAAACACCAAAAGTTAAATGGAAAATTATAAACAAAACTAGAACTTGTAAAACTTGGGATGACCCATGCCCTTTATGTCTTTAAACAATTTCTCTAGCCGTTACCATAGAAATTTTGATTTCATTAATCATTATATGCTTATAAAACACGTAAATTTCAGGAAAAAGTTATTCCCAAAAAAAATTCGCTTGAAGATGGAACTTCAATTCAATTTAATTCATATAATTATATTGAAGTTTTCGGCTCTTGTTTTGAAACATGAGAACTCTTATGTAGCGTGTTGGAATAATATTTTTAAATAAATAAATATATATATATATATATATATATATATATATATATATATATATATATATATATAGTAATGATACAATATGGCAATCCGTATGGAATTTCCAGGAGGATATAGATCCAGGGAGAGCTCTATGTCTAAAGACAGAGCAAAATTATTATTAATTAAAGAATATCAAACACTTAAAATCCCATCGGTAAAATTTTAATTTTATGATTTTTACTTCATTTGTGATTTGTATATAGGTTTTAAAGATTGAGAGTTGCATTTTTAGAGCTCTCATGAAATAAAAATTATTACCTATGGGATTTTGAGTATTTGATATTCTTTAATTAATAATAATAATAATAATTAATAAATTTGATTTTTGAATACAAAAGAATTACTCTAATTATCCGTAATAATCAATTGTCTCCGACTCCGCAGTTTTGGGGCACTGTGTCCACTTTTCTAGGGGTTGGTTATTATGATTATATTATTTAAAATATTAGATATATCTATTAGAATATATATCTATAAGATATATCTCTAAGAATATGTATATATAATCAGAATAATGATGATGATGATGATGATGATGATATAGCTTTTTTTATTTATATAATTAATGGTATTTATCAATCCACCCACGGGGATCGAGTGTGGCACAAGGCCTTTTTAATGTGGGTATCTCCGAGCCCGTAGGCCGAGCCAAAAATAAATAACCATCCAAACCCGCCGAGGCGGGCCAGTTCCGTCAACCTACCCCAACGAAATCCTACCCTTCGGCGGAGCTTCGTCCGGGTTCCTCTCTGCAAGCAGAGAGTTCGACAGACACCCGACCCGGCAGCTCACAAAGCGCAGATACTACACTTTGATCCTAGCCACCGGGCCGAGCGGGTATTCTTTTTATTGATATAAATATATATAATTAATAATACTTAACTGCAATTAATGAACTTATATAAGCAAATAACAAAGGAATGAAAAAACGTCATAAAAGAAACACGTACATCAACTTTAGAAAATGCCAAACGCTTCATCACATAAACTATGAAAAAAATGAATACCTCCGTCAGAGCAGGACTACAACCCCCAAATTTGCAAGAGACATTACTTCATTATAATGAGAGTTTTCACGCAAAGAGGCGGTCTTTCTCAAAACTCAATAGATAGGGATATCATAGTGGATACTTCGTATTTGAAATAGACGTCTATTTTTGTCTATTAAACAATGTTTATTACGTATATCGACCTGCGCATTCGATAAATCTTAGTAAAGAAAATATGTTCTTCAGCAGTGTCAACACTTTATAGCAGAAACCACCGTTTGTTACGGCTACGAAAAACGTCTCACTAAGCAAGGACATCTTTCTTTTTAAGGAAAACACATCCTCTTCGCTTAGATTATTTTCTTGAAAGCCCAAGTCTGTTTCGTATTCGAGACGTAAACAAAGCAATTTCTAAAGAATTAATGGATTTATTTTTAATTCAACACACACACACACACACATATATATGTTTCATTGAATAATATAGACATATGGTATCTATTTATTTTTATATTCATCCTTCCTAGTTGTCTAATAAGTTTATTGATAAGGTGAAATTCATTAAGGAAGGCGCCATAATTTTTTTATTTTTAACCCAAGTTCTGTTGACCTTTCTAACATCTTCAGAGGTAAATTACAAAGACAAACTTATTGTAATTTTGCATCGTCCATTATTTACACTATTTATATCTGGACTATTGTCTTCATATTCTTGTTGTTATCAAAAAGTTTCGGCGTTGTGCCTTCCGGGCTTCCTCAGGTGTATATTGATCTGTGTAACCTACAGGGATTTCTGAACTTAACCCTTTATTTAATCTACGGGAGTAGACTGTTCTCATTCCACTATCCATCTCCATCTATCGTCTGATTAGCATTTTTATAGTACTGCAATGTAAATAAACATTTAAATGAGAAAAAAGGAAGATAAGTTTGAGAAACATATTTATAGGTAATTAATAGTTGATGAACAGTAATTCTAGTTAATTTTTCTGTTTTTTCCCTTTGTTGGTGTCATCTTCAAAAGACTATAAATAATAATAATAATGACTCTTTAAGACGTAGGCGGTCATGACTCTCCACAGCTTCAATTACTTTATTATCTAGGAAATGTCATGAATTCTTCGGAAAGATAATGAAGTGTTTACCCGTTGCCTTCTCCAATTATTGGAATTCAGAGTTGTTTTTTTTTCTTGGACTGATTAAGATTCAAGGCGAGATGCGTGCCTCCCCACCACACGTATTTGTGCGAAAGTGAATACAACACTCAGGACCGGAATTTGAACTCGATGCCCGATTCTACTTTCTATGTTCATATCCATTACGCTACACACACATCCAGAAAATATTATAAAATTAAATAATTGTTGATTATTCGGCGGTCTAAAAACATTAATGGGAATGTCACATTCCCATTAATGTTTTTAGACTGCCGAATAATGAACAAAGTGATTTTTAATTCCTTTTTTTAAATTCCTGTCATAGAGCATTTGATGCGTATGAGATGGACTTTGACAGTGACTCTTTTTATATTATTAATTAGGCTCTACTTTTATATTGATCGAGACTTGGACTGAGAGAGAATACGCCTCTGTAGCTATTCCAATGTTTACTCAGCTTAATACAACACAAGGCTTTAATGATAGTAAGAAGATTATGTTACGCCATTTTCCCAAGAAGGAAGGACAGACTACAAAAAATCAACATCGAAAATCTTTATTTTTGATTTCGCGCTGTAAGTATATCAGTCGAGAAGCAGGTCACAATCTGAATGTGTCCTTTTTCCGCTATGAAAATGAGTGCGTGCATTCGAAAAAGACGCGTCACTCTTGAACTAAGCTTCTGATCAATTGTTTATCTTTTAAAGATATACAAAACTTTGTATCGTCTGACAGAAGGCCACAATTGTAGGGCTCTCATTGAAAATGTGACACGCGCCAAGTACCCACATATAGTCATTTGGATAAGCTTGTCGCAAGGCTGCTTTAATGGGGTCGCCACTGAGAATCGAATACACTACTCAGATAACTTTGCTCTGACATCAGAAAAGAAATCTCTATTTCACACACACACACACATATATATATAGGTAGGTAGGAAGTAATCCGTTGGTATATAATCAAAGTGAATCCTATTAACACAATATAAAATATTAAATATTAAAACTGATTCACACATAGAGCTCAATGTTTTTTAATAATAATAATAATAATAATAATAATAATAATAATAATAATATAGACAATGCCATATTAAGTAGGGAAAGCAAATTATTTACCTTGTTTGCGAATTGTCCGACATTCCTCTTAATTTTGTTAAAAGGACGAAAACAATGGCACACAGGAAATAAATGTTGAGCTGTAAAAATAGAAAAATGAAAACAGTACAATTCATAAAATGCAAGATCATTCGGGGAATAAGCGAACGTATGAAGCACGTTTAGAAAATATAAAGTCATTAAACATTAACGTAAAAATAAGTCTATTTAAGAAATCGGCAATTTGGTCCAATTAAAAATCATCCTCTTGTAATCTCACGAACTTATCCCAGCGTCTTTACTACTTTTCAAAACCATTCTGCAAATGCCTCTCACATTCTCCCTAAGTCTGTATTTCAACGGTGATATTAACTTTAGAAAAAAATAAACATACACATATTCACACAATGATATTTCATTGCCGACTGACTAACCCTACGAGAGAGCGTTTGTTTACGCATGCGTCACAAGGTCCCTTCTGATTGGTTAAATCAAATTTGCACAACCGGTTCTTGAGATATACAACATAGATACTTTTCCTTGAGATATAAAAAATAGATACTTTTCTGGCTGTATAATCTGGACGCTATGATGTACGTCGGAATATCAAGCAACCATTTTGAAATATTATTTGGTGTAGTTGTTGACGAATCTGAAAATGAAATAATGTTCATGCTTCCATTGTATTCACATGAGAAATGAAGAGAGAGGAAAGAGAGAAAACGAGAGAAAGAGTGGGGGAAAGAGAGAGAGACAAATAGAAAGAAAGAAAGAAAGGAAGCAAGCGAGGGAGAAAGAAAGAGAGAAAGAGTGAAAAAAGAGTGAAAAAGAGGGGAGAAGATGAATAACGTTAGTTGTCGTCGGAATAATAGCATTGTTACTGGTGTACTATTTCAGAGGATGGCACATATACAAGGATACTGTATTACATTGAATCTATCCTGGAGTCAGTCAGTTAAGTGACATAGCCAATCATGTCTCTTTCGATTCATGACTGACTAGGCAGAAGATTGTGGTACGTTGCCGATTTGTTCTGCGGTAGACTGACTGCCAAAGCGAAAGGATGCAGGCTGCCCTGTTATTTAACCCGTAGCTGGGGGGAAGAGATGGATTTCCTAAGGGTATTTGCGCGTAAGTGAACGTAAATAACCAAACTGGTTCGAACATGGTGCAATGATAACGACGTACCCTACAAAAAACAAAAAAGAAAGAATGACCTCATCTCCTAAATGGGAAGAATGTAATTTGTCAAAGTTTCTTGTAGTAAGGATAAGTTTATCAGGGACGTTGTATTGTAAACGCCGAAACATAGACATCCAAGCATTGGTTACCCATTCAGAACATACATCCAGGACGCCAACCTAAAAAATCTACCAAAGTATGATGTGATGATAGTAATCTCGGGTGTAACAGCAAAATTGTCCAAATCGTGTATCAGCAAACATATCCAATTGTTAGATTAAGCTATGAACCGTTTTATCTTAGAAATGATTAAAGATATCTTACTGGAATTCTCCGAGGTTTTTATAACACTACTGGACTCTACTTTGAACAATAAGAATCTACTTAGCTCTACGTTGAAATAATGATCCCTCTTGCTGTTGTGGTCTCCTGATCCAGTTTTTCTCTCTACAGTTCCCTCTTTTTAAAACATGTTCACCGTTCTCTTAGTAGTTCTTGAATGGACATTGGAGGTGGAAACCAGATTTTGAATGTTCGTACCATTACCGAATGATCTTTTTCGTCTCACCATTGCTCAGTTGGGAAGACATAGTGGGTTTGACACAAAACAAATTTAACCTGTTATATTAGCTGAATAGCTAAAAAAATTTTTTTCAGTGATTCTTACAACAAACGGTGTCAAGATGGCTAAAAGTCTTACCAGAAAACCTGGAAAAAAGAAACTCAATGAGTTTAGTGGGTTTTAGATATTAAACATTTTGTAAGATGGGCAATTATCTTAGGCTGTTACACGATTTGGACAATTTTGCTGTTACGCTATATATATATATATATATATATATATATATATATATATATATATATATATATTGACACTCAGAGCCGAGAGGGAAAAAGAAAGAAAAGAAATAGGGACAAAGAAAATGATGAAAAGAAGAAATATACACAACATTTGAAACAAACGCATATACACACATGCACCCGCGTACGCATACACACACAGAACATACACACAAATACACGCACGCACACATACAGTAAGAAGAAAGAAATCAGCCTATCACCGATAATAAAAGCATCCCAAATAGCGCATGAATTAATTACATCAAACTTGGTATAAAGATAACGAAAAAATTGAGAAAAACGGCAGTCAGTTGCTGAAAGCTCCTGACGAGTGGACAATTACAGAAAAGTTCGTCTATGAGTCTCTGGAGTTCAAGTGCTGAATTTAAAATCAATCAGCTTAGTGAAAAATTCTATTTTTGCATTAATCCTAAATGTGCCCTCCGCTAAGATTCAAACCTGTGCCCCTCTTTGCAGGGAGGAATCACCTTCTGGTCTATCTATCTATCTATCTATCTATCTATCTATCTATCTATCTATCTATCTATCTATCTATCTCTATCTCTATATATATATGTTTGTCTGTCTGTGTGTGTGTCTGTTTATGTGTTTGTGTGTTTGCGTGTGTGTGTATTTTGGCAACAATCCTTCTTTTATACAAGTTTCATTAAAAACAACTGACATGGTACTGCAGTTAAGTTTTTTTTATTTAATTTTTCTTATAGTTTTTACCTTTTGTGGACATAAATTCTGTCGAAATTGTCCGAATGTTCTGTATTTATAAAACATAATTATATATATGTATCACATTTCTGATATCATTCGACTGGGTGTTGAACATTTATCAGTCTGATCAAGATGAGCTTCCAAATAAATTCTGATGTTTGGTTATTGTGCCAGATTTTAGAAAGTAGGGTCAGTACGAAAACTTCAGTACTCACTCGTAAAAAAAGAATCTGCTATAGCTCTGAGGAAACTTAGTACAATTTGATCTTTCAAAGTAAAGAACATTCAACATCCGGGGTAATTTATGATTATTATTCTTTATTATTATTATTATTATATAAACGTCGCCTGTCTTGAGAAAAACGGATGTACTGTTAATCAACGCGTCAAAATGAATGAAACGCAGCCAGCGTGAATGGCATGCAACTGAAACCTGCGTAATATGATGATGCGCATGCTCATCTTGGAATTTTCTGTTAGTTGATTAGTTACTAAGAGGAATTAATCAAACAGCTTCGTATAAATCCTATAGAACTCTCCAGTCATTCTATTCATTCTTTCCGGGGCAGGACATTAGTAATGTGCATACATGCGTTTGGAAGATCACAAGGTCGATGGATCCACTGTTTTTCTCAGGACAAGCGACGTTTGTACAAAAACCAATAAACTATTTTGTAGATTTTTTTTATACTTTTATGAAATTTTAGTTGAATAATGCTGTCGAAATATTGTTGAACATAATGCTAAGTTTCCTCAGAGCTACAACAGTTTTTTTTTACAAAAGTTTTCGTCCCAAACCACTTTCCAAAATTTGGCTAAACAACCAACATTGGAACCCCATCTTGATCAGACTGATAAATTTTCAGCACCCCGTCGTATATCACGTGTTATATTCAGTAAAAGGTTGTTTTAAATTAGTTATATTTCACCTGGAATTTTTATTTGCATTTGTTTCTTAGAAAGAGATTTTGTATGGTTCTTGGCTTAAAGTTACAGTTGGCTCACTTACCGGCCTTGGTTTAAAATTACAGGTGGCGCGATTTGCGGCCTTGACTTAAAGTTACAGGTGGCGCGATTAGCGGCCTTGGCTTAAAGTTACAGGTGGCGCGATTAGCGGCCTTGGCTTAAAGTTACAAGGTCGCGCGATTACCGGTCTTAAATTTACATGTAGCGCGATTACCAGTCTGTGCTTAAAGTTACAAGTGGCGCGATTACCCATCTTGGCTTAAAGTTACAAGTGGCGCGAAGCTTACTCTCTTTTGCACCGACTACGTGAGCGACAACACACATTTTTCCTTTTACTTCATGCAACACAATAAATATACTCGCGGCATGTAAGCATTTTATCTCTTCAGATGAAGATTGTGATGGACATTTAACAGTTTCAAACGATGAAATCCTTTCTTTCCTGAATAAATACTCCAATAATACAGGAATAATTCTGTAAAAATGTTTTATTAAATATATTTTATGAATATTTGTTTTGAATCCATGAACCCTATTTATAACTCGAACTTGCCCCTGAAATATATATATATGTATATATATATATATATATATATATATATAATTTGGGCTTTGTTTTCATTGTCTACAATTATATTGAATTTTTACAACTTGAGTCTTATATACCCTAAGTCACATGAGCCTGAAAAATATTGTTAGCGGGACAGATAATTCAGAAATCGTAAAAAAAGATTATTAATCTCTGCCCGTAACAATTTAAAAATCATTTTTCAGTGTTCCTAGCAGAGATAAATCTTCAACATTTCCATCATTGCTGGCAGATCTCTTATTCGAATAATAACAATAATAATAATAAACTCGGTTTGATTGGAAAAAGGCCTGATAGAATCACTGAAGGAATCCCTGGTAACACATGCCTTAAAGAAAAAAAATATTCTCACGAACACAGATCACAGCTTACGAAAGGTTTTATCGAAGTAAAATGTGTGTGATCTTAAGTTGTTTTATTTAGAAAGATGTCCAGTGAAAATATTATGAGGCCATTTTAACCCTTAGGTTTCTGGCTGGGACCCAGAAAAATGTTTATACAACAGAAATCAACGCCAATAGTAATAATAATAATAATAATAATAGCGATAAATCATGGGAGTACAATTCCCTGCACTCATTAGTATCCCAGAGCTAGGGAAGACTACTTTGTGTGGAACTGCATATATCATCCCCCAAACCATCTCCATCGAAAACGAAACATCCCAAATGTGCATGGACAACTCTCGTACAGCGTCCTTTTCACTCATAGTCCCCAAAGGGTAATTAGGTATTTAAAATTACTCTCTGGCAAGATGTTATCACACACACACAATAATAATAAAAATTTTAAAATAAACCATTTTGTTGTAGTATCATTGTTCCAATGTATAGATTTTAGATATGGAAATAAATTCAGTAAAAAGAAATTCGTTCAGCAATTTTCTGATAATGAAAAAACATGACTGATCTGAAATAACTCTGAATAATGTCAGAACCTTTTCCAATGTTGAAGAAAAGCAATATTAAGTGATGGCTAAAAGGAATTAGCATGAGATTTATTGAAGAAATTAATATATTGCTAGAATGTTTAGAACAAGTAACATTTACATGTGCAGTTAAAAGTTTATTATTAATTCATACATCATTATTATTCAGTTCAGTTAATACGCTAGCAGACAATAATGGATTTAGGACGGGTGCAAAGAGTTATGTGATGATCGTAAATAAATTATACTCTCTTTCATTTTGTATTCCTAATGTCGTTTTTGTGTTAATGATTCAGTGAAATTATTTGTGCGCATGTGTGAAATACAAAAAACGGTATTATCTCCCATGAGGTATTTTCTTGAAGAATATTTTCTTGGGTGTCAACCGTCAAAACTGGGTAAATTCATATTTAAAACTTTGTAAAAGCCTCCAATCGCAGATAAAGATTTTAGGACATTTAATGTAATGTTAGAGGACCTGTGAAAAAAGAAAAGAAAAGCAGGAATTATTGGCAAGGGACGTTGATAGTTCTGACATTCATTTATGTTGTTGTATACCTAAAGTTTAAAATGATTTTTTTAATAATGAAAAATATTTCTTGAAGCTATTATTTTAGTTTTAATTTCAAGTTGAGAGATTAAATTTAACATAACCAATAAACAAAATACTATGCTATATTTAAAAACTAATTTAAATATATCTTTTTAAAAATATTGCAGATTATTCTAATTGTAATAAAAAATAAAAATAAAAAATTTGTAAAAATTCATTTTTCAGCGAAAAAACTTTTTCTTAAGACAATATTGCCCTTTTTATATATATATATATATATATATATATATATATATCATTCATGAAAACGATTAAAAGCTTCTTTAATTAAATAGTGTCTTAATTTTATTGCGTTTTTTACTTTTCGTGTCAGAGCAGATTTTTGGTAAAAGGGGGCCCCATTTTGAAAAGAAATCGGTGATTTAAATTCTCTAAAGAATTCTGCTTTTAACTAATATAGTCACTAAAATTATCACGTTGAATTTCTCAAGTTTTCATAAAATTAACTAATGGGCTGAATCACATGTAAAAAAATATTTTTTTACCAAGATTTTCTAATAGGAAGTATTTTCTAAAATAATTTCATTCATTTGTGAATAAGTTCTGAAAATGTTATTAAAATCCGACAATTATTTGATTTTTGCAAGAATTTCCAAATTAATGTGTTTGTCAGCGCACACCCTCCAAAAAAAAAAAAAAAAACCGCTAAAATTTACTATGCTAATTTATAGTACATCACCTGATGAAAAATATATATATATATATATATATATATATATATATATATATATATATATATATATATATATATGTATCCTTGTGCAGGTATGCAGAAAATAGAAAAGAACACGTTGGGTGCATAATCCGGGGTTCCTTAGTATTTTTGTTTTTATTTTTAAAAAACAGTGCTCCATATATATCAAAATTTGGATGTTCTAAAAAGTAAAATATTTAATTAAATATTCAAAATTTCTTTGATCTTTCCTCTTTATAATGACGTAAAGATTTTGGCGATAAATGTTTTCATTACGTTTAGAGGATGTTTTCATCTCAATTTGTTGATTTTTTAGCGATTACGTGGAGGTACCTAGTTTTATATGAAGTGTTATTAAATTCCTTGGATCTACGCAAAACATCTGATTGAATTTTTGCACGTCATTGTTAAGGGAAATTTCTTATCGTCAATTTTGTCTCATAAAAATGGCCTTATCAAGAAAATTAGAATAACAAACAAAAATACATGTAAAAGAATCAATGAGATGAACTTACTAAAAGCGAAAAGCAAATTGGGCCGTCGATTATCCAGTGGAGTTCGTTTTGTTCTATCCAACATCTGCAATAGAGAAAATGTATAAACATTTCATTTTTATATAAAACACGCATACGAGAACACACGCACATACACATGCACGCAGATATTACTTATTAGCAGCATGGCCCGGCGTTGCCCGTGCTTGATTCAAAAATAGTACGACTCCTACAGCAATCGCTATCACTTAAAATATTTTTGCCCCTCCTTGCCTTTAAAGGAGTGCCCTTTGCCGTGCTGATGTTGCTACATGCCTTACTTCTTGCCTATCTCACACTGCGAATTTTTTCCAAGCTCTATACTAAACATTAAATCTGTTACGAAAAAAGAACTAAACAAAATGAACACAAAACGATCAGCTTTAAAAAAAAGGACTCGTAACTGGAAAAAACAAATGAAAAAAGAATGTTAACAACAAATACTTTTTCACACCTAACCCACTTCTGCGGAAAAAAAAAATCAACGTTGAGTTTAAGCAAGCGAATGAGCCAATTGGAGTAAAGTGCCATGCAGATTTAAATTTTTCCCACTTGTGACGAATGCAACTATCGATTTTTTTTGCATGCTAGTTAACATTCGTGTCAGTCAGCTGTTGGCTCTCACGCTGGTCAATAGAATCTTCCTGCCTATTCGTGGCAGCCAGCTATAGGCTCTCACTCTGGCCAGTAGAAAATGGCCGCAAACTACATGAAAACTGCCGTAGAAGTATGAAAAAATCGATTATTTCCACTATCGATGGGAGTTGGGAAATGCAAAGTCGGTCTTCGCCTTTCCGCTAACTTGGAGCATGTGCATGTAAATTTTGGAGCAAATCCGTCGAAAATTGCGGCTGTGCATTCGTTACACACACACACACACACACACACATCCTGCCTTTTATAGATAGAGATTACTGAAAACGTTATTTTTAGTGGTTTTTTGAGTTGATATCTGTTTTTTTTTTCTTAAACAGTGAAATTAATAACAACGGCCGCGTATTTATGACTAAATAAGGAGTAAATAGGAAGATCTTTATAAATTTGACATGTTTCGTTATTCATTACAATTTCTTTAAAAGTGAAATTATCCCGAGTTATCTTTGAAGGTTTAAATTCCGTTGGCTTTGTTTTCATTGGTTTTACACAATGTCATGTGTATATCTTACATCGTTTATGTTTATTTGAATTTTTAAATGTTAACATAATTTCGCCGGAGAAGGTAACAACCGTTAAAAGTAGGTAACTTATTTAAAATGTCCTGGGTATGAACTACATCCGGTAGTAAGGTCATTGGTCAGGAGGTTTTGAGGATTGTGGAACCACTTCTTAATTGCTGGGTTCAAAATACTATGAAACTGTGAAAATAGGTTTTTATAGTAAAAATACCAGCAATACATTTTCGAAAAAAAAAAAAAAAAAAAAAAAAGAAAATTATTAACAGCAATATATTTTTGAAAAAAAAAAAAAATCAGAAATAAAAATCTTAAATTAAATAACTCAGTGAGGTTGATTTGGCGTAAAACAAAATAATCCAAAGCAAAACATAAAACTTTGTAAATGCCCCCAATTGCATACAAAGATCTTGGGAGATGTAAAAAAGGACTTGTGAAAAAAAGAAAAACAGAAATTATTTTCTCGGGATATTGATAGTTCCAACTTTGATGTATGCTGTCTCCAAGAAACCAAAATAAAAAGAGGACTTGATATTACTATCAGAGTTAATAGTTTTGGAAGCAGCAAGTATTTTGGTTCTTGTCATCAATACCAAATGAGAGAATAAAATCCATAGACTAGCTGTCTATATTTATGAGAAGAGGTATTGTAACTATTCACATTATTTAGACTATTGCCCTCATCTATATTGTCATATTCACGACGTTTCGGCCGTGTACGCTCCGGTCTTCTTCAGGTGATTTAGGTTGGAATTTCGACACGACCTCTTTATTTTGTCCGCCGGGTAGATCGTTCTAGTTCCACGTGCCACGCCTTTTCTGGATATCTCAGTTTCAGTTATAGACATTGGGCGAACCAGAGTAAGCACATTTAAAAAAAAAAAACTATCAATCTTTGACGTGCTTGGAAGGCCTGCAGCTGTTTCGTGACGGAGCACAGCAAAAAGAAATTTTGAAAGGACTGACAAAAGATATTTCTTAAGTTGCTGAAGATGCGCGCTGATTTACAGTGTACCTTCTTGTCGAAACCTCTTTTAGGATGATGATTATAACGTAATTTAAGTGTTAACGTGCTAACGTAATCAATAGAAATAACTCTTACACAAACTGAATTATTGCACGAGCAATCTCTTATGTTGACTGCAACTGCACCTGTGCGAAGCTAATTTCTCCAGTTGAAAGTGACACCCGAAGTCCGCATTTTGTTGTATATGTCTTCGTTTGAAATCTTGCAAGGTCAGCGGATATTGATGGCACTTCTGATTCTAAGTTGTACGCAAGCACATTGATATTTATATAGAGAATATTCTGATTTTGAGTTGAGAGCTGATATTAGGTTGGTGCAAAAATAATGACGTAATAATGTCGTTTTTCGACGTATAACGTCAAAAAACGACATTATTACGTCATTATTTTTGCACCAACCTAATAATTATTGAAAATGTAGCTTTGGGAAGCATAGACAAACGAACCCGTAATAAGACATAGTGAGTTAAAAAAAAAACGTTTTTTTTTTTATGACATTTTTTTTTCAACTACCTCCACTCTTCGGCAATGTTTATTGTTTTAAAAAGCGACCATTAGAATTGTAATAAAACCTAAACGTATGAAAGTGAATTTATACATTTTCTTCGTTCTTGAGAATTGACAAAAAATATTACTATTTATTAGATTGTTTATTTACACTATTTATTTATTAAATTATTTATTGGAATAGTTGGCTAATTGCCAATTGATTCAAAATTTATAAAATGGCAAATAATAAGAATCTCCTTATAATGGGTTCAGATATTTTAATTTAGTAAATGTCCTTAAATTTATGAATAAAAAATTATTTAGTTTTTTAAATGATAAATACTGCTTTGCGGTAGTTCTCTAATTGTATTAGTTTTCACTTTTTCAGAATGTTGTAAAAATATAAAATTATTCTTGTAAATAAACAACCTATTTAATAAATAAATAGTGTTTCAATATTTTTGTAAATTCTCAAAAACAAAAAAATATATAAATTCAATTTCATCGTATGTTTACGTTTGATTACAATTCTAATCATCGCTTTTTAAAACAATAAACATTGGCGAAGAGTGAAGGTAGTTAAAAAAAAACGGTGTCATGGGAAAAACCGTCCTTTTGACCCTGCGTCTTATTGTGGGCGCGAAGGTTCACGTTTGTCATAGCTTTAGTGTTAATTACGTTAACATTTCGAGAAACACGAATATAAACACAAACACTGTAAGGTAGAAACGTGACATCTATACGGCCAATGAAAACAAAACATACAAGTTAGAAATTACAACGTAACTTTGCACTATTTCACTTCTCGAACAATTGTAATGAAACTTCTATCTATCTATCTATCTATCTAAGTCTGCTCGTATCTATCTATCTATCTATCTATCTATGTCTGCTCGTATCTATTTATCTATCTATCTATCTATCTATGTCTGCTCGTATCTATCTATCTATCTATCTATCTATCTATCTATCTATCTATGTCTGCTCGTATCTATCTATCTATCTATCTATCTATCTATCTATGTCTGCTCGTATCTATCTATCTATCTATCTATGTCTGCTCGTATCTATCTATGTCTGCTCGTATCTCTCTCTCTATCTATCTATCTATCTATGTCTGCTCGTATCTATCTAAGTATCTACCTATCTATTTTGTTAATTAAAACATATCAAACACTTAAAATCACTTAAGTTTGATATATATTCTTTAAATTGATAATAATTTTGCTCTGTCTTTTGACAGAGCTCTCTCTGGATCTATATCTTACTGGAAATTCGATACGGATTACCATATCATCACTGTGTGTGTGTGTGTGTGTGTGAATAAAAGAAAAGACAAAAGTTAAACTTTCAACGTGTTTCGTTTCTTGATGAATTTTATCGAGGTAAATATGGAGATTTTATTTCGTAAATTGTATTTATACACAAAATTAGCGTGGAGGAAAAATATCGTTCTCGAATTTTGAATTTGAGAATTCTCGAAAATAATCTTAAAATTTGCTGTGTAAGGAAAGGTAAACTAAAGAGGATACTAAGTGATGCAATTTATTGCCTTTATATATATATATATATATATATATATATATATATATATATATATATGAAGAAAAATATACGGAAAAAACAAACAAAAATCCTTATATGCAATTATGCTGTTTTAATGTTAATATAATGTCAACGTCGGACGTTTCGGTCTAATAGACCATCTTCAGGACATATTCATAAAATATAATTAACATTATCAATTCAACATGGCATTTGGTCTTTGTCATGTTGAATTGATAATGTTAATTATATTTTATGAATATGTCCTGAAGATGCTTTATTAGACCGAAACGTCCGACGTTGACATATTAACATTAAAACAGCATAATTGCATATAAGGATTTTTGTTTGTTTTTTCCGTATATTTTTCTTCATACTGTCGGATCTATATCCATATATTTGCTTACATATATATATATATATAATATATATATATATATATATATATATATTGTGTGTGTGCATTTGAGCAACAATCCTTTTATACAGGTTTCGTTAAAGACCACTGACAAGGTACTGCGATTAAGCTTTTTAATGAATATTTCTTGTGTTCGTACAAATGTGTAAAAACTGTCCATAAGTTCTGCATATCCGAGCGCTATCGGCAATTATTTTAGCAATTATCAAGAGCGAATTAAAAAAAAAAATTAACTGAATGTGTGGGTTTTTATGTATGTGTCTGAAGTTACGGTAATGTTTTATTTTCCAAACACAGTCAGCATATTGTGGCCGTGTTCATAGTTAATGTCATTGAGTGTTGGCTTTTCCTTCTTTTTATTATTTCGGGCTTCCATTATTTTTTAATCTTTTTTAACATGTCGATGAGTTTATTATACTTGATTTTCTACTAGCATGTTTCAGATGGAGTTTGGCAGGTTTTCGTGTGTCATTTAATAATTGAGCTAAGATCGGGTAGATGCAACTTGAGTCGTCTAGACAGACATGTGGTTGTATGACCAATGTAATTATTTATGAGTTTAGTTTGATCAGGAACACAGTTTAAAGGGCATTTGAACTCGTAAATAATGTTTGTTCTTTGTAGTCTAGATTTTGCGGGTGTGTTGTTATTTTTGATGATAAGTTAAATGTTTTAATTTTTTGTAATGGATAATTTACTGTTATTGATCAGGTCGACTGGGGTTGTGTATTTATGATATTTTTAAGAGAAAATTTGTCTCGCTTATAGTTAACATGTATTTGGCTTTTGTAGAAGATGTTATTGTTTTTATCTGTATGTTCAGTATCACTTTTAATTACTTTAGAAAGAAATAATCTAACTTGTTGGTCGATGAGATAGGAAAACCAATGTTAACTAGCGTCTGTTTTACATTATTGAGTTCTTTAAGGAAAAGAGGATGAGTTTTCATGCGGTCTCCTTAATAAATTTTTTATCTAAGTTTAAAATTACAGCGTTTCCAACATCTTCAGTCTTTCCTGTCTCATGATAATTATAACTAACGCTTGCGTTTTTATATCGCCCGCTCTCTTTTCTGCACATATATAATCCCATCAACAGAACATTTGTCTGATGAAGTCCTTTTAATGGAAGAAATGCACCACAATTTTTCCACTTAGTCATTAATTTGCTTAAAATATATCTTATTATAAAACGCAGATTGTGTGTGTGTGTGTGTCTGTACGTTTATATATTGGATCGGATTTCGTACATTTTTCAACCGATTTCAACAAAACTTCACAGGACTGCGTTAAATTACCTTGCAGTGGTTCTGACAGCGCCAAAAATTGGAAAAACACAATTTTTTGCACGAAATCAATTTGAAAACACAATAAAACACGATTCTGTCGCCAGAATGAAGGGGGGGACAACTCATATCGTTATACTTATTATAAAACCCAGGTTGGTTGTGTGTGTGTGTGTTCGCTTATATATGGGATCGGATTTCCTACATTTTTCAACCGATTTCAACAAAACTTCACTTTTCTTTTGGCAGGTAGTGTTTCTTATTGTCTTGCACACTTTTTTCTTTATTTTTACATTCAGAATGCTTTAAAAATTCCATTTACAAGACAATTGTTTATAATAAAATTCTATTCAATCGATAGACTCATAACGATTGAACCCATGGGCTTATTCAATTCTTAACTGAAGAATTTCATCAGAAATTTAAACTTGCAAAACTGGGAAATTTTCACCTGTTAAAACTAATAATAATAATAATAATAATAATAATAAAGAAAATAGTGAAACCAAAGATTACAAATATTTGCAATCTAGAGCGTCTCTGAAACAAGCAATTCAATTTCTTTTTTTTTTTTAACACAATATAAAACAATATAGTCTTGATACAATCACCGAAGCAATATCCCGACATATTTGAATATTGATGCAGATTAAAATATGATAATACCAAGACGCATGCGCTATACAAATTTGTACTTGTGAGAGGTTTTTTTTTCTTATGCCGAGCTACAGTGCTTTTTTCTATTCAAACTTTAGACGAAATCACATTTATTGTTAGAATTCAACTTTTGTATCGACCAGTACTTCTGTGCACACCTGCACTCTCATAGT
>OZ010584.1:37500841-37540841 GCA_963932145.1 Acanthosepion lycidas | reverse complement strand
TAGAACGCCGACAATTCTTTCAAGAAATTTGGCAAATGGAAAAACGTTTCACTGAAAATAGATTTGATTACGCGTTTCGCCTTTCTAGGCTTCATCAGATTCAAAAACGAAAGAAAGAAATGTGTTTATGTGTATTTGTGTATATGCTTAAATAATGAATCATAGTACTTTTTTTCCCCCTAACTTGACGTTTATCGTGATTAAAGAAAAGAAAGAAAATGAATTAAAAAAAAAAAACCGTTAATATTTATTCTGTATCTTTCCTTTATAATTTTTTGTTCATGTCGAAAGTTGTTAATATATTCTTCCTAGCTTTTCTGTATCGAGTTAATGGTAAATCCTCATTTCATTTTCAATACATGTCAAACTATTTGGCCTAGGAGGAGAAAAGGTGAATTCACACCTTTCCAAAGGGTATTTACAGGTAGGTGAATGTAACGAACCCGACTGGAATTGGAACTCTGCTCTCCGACTTCTCAATCCGGGTCGTTAATCATTACATCACCCGCACATCCAAGCTTACAGTATCTGGTATTCCCGAATGGTCCCCCATCTAGGTGCTGACCAGCTTCAACCTTGCTTAATGATCGAACGATAACCAGTGTTTCAACGTGATATGGTTGTCATCCTTATATACATAAACTATATATGTTTGTAACCTGGTATACATAAACGATATAAGCTACATATATTTGTAACACACACACACACAGACACACACACTTGTTAATTCCCTCATTCATTTTTCTAGATTTAATTAGACGTTTCAGTAGGCTATAAACAAATGAAAAAAAAAAACAAAAAAAACATTGTTATCTTTTAATTTGATTTTGATTTTGTTCGAAAATTGTTTCATGTGCGTCTGTGCACTTGTGTTTGTGCGCATGCGTGTGCACGTATTCATTGTCACTTACAGTCTGTTCATCTTGCTTTGAAACCGGAAAATGGCGTAAAATAACGCCAACCAAAACGGTATTCCTAAAAAAAATAAAACAAAAGAAGAGAAAAGTAAAACTGGATTATACTTCAACAAATAATCTGGATAAACATGCAAACATACCAACGTTAATAACATTTATTCAATCACATGCTCAGGTAAATGAAATATTAGGTTGGTGCAAAAATAATGTCGTTTTCTCACATAGTAACACATGTGAGAAAACGATATTATTTTTGCACCAACCTAATACAACAAAACTAAGAAAGCTTCGAAATCATTACTTCATTTTATAGCATTTTCTCAATTCGGCCGTTTTTAAGACGAACGAATGTTGGGTTGGTAATATTCATTAATAATATAAATGGTAGATACTGCGTTGGTAATATTCCTTCAATTATAACTTTATAAATCTTGTAAAGATTTAGCTTTCTTTTTGAAATACCGCCCGCATTAAGAAATTCTTCATCAGATCTCGCAGAAATACCGCTCACATTAAGACATTAGCTAATGCGGGGTGTATTTCTGGAAGGTATATGTGCGAGGTATTTCTATCATATCCTGTATAATTGAATAGTTCAATACCAGAACGAGCAATGCAAATGCATAAAGATATACACCTATTTTTCGTAGATTACTCAAAAGCATTTGATAAAATACATGAAAACCTATTTGAACTGCTAAGCAAGCTCGACTTATACGGGAAAGTTATTAATATCTCAATATTTACTGGTCAACAAACCTCTTGCATGCAGATAGGAAACGGGTTAAGCAAGTACATAAAAATATAATTGGTGGAAGAGTAAGAAAATGATGTGTTTTCTCACTAGATTTATTTAACCGATGAAGCTGGACGATCCTAAGACATTTAAGAGTCCTACCAGGATTTATTGTCGTCGGTTATAATCTTGAGAGTATAAGCGGATAACACTGTACTGATGGCGGTCTTAGAAGGAAAACTACAAAACCCACAGAAGTTAGTAAAAGAAAGCTTGAAGAAAGGACTAACCATTAATTATAAAAAGATAGAAAGAGATACAGCCCAAGTTGATTGATTTTACGGCTTATCAGTCATTTGAATGTTATTTCAATCCAGAAATTATTTTTGGATTATAAGATTTTTTTTGAGATAATACTTATTTTACTGATACAGGTCTTACTATTTAACCCATAGCTGGGGGAAGAGGTGGGTGGATACCTTTCCCAATGGTATTAGCGCGTAAGTGAAAATAACGAACCCGATTGGAATAGAAACTAGGTTCTCCGATTTCCAATTCCTAACTGTTATCCATTGCCCCATCCAAGCTTACAGCAACTGGTATTCCCAAGCGGTTACTCATCTGGGTTCTGGCTGGGGTCAACGTTGCTTAATTTCGGTGATTCGGTGTTTTCAACGTGATGTGGTCATAAGCCCGACAGCCAAAAACATGAGCTTCAAATTAAAGACATCAAAATCTATCAGCTACAGAAATATAATTAACTGGGTAGTGAAGTAAAAAAAACGAAGCAACGAGCGAAAGACGTTTGTCAAAAACTAAGCAAAGTGTTGAGACGTAGGATGATTTTTATTAGAAACAAAGAAAGGAATGCTGAACTACTGCATCCTATCTATCTTCCTGCATAGGAGTGTATGATGGGTAATTTCAGGACAGATGTACAATCATCGGCTATGCGAAAGAGGAAAACTATTTATGGTAAATTTTGGCCGCATTGTAATTTGCCGGAGAGGTTTAAGCATAATTATAAGGACTTGAGTAGCAATAAACATGCGTAGTATGTGCATCTTACCCCAACCAATGCCGTAACAAAGATAGATTAGTTTTTTGCCCGTGTGGAAAGGCCAGACAAGGACCGTGTGTAAATAAAACCCTTCACAAAGCATCCAGGCAAAGTTGCATGTGACTGCGTATTCTTGCATAATCGGAATGATTCGACACCAAATCTGAAAGAAGAAGATAGCAAACAACTTGAGATTTTAATCAAATCATTGATTCAAGAAGGTTATGTTAAGAACAAAGCATTAGAACAACAGTGTTCGCCCAGGAATAACAAGGGAAAGTTTCGTTTGAAAGTCTTTTGCAGATTATCTGGTTCAAGAAGTGCATCAGCCGTAACGTTGGGCTGAAATAACAAAGAACACGTGGACTGTAAAAATTGATGAAGTCAAATTATGACGATGTGAGATAACAAAATTAATTAAATTCAAAAGTTTCTTTCCAAAATATTATTTCTGACTTCCAATAAGTGTACTTTTCTCTTCAACATCACGAATGTGTTTGCTATGCAGAGATCAGATTTAAAATAACTGCCGTATATGACTCAAGCCATATGATGCCAGAATAGACTTAGCACTCAATTTCACACCAGACCTTCAAAGAAACTGGATGCAGAGTTGACATGATGGATAGCCTCCCAGAAGCGGGTGGAGATCTGAACTTTAGTCGAAGATTGATATGTACTCATGGGAAAAACAGTATGGTATATATATATATATATATATATATATATATATATATATATATATATATATATGTATGTATATATATATATATATGTATATATATGTATATATATATATATATATATATGTATATATATGTATATATATATATATATATATGTATATATATGTATATATATATATATATATATATGTATATATATATATATATATGTATATATATATATATATATATGTATATATATATATATATATGTATGTATGTATATATATATATATATATATATATATATATATATATATATGTATGTATATATATATATATGTATGTATATATATATATATATATATATATATGTATGTATATATATATATATATATATATGTATGTATATATATATATATGTATATATATATGTATATATATATATATATATGTATGTATATATATATATATATATGTATATATATATATATATATATATGTATGGTTGAGGGCACCCAGTGAGGATCGATCTCACCTCTCAGTCGTAGTTGATCTAGCAAGACAAGCTTACATTACAACACGCTGAAGTGCCCAAATTAATATGTAATATGAGAAGTAATATAAATTTAATATATAAATTAATTCTAATAAGTAAATTAAAAAAGTAAAAAGTAAGTAAACAGGTGTTAATTAATTAATTAATTAATTCGTGTATGTTGATTTTTTGCAAAATCGGGAGATGGGTTAGAACTGGCAAATGTACTTTTAACGATGACGTCAGCGTTTGTTAACTTATCCCAAAAAGTAAAAAGAAATAAAATACTCCAACAAGAAAGATTTTACCGATCTTTTGGTCTTTGAGAGAATCATCATTTGTCTACCATGCAGAAGTCTCTGGGATTCAAGAGTGGAGTAATTAGGCAAGGAAACTGTAATGGAACGAATAATTTTTTGCCCCTCATCATCCTGAGTATGACGATAAACTGCATCCGCGTTCTGGGTAAGACGATAAACTACGTCCAACAGCAAGGAGGTTTTGAGGAGCGTGGGACCACCTCTTAATTGCTGACGTTCCCAGGACCACCCTGACCAGGGATGGTATTAGGTTGGTGCAAAAATAATGTCGTTTTTTTTTTACGTATTTTTAACGTAAAAAAAAAAACGACATTATTTTTGCACCAACCTAATAGCATCTGTTAGGGGGTCCCAGTTATGAGTAAATAATTAAACCCCAAACTGAGGGCAAAATACTATGAAAGTGTAAAAATAGGTTTTAATAGCAGAAATACTTTGTAAAAAATAATTACCAGCAATAAAATTTTGAAGAAAAATTTTTACCAGCAATACATTTTTGAAAAAAAAAAAAAAAAATACCAGCAATAAAAATCTTGTCGGCATTAAATAACCTATTAAGGTTGATGTGCCGCAAACCAAACCAAACCAAACCAAACCAAACCAAACCAAACCATTGCCCGTCATTTCACACTTCATCAGGAGTACGACACGGAGGAAATGAGAGCTCTAATCCGTTTAATGTCTGTTGTGGTGAAGAAAATAAAATGTAAACTTATATAGTAGCAATGAACACCTACAATATGGTTTCCTTCTGTGTCTCTCGAGCGCAAACACTTGTAGCCAAATATCACAGTTCAAACCATAAGTCCGTCGTAACAGTCAACGCAAAAACGACAAAATGGGGTCAGAAATCCAACCTTGACTTCTCACCAACAAAAACGCATGTTCGTCCGCCAAGCTCAGAAAAAATTCCCTTCATAAGCGAAAATCAACGGCTTTTATTTACCGAGAGATATTTTTTGATTGTCCACACCATTCAGGGGAGGAGAAAACATTAGCATAGATCCGGATACTTAAAGTAGTAGAATTTTGCTAACTATTAGGTTGGTGGAAAAATAATATCGTTTTCTCACATATGTTACTATGTGAGATCATTTTTGCACCAACCTAATATTTTCAATAATCGTTCTTCGGCAGATCGCACACAAAATACGAACTCTTTTTTCGAGATAGGTGATTATCTCTTTCACTACAATCTCTACTTCGAATAAGCTCTGCGCGTGTACACATGTGAAGAAATGAACCTAGAACATTTAAACATTCTGTAACATATCCCAAAGGAAACTTACTAGTGTAACCCGGATATAAGAGAGTTGTCGGGACCGGAGAAGAAGTCTCTTATATGCGGGTTTATCTTATATCCGGGTTTGATCTAATTTATATACATTAACACAGGCTCTAATTTGGGACCAGAGACAATCTCTCTTATATCCGGGTTACACTGTAATAGAAAATAGGTACCTCCACGAAATCGCTAAAAAATAGAGCATAGTCTGATGAAAAAGATGCCAAACTTTCTGAAAACAAAATTTTATCGTCTAAATGCTTATGTTTTTATGAAGAGGATAGACCAAATTTTTTTTAATTATTTAAAAAAATTTTTTCCATTTTTTTAGAATATTCTAAATTTTGATTTAAAAACCTTGTTTCTCTTTGTTGCAACAAGGGGTAGTAAATAACATAGATAATTTTTAGCGCGTTTTTTTTTTGTATTACACACATTAATTTGGAAAATCTTGCAAAAATAAAAATAATTGTCAGATGTTAATGAAACTTTCGGAAACCATTCACAGATTATCGAAATTATTATAAATATGTTTTTTTTTTTATTAAAGTCATGGCAGAAATATTTTTTTTTTATATTTATTAACACCCCCATAACTAATTTTATGAAAAACTCTAGAAATTCGAGCCCATCAACCTTAGTGATTACAATAGTTAAAAGCACAAGGCTTTGAAGAATGCAAATCATGTGTTTTTTTTTAAATTGGAGCCAACGTACCTGAAAATCAGCTTTTTTAAAGAATATCAAAGTCAGATTTTCATCTTTTTTATCAAATGATTGAAAATGATTATCTGTCTTTTTTTTTTGACAAAAAAAAACAAGATTTTTAACGAAAATTTATGACGTGCTAGGAACGATTAAAAAATGTAAAAAATTACCCCCAAAATACTTTGATCTTTCCTCTTTGATAATAATATGAACATTAGATGATAAAAACTTGTTTTCGTCAAGTTCGGCATCTTTTTCATCATGCAATCTCTGTTTGTTTTCATTTTCGTGGAGGTACTTATAGAAAACAATGCTCTCGGTTTCCATCCAAAGGCAAGTGTTACTAACGATGACGAAACAAATGCTGATGACATACGTACTCATAGTTTGCATCAAAATAATCTTGCATTAAAAAAAATAAATATTCTTTAGCAAGCGTTTTTGATTTTTGAATTTAAGCACAGTACTAGAGTGGCATCGAGATCTCATCAATTTACAGTTGAGCTAGCTAGATGTAACCGTAAATTCTATGCTAACAGTTTCTTTTCTCGCACTTCTCGCTTGTGGAACTCCCTTCCGGCTCCATGCTTTCCAGCAAACTTTAATCTGTAAAAATTTAAATGCAATGTCAACCGCTATCTACTGTACTTCTGATTACACTTCTCGCTCATTATTAATGTTTCTGTTCCAAATTCCTCTGCACCCTATAACCACTTGGGTCTTATTGGCTTTACTGCTTTGTAAAGGTGATACTGATTAAAAAAATTCCAACAAGAAGATAAACTAAGAGATGGCACTTTTTTTAATCCCCCCACCAATCAAGGCGGAAATGACACTAGTAAGCAACAGGGGGGGAGCGAAAGTGAGAGAAAAGACAGAGTATAGGGAGGATTGAAGAAAGGACAAAAAAATGAACGGGATTCAAGAAGATAGAAGATGGCGATTGACATTACTTTTAAATTTTTGAAGATTGTAGTTATCAGGGAATCAAGTATACGGTAAGGGACCCACAGGTGGGAAGTGCGAGAAAAAACTGTTGAAGCAGAAGTGGTAGTTGAATTTATCTACTTCAACAGTAAACGGGTGGGACCTAAATGCCAATCTAGTAGCATCCTTAAATTCATGTAGTCGGAGCACCAGAGAAAAAAGATCGTCAGATCAGTTACCATGAGGGAAGCCACGTCATGTCAGTGAGAAAGTAACTGAAGTAGAGATGCCAAGTCAGGATCGATTACATTTCAGATGTTTTTTTGGATTTAGCCAAGAACCCCGAAATGAATAGCATTAGCACCAGACAGGATATGGCAACAGTATTCAATGCAAGCACGAATTATAGATTTGTAAATATGCAAGGAAAGGTTGTTTCCGAGAGTTTTCAAACTGCGAAAGAAAAGGTGAAAAGAAATTCCCGAAAAGAAGGGGACATGCATGGCCTAACTTAGGATGTTTGTAGCAAGATTTGCCTGAGTAAACTAAGGAAATTAAGTCATTACCAGAGCACCAATCAACTATAAATGATATTAAGTATTGAGAATTCAGAAAACTGTTTCTGGAAAACTTTGCAAGTCAACTGGTGGTCTGGTTGACTAACATGTTTTTGTGATCATTTGCATGTCTTTACATACAAAGAATCACACAAAAAAAACATGTCTGTCAATTTTGTGTCATATATTTTAAAAGTTTCTTTTTCCGGTTAAAAGAGTTACATCCATCCAAAGCAAAACTAGGTTTTACAATATTTTGTGATGTTTATACTCAACAACGACGTAGCAGCCATCATGTATCATATATTTAAGATATTATAGCGCCATGAGGACCAATTTAAACGGGAATTCTAACAACCTCGATGCGCAACATAATTGTTGAGAACACAAATGTGATTGGCGATTCAACTACAAAAAAAGTCTACAAATTATGGAAGCCTTTAACATCAAATGACGTGTTGCATTGAGCGAAATGAATGATACTCTAAATGGATCAAGTCTTCAGAATACGATGTATATAGCAAAACTCACCCCTTAGCCTCAGGATTTTTTGTTATGTCACATTTGCAACTTACCGATAGAACTTATCCTGCAGTAAACATCGCCTGTGGAATTCCTTACTTATAAAAAGAGATTTTCTTACTCCAGTGCGTCATTCAAGCGAGTAATTTGCTTACTACAACGCTACACACTTGCAGTTTATACAATTTCTAAGAATACGTCATAAAACTCCCACCAAACGCAGAGAAAGATTTTTTTTTCCTTAATAGATTCCATGTCATCTGAAATATTAAAATCTGTATCTTTTTTATTCTTTTTTCATTATTTTATTGCGTCAATTTTTAATGGTTAATTCCTTTCTTGTCGAGAATGTTTTTTCTCTGTCGAGCGAGTCGAGGAATTCAAGCGTTTGGAAATGAGACGATACTAATTTCTGTAACTTTCTGTGGAATCTATTTTCAGAGATACAGAATTTTCCACAAGGCCTTCAAACGATATATGACAACTGAATAGTTGTACCAGAAATAAAGAGAGGAATTAATTTATTTTATAACTTTCAACAATACACACATAAGCAATCATTTAGAAATGAAATTTTTTTGGGAAAATCTTACCGGATTTGAATACAGGATGCTTGCATTTAAAGTTACGCTTGCTAAAAAGATGATTTTCGTCAATCCGGTCATGATGTATGAAGCAAAAAGGTTTTTGTGCAAGGTGATCCGATCACAGCGTAACTGTCTGAATAATAATAATAATAATAATAATAATAATAATAATAATAATAATAATAATAATAATAATAATAATAATGAATTATCAAGCAAATATACATAAAATGCTATGAAATGCAAAACAACAGCAACGTCAAAATAAAGCTTATTATCATTGAGTAATATTATTAGCTAATAAGAGCAATTAATCAAACAGTTTAATATAAGTATTGGATGTCGGTTAGGTACAGAATTTTGTCCTAACAGGGTTGAACATAGGCAACTCACCCAGATTTTAGGTTAGACTAGGTTTTCTATTTTGAATCTTTAGTTTTCCCGTTTTTCTAGTAAACTTAGCTAGCGCATTGGCCCCTTTTATTTCTGTCCCTATTTTTCTTTTGTTTAATTCCCCATCCCCTCCCTCGTTAGGTGGTCAGGGACGTCAGTTCTCTGGTGGATGCGGGGCGCCTTTCGTTTCGTGTGTGTGATTTTTCGTATTTGTTGTTGTGTATGAATGTGTGTGTGTCTGTGTGAATGCTTGGAGGAATGAATGTTTTTTCTTATTTTTCTTAGTCCCGCATTGATTTCATCTAGTTAACTGATGTTGCTGCCACATTTATGGTTTGTGGGGGGGTTTATTACTAACACAGTTTTGTTTAGTTTTATTGTAAATATTTAAAGTCATATTGTACATAGTCATTTGTGGTTCTTTTTAAAAATTGTTATTTTATGCCCCCCCCCCCACGAACAATATCTGTACATAAGGGGACTAGTTAGGACTTCATAGAGAATCTGAGGTATTATGGTGTACGCAGTAAGAAAGGTAGGAGTGAATGTGGTGTTTTGGTGATTGGATTATTGTTGGTGTGTTTGGGTCCGTGTCTGAGACTAGCTAAGTTTAGATGTAAGACAGAATAAGACCGTCCTTCCCCCACCCCCTTTTTAGGTCTTGTGCCACATTTTGTATTATATACAAATAAATATCGTTTAATATAAGTATTATGGAACTCTCCTGTCATTTTATCCATTAGCTAATCAATTAAAGGAAATTTCCAAGATAAGCACGATCACCACCATGTTACACACGTTTCAATTGTATTCCATTCAATCTGGCTGAGTTTCTTTAGTTTTGTCGCGTTGATTACCAGTGCAACTGTTTTTCTCAAGACAAGCGACCTTAGTACAAAGATTTATTTTTTATATAATTGTATGCAAGTAAGCATAACGACCGAAATGTTTTGATAACAACAATAAAGATGAGGACACTAGTCCGCATGTAAATAGTGTAAATAATGATAACTCCTCATCCCAGAAATCTAGCCAAAGACATATTTGCAATATCCAAAAATAAATTTTAGCTATCCTTGTATTATGTAATTAAAATGAGTAAATGTTATGAGAGAGAGGATTTGTCTCCCTTGAAAATACAGTTCCCGCCTAAAACCAAGAGAGTGATTATTTAATTTGATTTTGTGTTCTTGACTTTTTCAATTACTAGTTAAAAATATTCAAGCGCCTTCATGAGTTCTCCAATCATGTGGCATGTTTAGGACAACATAGCCTGATGGAGCCGATCGTTATTCAAACTAGTTTTGAATTCAGAGTTTTCCTTCTCTTAGATTAATTGCCGCCTCAACACAAGAGAACCCAGTCTACTCTGCTATTTAGTCCATAAACGAACTGGGTGGAGAAAAGATAGCTTCATACTTTTCCCCAGGGTATTTTTGCAAAAGTGAACATAACGATTTCAGCCGGAAATCGAACTCGGCTTGCTGATTTCTCTTTTCGAGTTGCCAACAATTATATTACCTGCACATCACCGCTAACACATTTTAATAGGGGAGGGGATGGTTAATATGAGGTGCAAATGGTGCAAATATTGTCGCTACGGAAAGTGAATTAGGCATACGCAGTTCGATTCCCGCTTTTTTTCGATCATTTAGCTATGGGTAAAATAGTCAGACGAGGGCTGGGCTCCGTTAGACTATCTCGCTTTAGACGCATCACTACTACAGCCATAGCAGTAAATGTGCTGCCTCAACGACCCTAAAGAGGAAAAATTCTAAATTCAAAATCAATCTGATGATGGATAGGCTCCGTCAGACTATCTTACTCTAGATGCATCACTTCTCCTACTCATGTAGCATATGTGGTGCCTCAACAAACCTAAAGAGGGGAAATTCTGAATTCAAAAACCAGCCTGGAGATGGATGGGCTTCGTTAGACTATCTTACTCTAGACGTATCACTTCTGCTACGACTGCACTACATGTGGTATCTTGACATGTGGTATCTTGATATGTGGTATCTTTACGATTCATGCAGAACACGTGACGGGACGATGGTTTATGACGAAAATGTTTTCATTACAAAAAGAATATATTTGCCACAAAACAATTCCCCATTGTATGCTGTTGAAAATATTTCGAGAATACTTACTTAAATGAGAAAAAAATTAGCTGGGCAATTGTCAGCAGGATGATTGACAGGGAAAAACCAATGAACATCCCGTAGATCCCATACTTAGGCGACTGGAATAAAAAGAAAACAGTATCAATTGATATATGATTTAATTCCAGCTCACAGTTCAATAACATCGAAGAATATAAATAAAAGTCGCGTTTAGTAAGCGGTATTAAGAAAAAGGCCCTCGTTGTTTTTCAAACGGGTACTCAGTATAATAAATAACCTTTTACGTCCATTTTTCTTTGTTTTAAAAAAAGAACACATATTTGGAATCAGAAAGAGTTAAAATACCTAGTACACCCATCGAGGAAAGAATGCTTGGAAAATTGAACACTCCCAGGGCATACCGAGTAATCTATTTACCGTCTTAAGGAAAACAGGAACAAAAAGGTCACTTGTATTTCGAATTAGAAACATACAAATGAAATGTTTTGGACACATGAGAAAGAAAGGAGTCTTGGAGAATTTGACATTCACAAGGTACGCTGAAGGCAAGAGAGATAGAGGGAAACATCGAGTAATCTACATTAGAAGCTTGTGCGAACGGATGGATGAACAGGGACTTGGGGAGATAGTAAAAAACAAATATTGTTAAGAGCTTTTTTTTTTTACAATAATCTCCAACTTGTACAAGTCCCAAGAGTCACTCGAGGTAGAGTGTTACAGAGTAAGCGGCACCACCCCAAGCAAGGAGATAATACCATCAAGACGCAAGGAGATAATACCATCAAGACGCAAGGAGCTACCGGAAAGGGAAGGAAAAGGCTTTAGAAGGAACCGGAAACGAAATACTAAACTACGAAGGAGAGGAAGTTGTGGAAAGCCGTGATCGCTCACGACTTCAAGAGACACGGTACAAAGAAGAAAACTTAGATGGCCGAAACGTTTTTCATTTCTGGTCAATCATGTTTACTTTTGGCTTCTTTTTTATTTCGCCCACCTCCATTTCCTAAAATTCTAACATCTAACTTTAAAAACATAGATAAAGCTAGGTAAATGCTTTTATGGCCGACAGTGTAATAAAATAGTTATTTTTTTTCTGTTCGTCACTCGTTAAAGGAAGAGATCTTTTATTTTTTATTTAAGTTTTGGTCATTGACTATTTTGAAATTTTCTATCGAAAGAAAAATTAAAATCAACTATATTTGAATTTGTACAGATATTTACATAAACAAACAGAGAAAAGGAAAACGAGCTTAAAGCAAACATTGTTTTATTAGTTCGAACACAAAAAAGATGGTCAAGGGGCTCATAAGAATCGAATTCTAATTATTTGTTGCCATTAGAGGAAAAAAAGAAAGGAATATTCCAGAAGGTCTTAATAAGCATATTATAAGCGTAAAGATCTTTGGAATTACATAAAATCAAGCGAGAAGACTGAATCGATAAGTTTGTTTCATACATGGTTCTTTAAAAAACACATAAAGTAAGAACGCAACTGCTAACAACATTTTCTTTTTTGACTACTTATTTATTTACTGAACTGGTACGAGGCATATGGAGGGAATAGATCGGATGTACAGCTACGCAGTGACATTTTTTAAGCACATCGTTTACTCACCTTGCAGGAAAATCTATTTTCGATTCAGTCCAAGTTTTTTGAAATGGCGCAGTTCACGATAGGTTTTCTTTGATTAGTCTTATCACAAAAACACCGCAATTGAGTTGGCCCAAAAAAATGAGTATTAAGTTATAGACAGTTAAATAAACGTTACTTGCCACTTCTTTTTCTTTTATTTTAAAATCAAACGGACCGATACTCCTGTTCAATAGACCAGGAAAGAGATATTAGAAGTATAGAGTTGACGCCGACTTTAGAAGGAACCAGAAACACACTCCTAAATAGGGAGCAAAGGATAAACCTCTACTCCTGTTCAAAAGACAGGGGAGGAGACGTTAGATGTATAGAATTGAAGTAGACTTTAGAAGGAACCAGAAACCTAATCCTAAACATGAAAGAAGGGACAAACCACTACTCCTGTTCAAAAGACTGGGGAGGAGACATTAGAAGTATAGAGTTGAAGTAGAATTTAGAAGGAAGTGGAAACCCATTCCTAAATGGGAAACAAATGACAAACTCCTACTCTTGTTCAAAAAACCGCAAATGGTGAGGACAATGGCCGATTTAGATTAAATTTAATACAATTTGACTATAATTATAATAATAACATACCATCAATACCCGTGTAAATATCACGGTTTTCCTATACGGATTTTCTGATGTATCATAATTCTAAAGTTAATGATTAAATAAGCTCTTCAAAAGCTAAAAATACCTGTGAAAATTCACCTATTGCCTAGCTAAATAGTTGAACCTAACAGCTTAAACCAAATATTGCAAAACAATGATATGTATCAATGCACGTCGTTATTTAAAGAAGTAAGAGGGTACAAATGCGAAGATTTTAGATTAAGTTTTAGGTCACTGTTTAGGGGTCACCCTAACACAAGCATATTCTACGGTCGATTTCATTATCGTGTGTTGGGCAAAACTAACCCTAGTACAATGATGTTCAATATGTACAAGGCCCAAGAGCCACTCAAAGTAGAAGGTTATAGAGTAAGAGGAACCACCTCAAGCAAGGACATAACACCACCAAGACGCAAATGGCCACCGGAAGGGAATTAGATGGAAAAGGCTTTAGATGCATATGTTGAATGAGCTTATTATTCACCAGTGAATTAAGAAGATTATTTTGTAAAATAGGCTTAAGTAAAATTCATGCATTTGGAGAATTGAACCCTCCGAGGGCAGCGGATAACCTACCTAAAGAGCTTGTGTAAATGGATGGCAGAACAGGCATTGGGAGAGATAACGAAAAAAAAAAAAAACCTTACTAAGAGCTACAAAGGATAGGAAGCTGTGGAGAGCCATGATCACCTACCTAACGAACATGTGTAAATGGATGGCAGAACAGACATTGGGAGAGATAACGAAAAAAAAAACCTTACTAAGAGCTACAAAGGATAGGAAGCTGTGGAGAGCCATGATCACCTACCTAATGAACATGTGTAAATGGATGGCAGTACAGGGATTGGGAGAGATAACGAAAAGACAAACCTTACTAAGAGCTACAAAGGATAGGAAATTGTGGAGAGTCATGATCGCCTAACTAACGAGCTTCTGTCAATGGATGGCAGAATGACCTAGCTAACGTTTTAAGGAAAATACGAACAAAAAGTTCACTTTATATCATTAACTAGACTTAATGATGTACCATCATATACAGCAGAAATGTCAAATGTACTTGTCGAGAAACTTGCAAGGTTCAGAAGGAGACCCCCCCACCACCACCAAAATAAAGAAAAAAAATTCCACACATTTAAAATACCTCATTAAGGCAACAACTGATTTTGTCTTGACTTTCATCAGAAAATTTTTGCCTTATAGTAAGGCCTAATATTTTACTATTTCTTCTAATCCCTGCTCTGACAAAAGTCTATAGAAGATCGTTGCCAGCCGTTTTCCTTTGTCTCTCTTGACTTCAATATGTCCCGTGAATGCCAGATTCTCCAGGCCCTACTTTCGCATTATGTGTAACGTAGCTTCCCTGTGCTTTTTCCATAAATATTTTCATGGTAATTTTTATGATGACCTTTGCTCTTTGGTACCAAGATTTTACGATTTAAGCACAGTAAATTGGCAGCAATGTCTTCTCATTGTACAGTTGAAATGGCTACATGTAATAATACGTTTTACGCTAACAGTTTCCTCTCTCACACTTCTCGTCTCTGGAACTCTCTTCCAGCTTCTTGCTTTCCAAACAACTTTGATCTTCTAAAATTTAAATGCAATGTCAATCGTTATCTTCTGTCTTCTTAATTCCTGCTCTTTTATTGTTCTTTCTCCTTAATAATGTTTTCCTTTTCACATTCAGTAACCACTTGAACCTTAGTGGCTTTATTGCTTTACTTAGTGTAAAAAAAAATGTGTCCTATAAATTTCAACTGTGTCTTTAGGATTTTGAGTATAAGTGTCGTTTTTGTTTCTCTTTTCCTTAAGACTTCTTCGTCGTTGAAGTGCTCCGGTATTGTATTCTTATCATCCTTCTGTACAACCATATTTCTGTCACCTTTGGTCTCCTCTTCATTTGTGAGGAGATTGATCGGCATTCACTGCCATTTTGGAGGACCGATATTACATAAGAGTTCAGCATTCTTTTCTTTGTTTCTAACGAGATCTTAATGTTTCTTAATACCGAAAGCTTCTTTCATATATTTCTTAATTGATTGATTTTACATGAGAACGTTTGCAGGGTTTCTTAATGTCAACGTCAGTTTTGCCATAAGTTGACAATACAGTGTAAATATTCATGTTAATAAACGTGAGAACTTAAGGAAATTATATTGATGTCTACGGATTTCTAACAGGAGATGAGGACATCAAGTCACGTCAGCCGCGAACAAACAGACGTTACTCTTGTCACTGTTAAGAATATTGTTCATAATTTGTGATTAATAAGGTGCACATGAATTTCGACAAGAGAGAACAATGATGGACATCGAGTTGCATGAGAGATTTCTCATTGGCGGGAAACAATGGAACTAATGGTGCGATAATCAATAATGGCGTGCATCCATAAGCAGGACATTCATTAGAATGCAGTCATTGATTAATACGATTGTTTTTGCATGAGGTATAGAGTGCATCGATTAGAGATAGAAAGAAAATGTGATGAACACTTCATATGCAATGTTGCGCTGTCTTTAAGATTTCTCTTTGGCGGGAAAATGTTAAATATTATCAACAAACCAATGCGTTCGTAAGGGAATAAAATCCGAACAGAAAACTGGCGTAAAAATGGCTCTAAAATCGAAGACAAAAAAATTTGATCAAAACTTTATAGTGGAACTAAATTTAAATAAAACTATCAGAATATTAAAAGATTAAAAAATACATTTAAATAGCTATTAATAGCCTAGTACTACACAAGACTGTTATATTTTACACCCAGTGCGGATTAAGCTCATTCCATTTTTTTTTTAATTATTTCACCCTAAGCAAAGCAAATGTGGGTAAATAGCAAAGCATCTAAGACATTTTACCTCTGTGAAGCCCTCTCTCCATATTTTGTGTCGAGTAAGTGCCTCGATCACGTTTAAAAATTGCAATTGTTACAATGATCAGGTCTTCATGCTATCGAATATCAGCGTCAAGGTATGAAGTGGGCTTAATGGCAATACCGTGAAAAAATTGTTCAAGCCTTCTCGGCACTTGTCGTTTTGAGGACGCCTCAGGCGCAGGGTAATGGCTCCAATCCTCTCTCGAAGGTGAGGTACTGTCTGGGAGGATGCCCACCCTACGGGGGCTCGAGCTTAGTATTAATTTAATTTTAATATAGCTTTCCCGGCAAAAACCAGTTAAGTATGATTATGTTACTATGGTGTCATTTTTCAGTGCTTTCACGTCGCAACCGAATATGACAAGCCTAGCTTAGATATAGCACAAGGCCGAAAGTGTTGAGCGCCCAAATGAGAATCGAAATGAACACTCAGTTGTAATTGATCTAGCCAGACAAACTTGTTAACCATTATATTACGTTAAAGTGCCCTGATTAGTCCCCTATGGTGTTTTTTTAGCGTAGCTTAGATTTGGCACAAGGCCGACAGTATGGGGAGCCCGGTGATGATCGAATTCACTATTCAGTCGTAATTGATCTAACGAGACAAGCTTGCTAACCATTACACCACATAGAAGTCTCTGATTAGGTCTCTATGGATCATTACAAGAATAGGTATGAAACATCTATCTTATATTTTGGGTAACATAGCAAGAGATGTCGCTTTGATTAAATAAGCCTGCAACGTCATCTGACTGCAGATTCGCCGGAGATCAATTTGATAGGAATAAGTTAAGTGTCGTAACTGCGGTTTTCAAAACTGAATGTTAGTATTAATTATCAAAACCGTGTAGTAATAGAAGCGATGTTGCTTTTATTTTAGTGTTCTTGACAGCAATCCTTTTAACTTTAACACACTATCCGATCGTTTGTAGTCTTACGTCATTAAAATGTCTAGTTAAGAATTTGTATTTCTTTTTTTTTATGTAATATTGTCAACCGCTTAATAAGGAACATACAATGTTATCGTCTAAATCAATGATATAAATTGGCCAGCAAGGGGCATATCAGTTTCAACATTATAGCTATTCAACAAGCAACAGAAGTGTGGTTTGGCAGAAGGATGCTGAAAATACCATGGACTGAACATGTGAGCAAAGACAAAGTTTCAGAGAAAATGAAAACCAAAGGGACACTTATAATTAACATCAGAAAGAGACAGTTGATATTTCTAGGGTACATGATGAGGAAAGAGGGTTTAGAAAATTTGATACTGACAGGACATATTAAAGGCAAGCGAGACAGAAAAAAGCAGCGTGTAACCTACATATCGAGCTTGTAAATGGTTGGCAGAACAGTGTTTAGGAGAGATAGCAAAAAGACAACATTTACTAAGAGCTACAAAGTACAGGAAATTGTGGAGAGCCAGGATCGCCAACGTTCTAAATGGACACGGCACATAGAAGAAATCTTTTTTGTAATTGCAGAATATTTAGCCTTCTTTTGTGATGTCAGCGAACACTCGTTGCCACTTTTGTGATGTCAACGAATACTCGTTGTCACTTTTGTAATATTCTTTGTAATCGCAGATACAACTATAGTAACCCCGTTTAACAATGCTGGTGTCAGACGACTTCGAATATCACTCGAACTAATAGTACTTGCTCTATAATACTCGCTCGAATAGTAATCCCGAACAGTGATCTGAATAGAGGAATAGTATAGTGAATAGAGTAGTGAATAGCGGTTCGTATTGTAATAGAGGATAGAGTAAAAATAGAGATCCGAATAGTAATAGAGGATAGAATAGAAATGGTGATCAATTAGACGCCAAGCTACTTCCTACTTACACGTTTCCTCTATGGTCACGTGGTCTACTTAATTCAATAATGGGATCACCTGTGTTTGCTCACTGGCGATCTATGTTCAAACTCAAGTGCCGACAGCAACACTTTATTCCTATATAAAACCTTCTTTGGATTTTTTAACACAGAAGTGTTTAAATTACACATCACGTGGGAATTTCAAATCCATTAAACGAAATTTCAAATGACAGGTGAAATTCATTTAGTATTTGCGATGTCATCAATTCCATAGAACAATTTTTCAAGCCAGCAAACATAAAATATTCAGATCTTTATTTCTAATAGTACGAGCAGTTAGTTCATCAAAGGAAACTTTTACGACAGACCGATGGAAAGATCCAATAAAAAGGGGAAAGATGGGTTGGTACAATGCGAATGAAAAGCCTCGATCACACGTCGACATTGAATGTGCAGACTCTCAATGTTTCTATCGCCGAATATGAAAAGCTCGTGCGATCGACCTGTGAGTTAAACATTCGTTCAGGTCTCTATTTTTCCTCTTCACGCTGCTTACTTTAATGATCGTCGAGTGTAATGATCTAAGCATTGCGCTAAAAAAAGCAAAAATAAGATGAATTAAAACCTAGAATCCTATACAACATTGTCAGCTTCGTGGTGTCAGACTTTCTAACAAGGTTCTATTCTCCAAAGAGAAACTGATTTCAATATTCCTTGGATACGCATTCCTTAATTTTGATTTGTAAATAAAGAGGGATGCTTATTCGAACACTTGTACCCACTAAAATACTCCTTATAGTAGTATTTTTATTTTTTTACAATAAGGTTCACTCTGTACAAGGCCCGGGGTCACTCTAGGTAGAAGGTTACGTTAAGGGGTACTTTATATGAGAGGGAAGATAACAGTTAATCTAGACTTGAACAGGTTAAGATTGTAGTGGAATACAGAGGGAATATGGTGGTTCGCTAACTGGCATGGCGGATTCTAGCCGTGAATGTTAGATATGGCGGAACCAAGAAATGTAGCTCGTCCGAGCACTTTCCATGGAAGTAGCGATAGAACAATGAGAGACTCGCCACATACCGCCTGTGTGAGAGAGAGGTTGGAGGGTGGAAAATAATTCTTCTCCAACAAGGACTCGGAGACGCTTTTAAACTCAAGACTGGAAAGTGAGGACCGGACAGCACTCGCCCGAATTGAACACATGTACACATCAACTGCTCCAGACCAGCTGCAATCTTCAGCTAAGTGTCGTGTTTCAACAAAGTTTTGGCCCATTAAGCTCAGTACCTCTCCACACGGTGGGCCCGCAACAACTGGATAATGTTACGTTGCAACCGGTCAGTTAGTTGGACGCGATACGAATTTCTGGGTAATCCAAGCACTGCTTTCCACCACTTTCTCGACGCATGTCTTTATTACTTTATTCGGCTTTTGGATACCAGCACACTTGAGGAATCTTTTTAAGGAAATAGCAGGATATCCTCTACAGCCAACCTCAAACGACACCAGGGTGCAGCCGTATCCCTTCTCATGGACTTCAGCCACTAGTTCCTCATACCGAAGCAGCTTTCTCTCATGAGCCTTTTAAATCCCTTCCTTCCATGCCACCGTCAGCTCGCCAAGCAACAGATATTTCTTCTCGCTATCAATTAACACTAGATCTGGTCTCAGACCAGACACAATAACCTCCACTGGCAGTGTAGCATCAACCAATATCGTCCACTTTCTTGAGTCCTCCGACCTGGTCTTCTGCTTTGTATCAGTCACACCTTGGTTCAGGAAGGCAATTCTTCGCAGGTCCGACGAAGGTATACTAGCACTTCTCGAAGCTGCTACCACAACCTCCAGGATCAAGTTATGTCTAAAGGTGTACCAGCCATTCTGTATTGCTTTCGGGCAGGTTGACAGCATATGGCGCAGGTTTCCATATTCACCACACAATCGGCAGGAGGGTGACTCCTGCATTCCCCATCTCAAATTTGCCGGTGATGCCACCACATCATATGCTGCTTGAATGGGGAACTTTAAATGTCCCGCGCTAAGATGCTACCAATCAGACCTACTGATTTGAACACCACCAATACCCCACCACCAGTATGTATGGAGAAAGAGAGTGAGAGAAACATAGAAGGGTGATGAAAGAAATTCGAGAGATAAAAAAAAACGAAAATAATAATATTCATCATAAGTGTAATACTATTGTATATTAGTAGGTATTTTGATCATAAGGAAAGAATGATGAAAAAGATGTTAAAAATCGGAATTTTCGGACACGCCTGTATCCTTTCTTAACGACAAATAAAAAAAAAGAACTGGGACTTGGGGGGTGAGGTGGATTATTATGACGATTATTAGTCTTATTATCAATATTGTTATTTTTATTGTCTTTTTTAGTAACTCGAATGTCTTTCAAAGGCCTACTATATTCTATATATTATAAGAATTGTGAATTTGGGCAGCAATCCCTCTTTCATACAAGTTTCATTAAAAACCACTGACAAGATACTGCGATTATTTAATTTTTCGAATGTTCTATATGCCAGAGCGCTTTCGGCTATACTTTTATACATATTATGGGGCAATATTTCTTATATATATATAGCCATCCATAGACACTTTTTTGCTGTGTCACAACTCCTCAGTGTGGGTAGACGTCCAATTGCTTCATGCTGGGATCAAAACCCGATGGATTTGGCATCAGTCAGATATCATAACACACGGCAGAAAGGAAAGGAGTTTTTCCCTCTATATGAAATACGCCAAGTAATATATATATATATATATATATATATATATATATATATATATATATATATATATATATATATATATGTGTGTGTGTGTGTGTGTGTGTGTGTGTGTGTGTGTGTGTGTGTGTATATATATATATTAAAACACACTTGTGTGCATTTATACACAGTAACTCGGACTTTACAGGTTCGATTCCTGGCGGTGAACGCATATTTTCTACGAAATTTCTCGGACATTTAAGGCCGGTAAATGTAATTAATACTGTTTAATTAAAAAAAATGGAGCCTTTACTTAAATTATATCTATAAAAATGACGTATAAACAGAGAATATATTAAATAATTGTCACCAGTAGCATGATCGAAGTTTCATACACCTGAAGATTGCGTGGTGCATAAAACTCCAAGTCATACTACTATTGACGGAAAAATGTATATTAATACATCGTTTGGAGCTCTGTTATAATTCATCGAACAATCTTTTATTAACACCACCCCTCACTGTGCCATATATCTTATTGAATGCACATTTTATCTGAGAATCAATTTTCTCATATTATGCATGAAAATGTAAAACTTATTTTTTTTACTGAAAGAAAGATTTTCTCTTTCACTTTGAGTAATGTCTGTAGTTTATATCTTTGAAACATTCAAAGAAATGAATTATAGCGAAATACTACTACTACTACTAATAGTAATAATAATAACACCAAAAATCATCTGAAAAAATAATCCTGTTCATAATCGTATTATAGTCCATAATAACATTATACAAAGCTTTCTCTTTCTAGGAAAGCAATAAAAATTTTGTCTTTTTTAAGACTCAAAAGCAATAATTTGCAAAAGTTGGGAACAAAATTTTTATGAAAATATAAATGAATTCTTGTATAAAAACTCGTGCATCATTCGACTCCTCAAAAAAGTCTAACGATTACAATTGTATATTTTGTATTTTTAGTATTCTGGAATCTATTTTAAGCAAATTTCATATATAAGCTAATTCAACACAAGAGCTTCATTTTGAAAAATTTCGTAGCATATATTATAAGCGTAGATAGTTGTGAAACAAGGTCATAATAGTTTAAATTTTGGGAGAAAAAAATCATTCTGAATTTCTTGCAAGCGTAATACGATAAAACTTGCTCTACACGGCTACGTTAGATATTTGAATATTTTCGAATCAAGCAAACTTTGACACAAGACCTCCAGTGAATAATCAATCCATTGTAAATGGATTGTAAGTCGAACAGACTGATTTTGTTTTGCGGTGTATCAACATCTCTATTCAATACGGAAAATGTAAATATTTTGAGCACAATTTTATGGCTTCAACTAAATATATTTTGAGCACAATTTTATGGCTTCAACTAAATATATTTTGAACACAATTGTATGCTTTCAACTACAGACACATATGTATTGTTGGAAAAAATTTTATATGAATTGGTATTTTGATACTTTTATAGTGTTTTGTTTTTGTTTGTTTCACTATTTGCCCATTTGCCCGTGACAAGTTGGACCTGGGAACAACAGCAGTTAAGAGGTGATTCCAAGTTCCTCAAAACCTCCAATCTCCTGATCAGAGGCCTTGCTGCCGGATGTATTTTATCGTCAGACCCTGGACTACTTAGTAGAAGACACTGATCCTCACAGTACAAGTATTTTTCCTATTTGATATTCCTTCTCCTTTGTGTCATTACATTTCTCTGTAGGATATAGTGCCACCGCCTCAAGAATCTAGGGTGTAGCTGTTGTAGTTTCTGTAGAAATAGGTTCTTTAAGGGGTGAGGTCACCAGCTTCACCTTTCAACGTTAATGTCATTCTCATCATTTTCATTCTTTCTTAGTCCTGTGAATGATTTTCACCTTTTTAAGCCAAAACCAACATTGAGGTGGGCTATTACAAATTCTTCTACGAGTAATTCTTTTTATCATCTGAAGTTTTTCGCTGTATGTAATTAAATATTAAACGATTAACCTTTTGAATACATTTTCACTAGTCCCTACATTTACTTAGGTGCTTATGTATGTATGTATGTATGTATGTATGGATGCTAATCTTTTTAGTCCTTCCCCGTGGAGTATAGGACCATTGCCTCACCACTGAAGGCATTGATGCTGTGGTTTCTGCAGGAAGTGAATTTTTGCGCGGTGGAGTTGTGTTACGTTTCATGTCGTCTTTGGTTTCAATTTTCAGGCCGTAATCCTGCATCACCAACGGCATCAGGTCTAGGAGGAAGCGAGAGGGAGATATTTAAGAGAAGGCGTGCTAACCGGTTAGCACAGATCTCATAGCCACGCGCTGACTTGTCCCACTAAGGAAACTAGCTGCACCGAGGCATCTTGATCCTTCAAGTTCTTACAGCCGTCTGAGTGTCTTCTTGACTTTTTGCCCTTATATTGAAACTTAAACAAAGTCTGAAATCAAAGTCCACAGGGTAAAATTCCCAACATTCTGTTCCAGTCATCAGAATTCTAACTAGTAGGGTACTATTCTGGGCCATGCTACGTATTCGGTACTAGTTGTCAGCACTAAACCTAACCAGTTTTGAATTCAGAGCTGTCTTAAACTGTTTACCAACCAAGGCTAAAATTATATTAAACATTTAAAAAAAATATTTCTGGAAATATAATACCAGACTAACAATCTAACTTTCGTTTGAGGAAAGTTCAGTGTGGAATTTTAACAAATTTGAATAAGTGATAAGAATTGTTTCAAATTGTGTTCAAAGAATGGAACTTCGATGGTATAAGATAAAAGTAGTTTCTGTATTATGTTGGTCTAATTTTTAATAGAGGAAGAGATGGATTGTTGTATATATTATTTATAATTATGTCAATCGTTTTTCAAACTGGGACATTGGTGAATAGATTTTCAAAATCAAGTGAGGCTATGGTTTTATTGTAAGATTTTTTTGTCTTTAGGATTTGGATTAATTCAAGGGTTGATTTGACGTGGTATTTATTAGGGATGTATGGTGTAATAAGTTGGTTAATGATCTTGGTAAATTGATAAGCAGGAGTGGGGATTTGGAATATAATAGGACAGAGAGGATAGTTTGGTTTGTGTGTTTTTATCATAATTATAAAATTATATATATATATATATATATATATATATATATAATGAAATGGACAAAGTCCGACAATTATTTTAAGACATTTTTATGTTTATACATTCTTGTTTATAGATACAAATATTTAAGTAAATGCTCTGTTTTATAATAAACAGTATTAAACAACATTTACCGGCCCGAATGTCCGAGAAATTTGCATAGAAAATATTCGTCCTCCGACAGAATTCGAACCTGTATCCTATACGGAACCATCATTTAGCTTGACGTGCCTTTAATGAACCGTTACTTACTTCTTCCTTGACCTCTTCAAGTAAACATTTGGTGTAGTCAGCGATATTCAGGGTAGAATTTTCCTGCATCAACCACGTTCCATTTTCTGTACAGTTCCGATACGCGAAATCTGGAGATGGGAAAATATTAGAAATATTTAATTTCAGATTTTATCAAACTATAACGTCAAGACGAAGTCACACCTGTTTCTATGAGACAAAAAGCGAATTGAATATAGTAGAAACATAAGTCAATTAACGAATGAAGCATTACTTGAGGGACCACTTAAAGTTTTTAAGGATTATATATATATATATATATATATATATATATATATATATATAGTTATAAGGTATGCTATATGTTATGGTCCGGTTCCTTGTACCACGGTGACAGTCCAAGGTAGAACCAATAAAGAAGAACGCGAACACAGGTATGGAATAACACAGATATATTACAAACAGGAATATATACAGAGAAGTAGAAGTGTTAATATGAACAATCAGGTTTAGTAGAGAGAACAATGTAGTCTCGACCAGTATCACTATTCCAATGTCTTGTAGTAATCGTCTGAACGCGACTCTGTTTCGGACTGCTTCTGACTCGACTCTTGACTCGACTTGAATTACTGACTATATATTTAGTCACCCCCACCCACGTGGGCATCATGTGGCACAAGACCGGTTTAACGTGGGACCTCCGAGCCCGTGGGCTCGGCCAAAAATATGCCCATTGAACCCGTATAAACCGGTTCAGGGCCGGTCTACCTCTCCGAAGGAGACTCCGCCCTTCGGCGTAGCCTCCTTCGGGTTCCTCCCGTCCGTAGGATGAGAGTATAACCGAACAGTCGATCAAAACTTGAACGACTGACGATATTCAGTCACCCCCCCCCACAAGGGCGTCATGTGGCACAAGGCCTTTTTAACGTGGGCATTCCGAGCCCGTGGGCTCGACCAAAAAATATGCCCATTGAACCCGTATAAACGGGTTCAGGGCCGGTCTACCTCTCCGAAGGAGACTCCGCCCTTCGGCGAAGCCTCCTTCGGGTTTCTCCCGTCCGTAGGATGAGAGTATAACCGGACAGTCGGTCAGAAAGTGAACGACTGACGATATTCAGTCACGCCACCGCTGGGGCGTCATGTGGCACAAGGCCGTTTTTAATGTGGGATCTCCGAGCCCGTGGGCTCGGCCCCAAAATATGCCCATTGAATCCGTATAAACGGGTTCAGGGCCGGTTTACCTCCTCGAAGGAGACTCCGCCCTTCGGCGTAGCCTCCTTCGGGTTCTTCCCGTCCGTAGGAAGAGAGTACAACCGATCAGCCGGTCAGAAAGTGAACGACTGACGATATTCAGTCACGCCACCGCTGGGGCGTCATGTGGCACAAGGCCGTTTTTAATGTGGGATCTCCGAGCCCGTGGGCTCGGCCCCAAAATATGCCCATTGAATCCGTATAAACGGGTTCAGGGCCGGTTTACCTCCTCGAAGGAGACTCCGCCCTTCGGCGTAGCCTCCTTCGGGTTCCTCCCGTCCGTAGGAAGAGAGTACAACCGATCAGCCGGTCAGAAAGTGAACGACTGACGATATTCAGACCCCCCCCCCATGAGGGCGTCATGTGGCACAAGGACTTTTTAACGTGGGTATTCCGAGCCCGTGGGCTCGGCCAAAAAATAGCCCATTGAACCCGCATAAACCGGTTCAGGGCCGGTCTACCTCCCCGAAGGAGACTCCGCCCTTCGGCGTAGCCTCCTTCGGGTTTCTCCCGTCCGTAGGATGAGAGTATAACCGGACAGTCGGTCAGAAAGTGAACGACTGACGATATTCAGTCACCCCCCACAACGAGGGTGTCATGTGGCACAAGGCCTTTTTAACGTGGGCTCGGGCAAAAATATGCCCATTGAACCCGTATGTAACGGGTTCAGGGCCGGTCTACCTCCCCGAAGGAGACTCCGCCCTTCAGCGTAGCCTCCTTCGGGTTCCTCCCGTCCGTAGGAAGAGAGTACAACCGATCAGCCGGTCAGAAAGTGAACGACTGACTCTTTGCCTAGACCTGAGGCGTAGTATTTATTAAGTATGGAATAGTCCATTATTATTATTATTATTATGTGTAAGATCCCATAACACTATATTTATGGGAAAAGTGCTCAATATCAGAGATAGAGCGCATGGCTTAAAGATTGCATTCAAGCTTGAAACAGACTGTTGCTGTTGACCTCAATGTACACTTTTCTATATATCACACAATAGGAATTAAGATACCATTATGTAAATGATCAATTACAGGATTTTTCAGACACTCAATGGATGTTCCCGTAAATTTAATTTTACGTGGTGAAAATTACCATTTACATAATGGTGTCTTAATTCAGATCGTATGAAATATATTGCTCTGTTTATTATAAAAACATTTAGCTCTATGTGTGAATCACTTTTAATATTGTGTTAATAGGATTCACTCAGATTATATACTAACGGATTACTACTTTATATATATATATATATATATTACTTAAGCGTTATTTTTAGTGGATACTCGTATTTGAGTAGACGATACGTTTATTTATTAAGCACTATATTTATTTTCGTCTACCGAATTGAATATTTGAGAAATCTTAAAGAAAATTATCGCTCTCCGACAGGATGTGAACCTGCGTTCCCCTAGAGGAAATCCTTATTAGATCTGACGTGGTTTGACTTTACGGCTATAGAATGCGTCGATGACCAAGAAAAATTGAATAGTGCCCTTAAACACAGGCTCAAGAAACAGACATATCTGCTCAGCTTCGTATTCTAATCTAAACAAAGCAATGTAAAGAAAGGAACGGATTTTCTCGAATATTCAGGCCGGCTGACGAGAATTAAAAAGAAATGGTGTTTCATTAATAAACGGAGCGTCTAATCAAATAAGAGTACCCAGAAAAAGAAAGTGTAATTAATAAAAATCTCTCGGATTAATAAACAAATGATCCATTCTTTTCTTAATATATATATATATATATATATATATATATATATATATATATATATATATATATATAAGGATATTAAAACAAGAACATGTTAAAATTCGCTACACAATTGCGATCGTGTTTCAACGCATATCAATGCATCTCTTGAGGCGATTGTTAATTGCTGGTGAGTGAGCTATCAATTTAATTTCAAAAGAAAAATACCTCTTTTTTTGAGAAAAAATTAAAAAATAGGCTTGAAATCGAATATGACCTACGTCAAATTCAAACTAAGCGAAAAAGAAAATTTTTTTTAGAAATGAGTCATTACAGGAAGTTGTCTGTAAACATATTCCATACATTAGATTAAAAAGCATTATCAAATTTCAAAGTTTAACTAAATTATAAGGTAAAAGGTAGACTATGTCTACAATTTATCATTAACTCACTCCTCTGATATAATAAGGAGTTTTTATCAGAAAATCTGATAATTTCCAATTTTTCATGTAAACACAGAAAACATGGTTCATGTCCTAGATATTTTTGCAATTTTCCAATTCACCTTAGGAGTTTTATTAGCATCTTTTAAATCCCAAAATATTTAGAAAGCGATGGATTATTTCTATAAGTACTATTGGTGAAGAACATGATATGTTGATACCACCTAGTTTTAAAAGAATTCTTAATACTACCATTATAGAATTCTTCAACAGTCGGATTCTCTATTGTAGAAATAGTACTTAGATAAACATTGGGCATTGGTCAGAATTCTTACAATTACATTGGTTAGTATTTATCTATAGTATTTATCAATAGTATTTATCTTGGAACTTGCATTACGGCCCAAATTTTCAAATTGGTTTAACATTGTATAACTTTATAATCTTCAAGATTATTGGTGCAGCTATAACTTAGTTTTAATGTGTTTTTGTAAAATATTTTACTAAGAGGGTTACTTTTAGGGAAATGTTTATCAGTTAAATGGAGGAACTTCTGGCTCAACTTAATACTGGCCAATTGGTTAAATGGGGAGGGGGTGTACTAAATGATCTTTCTATTTTTATTTATTTTGTTGAGACCACTATCATATTTTCTATACTTGATTTCAGCGTACTTGTAATAACTATTCTTTAAAACACCGCTATATTTACCAAACACATCTTTGTCAGATAAGTGATTGTTAATCCTATGTTCTACAGAAGAAGGAATGTGTTTGATTATATATGGAGGGTGGTTAGAATTAGACTAAATATAAATTGGGTTGACATTATTTTTCATATGAGGTTACAACATTAACGAGATCTGACGTAACATCAAGAAAATCTACTTATCTAACATTAGGAGATATGTTAACCTTAGGATTTAAGCTTTTTTAATTCTCCATGAATCATTTTTCTTAATTTATCAAGCTTAATTTTAGATTTTTTTATTTAATATTTCGTTCTACTCTGTATTGTGCCATCGTTTAAATTGAGTGTTACGAACGTCGGAATTGTATTCTATTCGTTCTTATCTTACCTGTATATATATATATATATATATATATATATATATATATATATATATATATAAAGAATACCCGCTCGGCACGGTGGCTAGGATCAAAGTGTAGTATCTGCGCTTTGTGAGCTGCCGGGTCGGGTGTCTGTCGAACTCTCTGCTTGCAGAGAGGAACCCGGACGAAGCTCCGCCGAAGGGTAGGGTTTCGTTGGGGGAGGTTGACGGAACTGGCCCGCCTCGGCGGGTTTGGATGGTTATTTATTTTTGGCTGGGCCTACGGGCTCAGAGATACCCACATTAAAAAGGCCTTGTGCCACATTCGATCCCCGTGGGTGGATTGATAAATACCATATATATATATATATATATATATATATATATATATATATATATATATCTGTGTTTGTGTGTGTGTGTATATATATATATATATATATATATATATAATGGCCGGTTATCTTTTTCTGTTTGCTACGGCGGATAGCACACTGTCGCGGACATCTGATCAAGCACATTTTTGTTTGTTCAACACGCACAAAGAACTTGTGCGTTATACTGCGCAGCTACGCTCATCAGATTTTGTTACAATTTCTGGGGGAGAGCGCACTGCCCATTATGGCCAGCAGTTTGAACAACGCCAGTACACTCATCAGAACCTTGGTCACGATGAATTGTTACTTCATAGTAGTACAACCGTTGACGGCCCGAGAATAGTTCCGCTTATCCAGTTTCACTCACAAGGTTTGGGTCAATAAGTGGGGTAGGGGTTTTCAGACATTTTCCTAAGGTGCCGCATAGTGTGATGAAGAAGTCACTTTCCTGATAAATCGGCCATATATATATATATATATATATATATATATATATATATACATACTGTACGCCCTGGCTTTCTTCAGGTGATATAAGATAGAATTTCGAACGGAATCCTTTATTTACTCCACTGGCGTAGATTGTTCTAGCTCCACGTGCCACGCCTCTTCAGGATATCTCAGTTTCAGTTATTTCCATTGAGTAACTCACCTCTCCAAGTTTTTGTTCACCTCTGCCGTGGCTAGGTATTGAACTCACAAGTCTTTGGGTCAAGTTACTGGATTACTCCAACAAACGCGTTTATCCACTGGGGCATGTATCCAAAGCGTTGTAAGTTCAATATCTAGCCACAGCATCATATTATATCTGCTATTCTCACCTTTCCTCCCCCACCCCTTACTCTTAAAAGCTTGGAAATGCTGTGCCTAAACCCTTGACCATTGTCGAAAAGAAATTTTTCAGATCTAGCCATTACCTCAACGATCCTTCACGAAACTGCAATGAACAACCAGGTATTGTCTTATTCCGACACCTTTTTACCCTTATGTATTTTTTATTTTCTATTTATTTTCTTTAATACGATTTATTTAATAAAATTTTTCGAATATTTAGGCCGGTAGACGATAAAATATATACTGTTTATAAATTAAACCAGAGCATCTAATCAAATATGGGTGTGCACTAAAAATAACGTTTAAGGGATAAAAATCTATCGGATTAATAAATAAAACATTTACTACACCTACCCTGACTCCATCATAAAAAAAATCAGGATGTCGAATTAGTAAACATTAAAATTTATTATTGCTTCAATTCTGACAAGATTCATGCTGCTCCAAAAAGGATTTTTTTTTTTACTGGTGTAAAGTTCAATCTATTACCTCAAATATACATCCGGTTCATACAGGTCAATCTTTTACCTCAAATATACAACCGGTTTATACAGGTCAATCTATGACCACAAATTAAATCCGTTTTTTTTTACAGGTCAATTTATTACCTCAAAATACTTCCGGTTCATATAGTTTATCAGACAAAAGAACCAGGTTATTTCCCCACAAACAAATATAAGAATATTTGCATAGTTTTCTTATAGCGTAGTTTTCTTATGACATATTTTTTTAAAGAACCTTTTCAGTACCCTATATATGTTAATAGTAATGGTAAAAGTCGTTTACTTATAAGGAAACATTCGGTATTCACTGACCGTGCAGCCAATACTTTTCTCCGTTGAAATGTTAAAAAAAATCTTTTTCTTAAAACAATTTGTTAGAAAAATAGCTTTCACAAGTTCTGTAGCTATTATCGAACTTTTCGCTTTTGCTAGGAGTTTCCTTCCAAACCTTTTGTTTGAAGTAGTATTGAATATCAACATTTTGATTATGTTATTATATTAAAATTATATATATATATATATATATATATATATATATATATAGATAGATAGATAGATGGAGGGAGGGAGGGAGGGCTTGGGAGAAAGGATAGTAAAAGAAAAGGGCTGAATCGAATAAACAAGAAAATAGTAAAAAAAAAAGAAAAAGCAGTTAGCCGTTTTTCCTCTGTTGATTTTCTAACTGTTCCTAAATTTATTGGGTTGTTCACACAATATAAATGTTTGTCATCGATTGTCTCCGAAGAGCGAGGATCGAAAACCGATTGGCCGCTTTTTGTTGTTATTTTCTTGCATATTGTTGTTATTTTCACGATTCACCAGTTTAAGGTAATTCATTTTATTTTCTTTGCTCTCGATCCCTTGTTAGTTTGTTTCGTATATACAATTCTAATCTCCTTTTAATAGCTTTAACAGACTCACACACACACACACATATATATATATATTATGAAATGGACTAAGTCCAACAATTATTTTAATATATATTCTGTTTATACGTTATTTTTTATAAATACAAATATTTCAGTAAATGCTCTGTTTATAATAAACAGTATATACAGAGTGAACCAAAAGTAGGTGGACAGTGGGTAGAATAGGGTTTGTGTTACGGTTATATTATTAATGTGTATTTGTGTGATATTATATTAAATTGATAAATAAATTTATTTAAATTTAATCATTTTTTTTCTTTTCAGATAGCACAGAGAAGACATAATGGCAAATAATCTAAATACTGATGCAAGGAAATGGCTGTTAAAAGTGTATTGAAAGTCTCAAAATGGTTGTTAAAAGAGCATTGGAAATCTTAAAATGGTTGTTAAAAGAGCATTGGAAATCTTAAAATGGTTGTTAAAAGAGTATTGGAAATCTCAAAATGGTTAAAAGAGTATTGGAAATCTTAAAATGGTTGTTAAAAGTGCATTGGAAATCTCAAAATGGTTGTTAAAAGTGCAATGGAAATCTTAAAATGGTTGTTAAAAGAGCAATGGAAATCTCAAAATGGTTGTTAAAAGTGCATTGGAAATCTTAAAATGGTTGTTAAAAGAGCATTGGAAATCTTAAAATGGTTGTTAAAAGAGCATTGGAAATCTCAAAATGGTTGTTAAAAGAGCATTGGAAATCTCAAAATGGTTGTTTAAAGAACATTGGAAATCTCAAAATGGTTGTTAAAAGTGCAATGGAAATCTTAAAATGGTTGTTAAAAGTGCAATGGAAATCTTAAAATGGTTGTTAAAAGAGTATTGGAAATCTTAAAATGGTTGTTAAAAAGTATTAGAAATCTCAAAATGGTTGTTAAAATAGCATTGGAAATCTTAAAATGGTTGCTAAAAGAGTATTGGAAATCTTAAAATTGTTGTTAAAAGAGTATTGGAAGTCTCAAAATCGCTTACAGTTCATTTCCTTGTTACTTGCAATGCATTTTTACTGTAGGATCTTTTACAATACTTTTCTATATGTAAAATTATTTGCAATCTGTCACATTAAGAAACATAACATTTAGTGTAGAACATAAGAAAATTGAACACGGAATGGGCTGCACCAGTGATAGTTTTTGTCTAACACCACAAGATACTACCAAACTAAAATATTAACCTGAAATATCGAGTCATGTACTTAGAAGATCGAAACTTTCATGCGGATGTCATGTATGGTGGCAAACCAGTTCAGAAATATCTAAACTGTCAGTCCCGGTCTCTTGCTTTCCAGTCAAATTTGATACTCAAAAATTTAAATGCAATGTCAATGTTTATCTTCTATCTTTTTAATACATGTTCCTTAATTGTTCTCTTTTCCTAATGTTTTCTTTTTCTCATATTCTCTCACACTCAGTCTTAGTGGCTTTATTGCCTTGTTGGGTTGAAATGATTAAAAAGTTATGTATATAACCGTTTTCTCAAAAAGGCCACTTATACTTAATACCAGAAAGCGACAGTTGAACTTTCTAGGCTACATAATAAGGAAAAACGACTTGGAAAATCTGGCACTCACAGGATATATTAAAGACAAGAGGAACAGAGGAAAGTAATGTATAACTCATCGAACGTGCTTGTGTAAATGGTTGGCAGAACCGGGATGAGGAAACATAGTGAAAAGATAAAATTTTAATAAGAGCTACCAAGAATAGTGTTGTGATCAAGTAAATGGTTAGAGAAATAACAAAACGAGTGTTACAGATATATCCTATATTAAACAGTAAGTACAACAGAAGAGTATTACACGACTAGCGAGTGTGTGTCGGTTGACACCAGCGTTAAATCTATTTGACTGTTAATATTTAACAGCCCCCGCCACGAGGGGTGTATGTGGCACAAGGCCGAGTTTACGTGGTTTCTCCGAGCCCGTAGGCTCGGCCAAAAATATTCCCTTAGAACCCGCCTAAACAGGTTCAGGGCCTGTCTACCTGCCCGGCAAAACCTCGTTCGGGTTCCTCACTGTTCAAGGCAGAGAGTAATGAACAATTTATTCGACTGTTCCCCAAAGGCCTTCTCTCCTATTAATCTTATAATAGGCGGAATAGTCCAAGATAGACTCTTCAGAGGGAGGACACCAGAACAGATAGTAAAGTGTGGAGAGCTATAAACCTTCACGTCATGCAAAGACGCAGAACGTAGAAGACACAACCTTCAGAAATAAGTCATTTTTGGCTGAGCCTAGTATATATTTTTCTACAAGCTTATAGCTTACCTTAGTCGTCAATAACTATTCTTGTTAAGTACATTGTAAAATGTTGATCGCTATATATTTTATAAAATGGATGTTCAGTATTACACGAATCACTTCTACGTTGACGTGTCTAAATAGCTGTTCGTATTTTGTACCGATAAGTTAATTCACTGTTGCACTTGTAATTCTAATGACAGTTTATTGAAATCTATTGCTAGAAAATCTGTTCTCCAATTAACACCGTTTGACCGAGATTTGACAGTAGCCTGAGTAGAACGATAATCCCATTAAATCGCTATTCTCATACTCGCAGTTAACCGGGGAATCGACTATTGGAAGGGCGCGATCTATCTTCTCCAGATGTCGGAACTGACCACGATTAACAGACAGAAATGGCAGCATAGCGCAGCTGCAATCCATCAACGATGACATTCAATTTGTCACATGACCTCGTCTCTTTCACCTTGTTTCGTTTTTACCGTTTCTCTCTTTGGTTTTTATGCAACCATTTTCTTAGTGTCCACCGTTTCAGAATATCTTTCTCCACGAATCGTTTTCTCTCGACTGTTTTTGCTCACTCTCTCCCTCACTTTCTTTTTTCTTTATCCTTTTCTTTCTCGCTTAATTCAACTTTAATACCCCCCCTTTCTTATCACCAAGCGCTTCTTTTTCACTCTTTCATGCTTCTTTTCTCTGTCTATTTCTCTATTTTTGTCCATTCTCTCTCTCTCTCTTTCTCTGTGATTCTTTTTCTTTTCATTCTCCTTTTCTTCCCTTTCTTTCTCTTTTCGGTTTCTTTTATGCCTGACTCAAGATTGACCCCTTCCTTTCTCCCCATTCAATACTCCCTTATCTTTCTCTCTTGCTTCCTCTCTCTCTTGTTCTCTCACGTTTTATCTCTTGTCTGTCTCTTTTCTTTTCCTCTTTCTTGTCTGTTTCTCTTCTTTAACTTTTCTGATAATTTTTCGGCCTTTTTCTCCTCTATTGTACGATCACCGACGTTAAGCAAACAAAATAATTCTTACAATCTAGAAATAATTTCTGGATTTAAATAACCCGCAAAGGGTTGGTAAACTGTAAAAAACGAATCAAACAATCAATTTCTCTCTTCCTTTTCTCTTTTGTTTTCTTTTCTCTTTATATTTTTTGCCTAATTATAGCACTTAATTTCTCACCATCCAATGCTCTTTTTTCTTTCTCTATTGCTCTCTCACACTCTCCTTCTTCCCCCCCTCTCTTTCTCTCTCACTATTTCCTTTTCTTGATGTTTGATGATATTTTTGCTCCTTTGTTATTGCCTGCTTTTTCTTCTATGTGACGTTGGCGATCTTGGCTCTCCACAATTTCCTGTCTTTTGTAGTTTTTAGTAAATTTTATCATTTTGTTATCCCTCTTAAACCTTGTTCTGCCATCCATTTATTCAAAGCTCGCTAATTAGGTTAGGCATTGTTTTCCTCCGTCCCTCTTGCATTCAGCATATCCTACGAGTGTCTAATTTTCCAAGCCCTCTTTCCTCTTTAGGTGCCCTAGAAATTTAAAATATTTCTTTCTGATTCTAAGTGTCCGTTTTATTTACATTTTCTTTGAAAATTTGTCATTTATTACATGTTCAGTCCATAGTATTCTCAACATCCTTCTGTCGACCACATTTCTGTTGTTTCAAGTCTCTTCTTCATCTGTGAGGAGATTGTTCAGCATTCACTGCCATATAGAAGGACTGATATTACATAACAGTTCAGTAGACCTTTCTTTGCTTCGAACGAAGTTTTTCTCTTTCTTAATACTTTGCTTAGCTTTTTTCGGTATTTCAATGTACTTTCAGATTTCGGTGTCGCCCTTCCCGCATTTCCAATAAAACACTCCCCAGATATTTAAATTATTGTACTTGCTTCGGTATCTCCAATTTGTAATTTTAATGTTGGGCTGTTCTTTTTGCTGACAACCATTCATTCTGTCTTCTTGCGATTTGTATATTTATCAGTTTTTCTGTCTGTCACTTTCGTTTCTTCTTTATTCCTTTTCCCTTTAGTATTTGCTAATCCTAAACTTTTTCGGCCTTCTACTAGGGTTCTTTTCTTTCTATGATTTTCTCTTTATTTCTGGTGTGCAGCATTTGTGTGCACTTTCGGCGTATGATTTGATCAGGAAAACTCACAGGTAAACAATACTTAATAATCAAAAAGTAATACTGTCTCTAAATACTCTTAGATTTACAATAGATTTGAGAACCCATAAAATTCGTTCTAAGTTTATAGCGAATTTGCATTAGTAGTTTGCGCCAAAATAATTTACAAAAATTGCTTTTCAATATATGACAATTTAATGTATCAGTGATATTTTTTTTAAATTGTTAAAATTGGCGAAATTTTATTTATTTATTATGAGAGCTGAGAAAAATATCAGCATAACAGCAGGTCACGTCACCGATTAGAGTCATACGGGAACCACATGCACTCAATTCATAACAGCAGTCATGTGTAAGGGGCAAGATAGCACAAACGCATTATATATATATATATATATATATATATATATATATGAAAAAATATAGTTTTAATGCATGCTATATTTATGAGTTAAAATGTACAGTATATGGTACTGCGTATTAGCATGCACATAAGCAATTATGACGATTGTGTATAGGCATGAAACAGACGTTGACATCAATGTATATATACATATATATATATATATACACACATTATATATATATACATATATATACATGCACACATATATACACATACATGTATATGTATTCACATATATATATGCATATACATATATGCATATACACACATATACATAAATATATGCATATATACATACATATACATACATATATGCATATATATACATATATGCATATATATACATATATACATATACATACATATATGCATATATATATACATATATACATACATATACATACATATATGCATATATATATATACATACATATACATATATACATACGTATACATATGCATACATATATACTTACATATATACTTACATATATATATATATATATATACATATATATGCATAAAAGAATAAGAGGTGTAGTTATCTATTTTTCAAGGTTATTTGCGCATAAGAGAATGTAATGAACTCGACTGAATTTCGAACTCGTGTATATTGATTTCTCTTCCGTGCCGTTATCTTCTACACCAACCGCACATCATTATTATTGTCATATTTTTATATAAGGTTTATCTAGCAATTCCAACAATTCTTTGTGGCGTTGCTAACATGGCCAGAATTTGACTTCGGCTCGCTGATGTTAGTCTTCGCGCTGATAGCCATTACACTATGCCCGCATCAGTATATTCTCAGCTTCTCGAAGGTTTTACTAAAGCATTAATTGTTGTCGCTACTAGCACACATTATTAACAACCACAATTTCAGCAATAAATCTCTGGCTCGGAAGGTAACTTTCAATAGTAGAATCACGAGGTAATAACAAATAAGTATAATATATATATATATATATATATATATATATGTGTGTGTGTGTGTGTGTTTGTGTGTGCGTGTGCGTGAAAATATATAGAAAATAGGAAAGAACGGGTTAGGTTAGTAATCCAAAGTTCTTTAGTATTTTAGTTATTATTTTTAAAAAATAGTGCTCGATACAAAAGTAGAGCATAAAGAGAAGCTGCACATTATCAAGTTTCTAAATAATAAAAATCTATTAAACAATAGACATGAGTTAACGGTTTTTTGCCGACATCATCAAATTCACGCATTGAACAATTTAGCTTAAAAACTAACATACAATAAATTAACTTTTATAATCCATGGCCCCAATAAAAAGTTTTAACACCCTACAAAAAATGATAGCCCTTTATGAAGTCGTCAAATAACAAAAGTTACGAATGTTTTTTATATACACAAAACCCTTTCATAAAGAAATAAAATAAAAAAAATAAATCTCCATAGCCAAGTAAAATTGACTGATTGAAAACATCTCCCGCTTTAAATTCAGACACCCCTACCTTACCCTGACTTGACATCTATGAAAGTAACTATGTTGATACATATCCTTAGCAGACAACAGCCCTACCTATTTCAAAAATTCACCATGGCTGTCACCATAGGAATTTTTGATTCCTATTAAAACACGTAAATTTCAGAAATAAGTTATTCCAAAAAAAATTTCGCTTGAAGATGAAACAGAGCTCACTTTAACTCAATTTAATTCTAATAATTATATTGAATTTTTCGGCTCTTGTTTTTGAAACATGAGACCTCTTATGTAGCGTGTTGGAATCATATTTTTAAATATATAATTATATATATATATATATATCGCTACAGAAACACGATTGAATTTATTCTGTTTCATCAGAGGATATGACACCCACGTGGCGAGTTTGGAAACGAAGCCACGTCTCTTCAAATGGCGACAGGCAGGTGAGGTATTGATTTTCAAACTCTTAGCAATTTCATCAATGTCTTCATCAGTCTTCATCGATGTCGAAAGTTCGCCCGGAGCGTGGTTGATCGTTTAGATTATTACAATCACGAATCCTGCAAACCACTTTTTGAACGTATCGAAGAGCTGGAGCACGATCCAAATAAACCTTCGCAGTTCCAACGCTTACTCCTTTCCGAAATTCATAAAACATAATATGGCGAAAGGCCATCTTTTCATCCGCCATCTTTAAGACATTTATTTGTGAACAATGCACCAACATTCAACAAAGTCTAACTAGCGACTGAGCGATGCAAGTTTTCAATCTATAACACACCAGAAATCAGCACCAAAACAAAAGTTAGTGTCAATTGCTGACATTTTATATTAACAATGAAAATCGGCCACGAACCTTTGCAATGGTCCGATAATATATTTCAATTTAATTAAACTCGAAAGTCTATTGTGCATAGGCTTGGTTTGTTTTGTTTTGCAGCCTATCAACCTCAATAAGTTATTTAATACCGACAAAATTTTTATTGCTGATAATATTTTTCCAAAAAAGTATTGCTGGTAATATTTTTGTTCCAAAATGTATTGCTGGTAATAATTTTCCCCCAAGAATATATTGCTGGTAATAATTTTATCCAAGAATGTATTGCTGGCAATAATTTTTCTTCAAAAATGTATTGTTTGCAATAATTTTTTTTACAAAAAAAATTGTTGGTATTAAGACCTAGTTTTACATTTTCGTAATGTTTTGGCCCCAGTTTAGGGGACCCTTAACAGGTGCTAACACCCCGGAACACCAGCAATTAAGAGGTGGTTCCACGCTCGTCAAAAACCTCCTGATCAGAGGCCTTGATGTTGGACGTAGTTTATTGTCTTACCCAGGATGCGGATGTAGTTTATCGTTATACCCAGGACCGGCATAGGCTTGAATTCGTTCTTACAAAACATTTAGTGGAAATAAACCCCGGTATTTCTGGCACGGTAACAGATGTACAAGCTTATATAAGTTCTTAGAAGTCTTTTGGTAGATATTGCGTTGCTAATCTGTTTAATTCTATTTCGAATCATATGTGTACTATTGGCTTATAACGGCGTTTCTTCGAATCTTTCACGTACAGTATCTCGTTCTTACGTTACTACAAGAGTTACTTTATGTTAATGATACAATCCGTTTCCCACTCGAGGCCACGTTTATGAACGCTCTGTGCTTCGATAAAATTTACGTCTCAATATCGAGAAATCAATTCGTCTCAGCTGACAAAGACAGGCTTCGCGTGCAAGTTGGAAGAAGATGAAAAGGAAAGGAAGAGATAGAGGAAGAAAATCAAAGATCACAAAATAAGGAGGAGGATTGTAAAAAGTAAAAGAATATTAAAGAGTAGATGAAAGAAAGAGTGGATGAAAAGAGGAAGAGAAGACAGGGCACGAAGTAAGAATACATCTGTTATGAAATGTCTATTTCCTTCTCAGTTGATCGGTAGTCGTTAATCTCGTGTATCGTATTCTATAGCATACTTCCTTGGCTTCGTGTGGGGTAGTTTGAAATCAATATTAGCTCAAGCCCTAGAAGACAATTCCCCAGGAAGTACTTATTCAGGTGTGGGCTGGGTTTATTGCCCGATGCCTGAGGCATCCCCTAAAGGGGAAGTGCCGAGGGGGCTTGGGCAATTTCTCCCCAGTATTACCGTTAAACCCACTTTAAACTAACCTTCGGTAGTGACGTGGGCACACGGAATAAAATACAGTATTCGATATCTACTTGCCGTCCCACGCATGCAAGATACGACACAAGGTCAGTTTAATATGGGGAGTACAAGCATGTGCACCCGAGCTAGGTTCACATATAGCCCTGTCCCCGCAAAAGTCGG
>OZ010584.1:37480841-37495841 GCA_963932145.1 Acanthosepion lycidas | reverse complement strand
TGACAATCATCTTGCTTCGTCTGACTATCATCTGTTCCCCAACATGAAAATGTTTTTATCTGGGATCCAGTACCACAGTGATGATGACGTCATATCCATTGTTGTTGACTTTTTTCACCAATAAGTTGAAAACTTCTTCACCAATTGGATCCAAGCAGTGCAACACCAATGAAAGAATTATGTGGACCACAGGGGGGGGGGTATGTTGAAAAACAAACCTCATTTTGTCATTATCCATATGACCAGCGTATGAACCTTTTATCTGGCTCTCGTGAATAACGTTTTAAGAAATAAAAATATGTAGGATTAAAAATATGAAATCCATTAATTCTTATATATATATATATATATATATATATATATATATATATATAGATAGATAGATAAATATAGATATAAACATAAAACATTAGGCAGCATATAATTTACATACAAAGAAATAATCACACATAGAATCAATCAGAAATATTAATGCGATTAATGGTGACATCCGTCACTAGAAACATAATATATGCATTAAAATACTGTTAATCCATAGAGTGAAGTGATCCTCGTCGAAACCATTGATGTCTGTAGTTTTCAGTTTATTTGATGTTAAAATGCTAGTACTTACGAATAGTCCTCTATTCATCATCAGGCATGTGTTTTTTTTCCTTATAAAATCAAAAACTTGAAGACGAAATACTTGTTTGTCGACCGAAAGATGTTTTGGGAATATCTGCTATTAATGACGGTTAGGAACAATTTCGGAACGTGCAAAGACGCAACGCTAAGTTTTTCAAAATTTTAAGTGAGAATTTTATTTAAATATTTCTTGTGATGTGTTAAATCCACGTATTCTATTTTTACAAGTGTATTCAGTTTATATGTCATGAACTAAGCATATAGTTCAATTATGTAGTGTAATGTCTTAGTAGTAGTTTTTTTTATAGGAATTTTCCTGTACTGCGGATCAATAGTTTTTTGTAAACATAAAACATTGAGCAGCATATAATTTACATACAAAGAAATAATCACACATAGAATGAATCAGAAATATTAATGCGATTAATGGTTACATCCGTCACTAGAAACATAATATATGCATTAAAATACTGTTAATCCATGGACAGTATTTTAATGCATATATTATGCTTCTAGTGACGGATGTCACCATTAATCGCATTAATATTTCTGATTCTATGTGGATTATTTCTTTGTATATATATATATATATATATATATATATATATATATATATACAATTATTTTTGACAGCTTATGTACGGATAAAGATATAATATGCAACTGCTTTAAATTTGAATTAGACTACTTAAAATTTTAAGTTTAACTCAAGATTTCTAATGAAAAGCTTATGGCTGAAACCGAATTCCCTCCAAGAATAAGCCATTTATTACGATTCGTTTTCATAGAAAAATCTATTCTAAGGTTGTTTGACTCACCTCTTAAGTCGTTGTCGGACTGTGATTTAGAAGAATGGAATTGCCAAATCGAATTCAAATATTTATCAATCGACTGATCTCAACTTTAATGAAAAAGAATTAATCAAATTTCTTTGTGTTTATTCCATCTACAGATATTTCGATAGCAGAGTCTTGGTATTAGCCAGTTTCCAGTCGAAGACAAGTCAGAAACATGAGCTACTTCTCTACATGTCTTTCGCATAAGTATTCGATGCGAAAAAATTGTAACTTCAGTGGCAAAATAAAAACTGAAAAAATATATTATTCGTTTCGTTCATCAAAAGAACTTCTTCGAGTTAAATAATATTTTTATCGATGGAATCATATATATGAAACAAAAGGAAAAAGAAATACAAATAAAAATGTCAATTACAATCTTCACAAGTCAAAATGTCAATCGTCTTTTTCTGTCTCATACGTCTTTTACACAAACTGGATGTTGACCGTTTGACAACCCAGTGCAGAGTGCGTAAATGCGTTTCCTGCCCATCGGCTCCACGCATACATCCGCTTTAACCAAAACAAAATTAATAATATATTATGACCGATCAGAGCCTATCCTGCTGAAAAATTAAAACCTTAAGTTCGAGCCGGCTAAAAGCTATATATACCCAAATTGAAACGGACCGGACACAAACCTGCGTTTGATGTTAACACCGACACACACACACACACACAGAACCAAAGATATCGACGGTCACCAAGTGTTCATTTCGCTTCTAATTTCACCATTCTCTCTCATGGTGCCTTAACAACAGCAACAGGTAGAAGTTACCAGTTTTTGCATACATGACACAACTCATCTATGAATTTACCGTGGGAGACTCAACTTGTCTATGAATTTATCGTGGAAGACTCAACTCGTCTATGAATTTATCGTGGAAGACTCAACTCGTCTATAAATTTATCGTGGAAGACTCAACAAATCGCCTATACTTATAAATAAATATTATAATATGAGACATTTTGAAAACTCGTATCAGAATTCACACATTATAGATCTTCATAAAAGGGGTCATATGAAAGTTTAACTTTTCAGACAAACCTTCAGACAAAAGGCGTCATGCGATGATAAGAAAATCCAAAATCTATATTATAAAAGAAATGCTACTTTGTATACGCGTTCTTTAATGTATATACGCATGCTCGTGTTGTGCGTCACTTACAATGTACACACACACACATATACACACAATTTGACTAAGTTTGAAATAAAATATTGCAATAATATATTCCTCTACCAATCACTGGAAAATCTTGACTAAAAATCATCTATTTGAAGACATGAAAAAAATAAACAAATATAGCGAATTAGTAAGCGTAGCTTACGTGTGGCATAAGGCTGACAGTGGGGAGCACCCAGTGAAGATCGAATTCATATACCCCCCCAACTAATGATTTTTTATTTGTTTTTTAACTTTAGAAATAAAATAATTATCATATATATATATATATATACACACAGTTTTTTTTGCGTAAAAACATGCACATACAACCTGAATGAAATTGTAATGGACATCTGTGTCAAGAGGGTTAATTTCTATATCTGTCTGGTAAAACCCATGGGTAACAAGAAAAGTGCTAACCAGCTATGTGGAGTTATTTTTTTTTTTTTTACTTATTTTGTATTTAAAGCGAATATACATTATAGCAAATGTATTTTAAATAGACAAGCAATTTAGATAATCTTGCCGTCAGTGAAATGGCAAACTAGCGATTATTAAAATGGGATTATAATCATTTATATGCGAGTTGCTTCATTAATAAGTTAAAAAATTTTGATCTTCAGTTATAGATATATAACTATATATTGTCATCCACAGTCTGTTTCGCTGTATCACAGTTCATCAGTGTGTCTAGCTAGGTTCGAAACCCGGCTGTATTGGTGTCAGTCAGAGTTTTTACTCCTAAGCCGTTGGCGCACGGCAGGGAAGAAGGTGGATTTTAAGCGTATTTATTTTTAGATAAATACACAGTGACAGAGAGGACTCGATTCGTTTTATCAAAGAGTCTTGCATTATCAGCCGGAATTGTCACTGGCTACCAACTCACATTTCCTTCCCTAGTGAGCTTAACCGAAATAAATTTTTCAGGAAGGTCCGAATCCCTCCATCCAGCAAAATATGAAGATCAAAATTTTTTAACTTCTTAATAAAGTAATTCGTATAGCTGTTCAGAATTTGTAATCAGGATATGAGAACTTCCATGTGGTGTAATAGTTAGCAAGCTTGTCTCGCTAGATCAATTACAAATGTGTAGTGAGTACTCATCGTGTGCTCACTACTTTCGGCCTTGTACCACATGTAAACTACATTTATCAAATTTCTAGTATATATATATATATATATATATATATATATATATATATATATATATATATGTATGTGTGTGTGTGTAGAGATAGAGAGTAGGGAAAGGTAAACGAGGAGAAAAAAAGGGTATTTCACTCTGGATTTCTAGGATTCTTTCGCCAAAAGAAAGTGGGTTCTTCTATCATTTGTTGATGATTTTGGTCACAAAATAGTTGCGAGTTCGATCCCTGGGCCGGATGCTGACTTAGACTCAGAGTAAACTGGTCGAGCAATATCGGAGCAGTACTAAATAAGAAGTAGACGAGATGATATACCTAGATATGGACGGTGGAATCAGAGCAATCTGCTCACGTTGATTAAATAAGGAGATCCATTCGAAATTCCTTGAACGATTGTCAGACACCTGAAGAAGACCAGAGAGAACAATGGTAGAAACGTTGGGATAACAACAACAAAGGCGATCATAAGCGTTATTAAAGTATATATTCAGGCTAGAACAATTTTTTTTTTGTTTGCACCTGACGAGCGAATATATATATATATATATATATATATATATATATATATATGCAGCTTATATTCATTCAAGCATGTCTGGTTGAACAATCCAGACCTATTATGTGTATTTATTTTTATGTTAATCCTCTCAAATTCACGGATCATTTTTTTTTTCTTAGTGCTTCTACAAAACTGAGTAAGAAAGACGGCGTAGTTTTGGTTATTTCTTTTACTTTTCCCCAAGTACTTTCAATCTCATCCATGATCATCTTCAGGGTAAAAATTAATGTAATTGATAGTTGTGAATTATTTTGTAAATGCGCATGAAACGCGCTCTGTTATAGTTGATTTATTTTAAGAATATATAAGGGGGTAACTTAGTTATTTATTATTAATATTTTAAAGATGCTCAACCTGCAAAAAAAAAAAATGTTTTTACAATTTGAACATCCCAAAACATTGTTTTTATAGACATTTTAAAATATTGTTGCTCTACTCATAATTTTATTTAGTGTTGGTTTCATTTTTTTATATAGAGCGCTTCAACAATTTGAAGCTTTTGTTTGTTTTTTTCCTGGTGGAGTATACTTGTATTGTCAATTAATATTTCTCTAAAACGTGAATGCGAACAGGAATGTTATTTCAAATGTTGGGCAATATAACTTGAAACCGACATGTGTAAAGTAAGCTTTCTTAATAGTGTCGTCGTCGTGAAACCAACATATATATTTACGTTTGTCAGAGAAATAATCTCCCAAATAAACATTTAAAATGACATACAATGTTGGTCTTTTGCAAAACATAACTTGACGAAGAAGAGTTATTGCGGATGATTAAGTTGGTTGTATTACATTTAGTATAGTATATAAATAGTTTTATTTTTTACTGGGATAAGAGAGGGATATATGGATATATTAGTATTTATGAGGTTTTTAGGCTTTTTTCATCTTGTTTGTAGTTAAAATGTTATTTAATTGCGGTATAGTAGGTTGATACATTCAGGGTTAGTTGAGGAAGTATTATGTTCTTTTTGGTTTATGTTAATATTTCTAATAGTTCGTATAATTTGTTCATCAACGATGTTATTAGGAAAGTCATTACACGGATTATTAAAAAGATTAACAAATATTAAAGAAATTATTAGAATAAAACTGACAGTTGCATTTAGCTAGTTCAACAGTAAAACTGTGAGATCTAGTTGTCAATCTAGTAGCAATAAGAAAAGGTCATCAGAGAAATTGCCATGAAAATATTTGCAGAAAAAACAGAGGGAAAAAAAACACACGTCGGTGAGAAAGTTATTAAAGTCCAGATGCCATATCAAGGTCGATTACATTAGAGAACTTTTGTACAACATATAGATCCAATATTAAAATGGGAGATAGTAAAAAAAATGACGTAAATATAAGGAGGGTGATAGATATTGCCGCCTATGTATGGAGGAAAAATTAGCTATAGCTTCTTACAATAACCCTAATGAATTACTCAATCAAATACTTAATGGTTGTAGGCATAAAAAGGCCTGGTTACTTCGCAAATAGTTTATATTTTTTTTTTTTTTTGTTTTATGCTAATTTTTTTTATTCTTTCTGGTGGCCGCTTTATAATTAAAATGTCGTTTGGGCCAACCCTCTTTAGTCAGAATTATCCGGATGATCCGGTAGGTGAAACCTAGGTAGATAGATTGTGGCTCTTTATATATATATATATATATATATATATATATATATATATATATATTATATATTTGTATAGAAATATACAAAGTATATATATTTACACAAAATGTATACAAACTCCAGGAAAGGAAAATCTTGTATAGATATTGTAATGTACTATGATAGATTTATACAGACATCACGGAATTAATACTAGTTACCTACAATCACAAGAAAGGCTCAAAATGGTGGCATTTAGCTTCCATACATTTATTAGTATGGAGAACTACTGCTAGGGCAACATTGGCCAAAGTGTTCATTGGGATATCATCCCTTTCCAATTCCTTGTCTAAAATTCGCCAATGTAATGTTATCTGCAGAAAAAATATTGTACTACAGTAAACAGTGTCATCGCAATTTGATAAAACAACAAAAATAATTTTTTCCTTTCCTGAAGTGTGTATCCATGGTTTGGCGGACTATATATATATATATATATATATATACACGCTGAATAACGCGATCCTTATGTATAAAATTATATATATATATCATTTTCACTAACATGGTCATTGGTAAATAATTTTTCAACATCAAGTGAAGCTATGATTTCATTGTCGGGTTTTCCACTTTTTAGGATTTGAATTACTTTGTGTGTACATTATATATATATATATATATATATATATATATATATATTGTCGCCCTAAACAAATTGGATTACAACAAAAAACTTGACCACATACTCCATGATCACATAAAGTTTAAAAAAACTTAACAAGAAGCAGACCAACCAACTAAAATCAAAGCTTAATAAACTTATTAATGCTAATAATGCTGAACAGAACTCTTTAAAATTCCCTAAATTTGTTGGTGATTATAGACCTGGCTACATATACGGCACTATAAAAACACATAAACCCAACTATCCTCTCCATCCTATCATATCGCAAATTCCAACTCCTGTATATCATCTAACAAAATACATTAACCAACTTATTACTTCCTATCTTCCTAGTAAATATAGTGTTAAGTCAACATTAGAAGTAATCCAAATCCTAAAAAGTGAAAAACTCGACTTCACTTGATGTTGAAAACTTATTTACCAATGTCCCTGTTAGTGAAACTATTGACATAATTATAAGAAATATATACAATAACACATCTTTACCCCCACTTAAAATTAATCCTAATATATTACGGAAACTACTATTAGCTTGTACTACTGAAGTCTCTTTCTTCGATTATAATAATAATATATATATTCAACGTGATTTTGTCTCCATGGGTTCAGTACTGGGTCCGACATTTAGCAATTTCTATATGTCGAACCTCGAAAATAAGATATTTACAGATTTTTAAAAATCATCCATCTACCTAAGATACGTTGATGATATTCTTATGTTAGTTAAAATACAGATGAAATACTTCAACTTCAAAAACGTTTCCAAAATAATTCTGTCCTTAAATTCACATATGAACTCAATACTAATAATAAAATCCCCTTCCTTGACATATTGATAAACACAAATAATAAATTTACTATTTCGCCATACAAAAAACCTACAAGCATAAATTCATGTACACTTAACTACAAGAGCGAATGCCCATATTACTACAAAATAGCAATTATAAAGAATCTAATACATCGTGCAGAAACTAATTCATCCACAAAACAGATTTTTTACAGTGAACATTGAAGAATATAAAACAAACACTTAATAATAGCTTTCCAAACTATATAGTAGATAAACAAATAAGATGATTTCCTAGAAATCTCAATACTCAATAATCAAATAGTACATAATACTGCTTCTAATAATCTCAAACATATTAACCTCCTATATCGTAATCAAATGCATACTAATTATAAACAAGATGAAAATATACTAAAAAATTTAGTATATACTAATATATCAACAACAGATCCTAGCAAAAAAATTAAATTAATCATATACTACACTAAATCTAGTATATCCAACTTAATTCTTCGCAATAATTCTTCTCCACCAACAGTTTATAAATTCAACTGCCCTTTGGGAGATTGTATCTTCACGACGCTTGACACGACATTTGAATTAAAACTCTAACATTTTTAGGCATTTAAAACAACATGCCTTGCCGCACACACAATTCCGTAAAATCCTCGTCGAAAACAATTATACTTCAACATGAAAACAATAGACAAAAACTAAAAATCCTTGAAGCAATATACATCAAACAGTTGAAACCCAACCTAAACAAAATCAACTATAATCTCTACAAATATCCTTAAATATCTATAATTGGTAACAGAAGCTATTGGTTTATACCAACGATTCCCATACTTAATACTTCTCGATTTCACTCTCGCGTGGTCATGTGTGACGTCATGAGCTGCGGTGCGATTTTCGCTTCTAGCGTCTTATATGAACGTGTTTATCATTGCTAGGAAATCATCCATGTAAACAATCACAGACTATCATCACTGTCTTGTCCGTATATTGCTTAATATGTTTTACATTAACTGACATCTTTGATAATGGCTTAAGTAAGCCGAAAGCTTAGATTGGATTAAAAAATATGTATCAATATTGTGATTTTCTTTCTTCGTTTAATGATAATGTTATTAAGCTTATCAGACGTTATGAAAAGAATTTACATAAAATAAATAGACAACACTTGTCTATATTATTTAATGAAACATGTATGAATATATATATATATATATATATATATATATATATATATATATATATATATATATGTATATGTATATATAAATAAAAAGAAAGAACAGTAAGATATATAATCCAGTGTTCTTATAGATATTTTTATTTTTACAAAATAGTGCTCAATGTTAATTTACAGAGCAATATATTACTATGTTTATATAAAAAATAAAAGTTTACTAAATCAGTGAAATTAAGTAACTATTTTTGCCGTCATTGTCATAAATTTTACTTAAATAATATTCAAATACAAAAAAAAAATGTAACCTAATATACATACTTACACTTGATGTAAAAATAATTCTACATACTATAAGGGATTCTAATACATTTAATTGTTCTTAAAAATATATATATATATGTAGTATAATAAAAATTAAAAATGAAAATATTTCAAATCGTAGTAAACGTATTCTATCCTAAATACCCGCCAAAATCTTTAAATTTACAAATAGAAAAACATGCCGTAAGAATTTTTTTGCCGTTAACAATAAATTTTAAAAAAATCCAGACGATATGCATTCAACAGATTTTCATTGAAAAATACATCCCTACCCCTTACCAAAACGTAGCTAATAACGGATACAATAATACAGATTTAATGAACACCCAGACACCCCTTGTCCAGTTGAAGTAGATTTATCTGTAACCTTGGAAACGTGAATTATGATTTTAGCTGTGTCTTTAAAACCCAGTAATTTTAAAAGTTACTCCAAAATTCGCTTGAGGATGAAATGGAACTAATGTCTTTAATTTAATTACAAAATTAAATTCGTAGCTTTTAGCTTCCATTTTTGAAACATGGTTAGAACTGTGTAGCGAAAAAAACATATTTTAAATAAATCAATTTATAATATATATATATATATATATATATATATATATATATGTATATTATATATATATATACGGTTATAAAGATAGAATATGCGATTTTTTGTTAGACCAACTTTAAATAAAGTCAGCACTTGTTAAATTTGAGCCTTGATTTGTAGCTTTCCTTGTGAGGAAAAGATTCATTTTGAATATTTTGCTGTGAGAAACCTACATTTTACTCAGATTTTTTCCATTCAATCGGAGTGTGTTTTGTTTTTGAAATTTTATTTGCTTCACTAGAGAAAAAGATACCGTCTCTTGAGACCAAAGTTTACAAAGAATAAAAACACCTGTTACGTTAGAATATCAACCCAACATGATATGAATTTGCAATGAAATCTGCAAACAAAAAGAGACACTTGATACGATAACAATCGATACAAAATATCACTGACAAAGAAGTTTATTTTCGAATCAAGAAGCAAAAATACATACAGTTATCTTCAGCATTTGATAACGTGTCTTGTAAACTTGTAATATTAGCAATTCTCTATAAATAACAATATCAATTCAGTATACCCGAGTAGTTCCTAACGAATTTTTCCTGTTTCTTAATACTTTGCTTATTTTTTGAAAGTCATATTTCGCTATTTCAGTGCGTCTTAAGATTTCGGTGCTACATTTTCCGTCCTTTGTTAAAATACTTCCAGATTGTTGTACTTGCTTGATTTTGGCATCTCCAACAAAGAAAAGAGTATTCAACTGTTACGTAATGTCAGTCTTCATATATAGCCGATGCTGGAAAATTTACTCACAGTGGAAGAAGAGACTTGAAGCAACCCAAATGTGGTTCTACAGAAGGGTGCTGAAAACAACGTGAACTGAACTTGTGAGCAAAGGCGTAGTTTTATAGAAAATGGAAACAAAAGGGACGCTAATATTTAACACCAGAAAGAGACACTTGAAATTTCTGGAGCACATAATGGGAAAAAATTTGCTCGGAAAATTTGACACTTGAAGGATATACTGAAGGCAAGATGGCGAGAGGAAATCAGCGCATAGCCCAACTTGAACTAAATAAATGAATGACAGAAAAGGATTTAGAAGATAAGATTTGCTAAAAGCTATAAAAGAAGGAAGTTGTGGAAGGACATGATCGCAAACGCCTGAAAGGACATGGTACATAGAAGAACAGAAACGATTTTAAAAGAAAAGATTTTTATCATGAACCCATTCATGCCTACCGTTTCAATTTTTGGTGCAAAAATTGACTTCTAGTTTTCTTTGGGTATTTCTGACGGGTTCCTGATTCATTAATCTTTTATGAGCTGTAAGACTTTAGAAGTGCATCGTGGATGATCTGCAAACATTTGGTTGTAAGTAAAACGATTTTGCTTAAAAATCTAATAAAAAATGCCGAAAATTTGCAGTTCAGCCTTTTTGGAGCCTCAGTTGCCCAAACACAAGAAGCAATTTCTTGCGGTCTCTTAGACTGTGCTTGAAACAGATATTGGATAAGAAACCAGATGCTAATAGGCACAAATGGTCATTTCTTTTAGCAAATAATAAACTATAGGTAATATAATGGACTTTTTATAGGTTCTCCTTCGCATACTAAGAAAAAATACGGGTCTGTTATTAAAATCTGAAAAAGTTAGACTTTAAAACACTACTTTCTTTTTTTTGAATACATATAATTTTTGCCCCAAAGACACAAGCTGCGGTATGGTTTACGCAAATTTGTCATGTCATTCTACGCTCTGAATGTCAATGTATGTATCATCGTTGTGAAAAAGACTTTATTTTTAACCGTACAACCCAAATATCATGATTGTATTTGGGGGTTGAGGCAAGACCAACGTTCATTAACATACAAATAAGCTTTATGAACACCAGTGGCCAGCTATGACGAGATGCTGAGAAATTGCTGCCTCGTTTCAGAAAGGATTCTTCAACGCCAATTCTTATGTTTGGTTAGATTTTTGGGACGAGCTTATTAGCCGTACAGAGGGCGTTTTAATATATATATTTCTAAGCATTAATGGATTTCATTTTTAATCTGACATTATTTCTTATTACACCAAACTTTATTTTAGTGGATACCTATATTTAAGTAGACGTCCCATTTTTGTAAACAATATAAATGTCGTCTTCGCGAGACTTTGCTCTCCGACAGGGTTCGAAACTGCGTATCCCTTTGTAGTCGTTTCTTTTAGAAAGGATTACGCAGGTTCGAAAACTGCCGGAGAGTATATTTTCTTTAAGTCTCTTGAATATACAGGCTGGTAGACGTCGTTCACATTGTTTAAAACAAACGGGGCGTCTATTTAAACATGGATAACTCCTCAAATAACGTTTAGAGCCATAAGATATATATGTTCAAGCATGTTTCAATAAATAATATGACCATAGTATGTCTATTTTTATCATAATCCTTTCTAGTTGTCTAATTATCGTCTTAATGTTATGTTGAAATTCATAAAAGGAAGGCGTCGTATTTGTTGTTAACCCAAGTACTTTCGATCTCCTCCAAGATCATCATCAGGGGTAAATTGCGAAGACAAATTTAACGTTGCTGGGATCGTTGTCATGGCGATTTTTGTAAATACGCGTGAACGCGCTCTCTAATTATTTTAAAGTTAACCGTTGTGGTTACGATGTTTTGTAAACAATCGTTCACAATGCAAGGGAGGTAATTAGAGACAATAAACTGCAACATGATGTTAAATGTTATTTAATGAAAAATACTTGAATGAAGATATGCCGCCTTTATACACACACAATCACACATATATATATGATAAAAATATAGTTTTAAGGTATGCTATATTTATGAGTGTAAGCGCTTAGTATCAGAGATAGACCGTATGTAAATATAAAAGTAGACACTGGTCAACACTGAGCGGCGACAGCCACGAAAAAAAGCTTGAATGAAATCAGACCTGGAGATTATGTTCCAGTATGGAACAGATTATTGCCGCTCAGTATTGACATCAGTGTACACACACACATTATATATATATATATATATATATATATATATATATATATATATATATATATATATTGGCACGGACTAGACTCCACCTCAATATTTTAGAAGCAGTTATTAATTTACAATATGTAAGCCCTGTGTAAGCAGAGAAAATTAAAACATAAATCAACACTTTTTCGTGAATCTATCGCCATTTCTAAGATAAACTGATGGAAAATATTAAATATTTATTTTAATATATATATATATATATATATATATATATATATATATATATAGAGAGAGAGAGAGAGAGAGAGAGAGGGAGACGCAACCACAAAACAAAGATTGCGTTGATAATGCGTCAACAATGGATGTGAATGCTTGCTCTCTGGTCTTACGATGCTTCTTGTATCTGTTGCAGTTTCTTTTGAACAAATAAAAGTCATTAAGTGCGGAGTTTACCCATATATATATTCCACGTTATATACGGGAAGGTTCAACCTCTTCATATATACCGCTAACATCTGCCGCTAACGTCGTGGGCCAACATAAAACAATAGAAGGCATTACTTTCAGAGCACCTCTCGTGTGTTTGCGTGCGTTCGTGTGTTGAGTTGCTTCGCATTCAAAAAGTAAAGTAGCAATTTTTGAAAGCCAATCAAAATTCATTCAGATGTAACAAAAGTGAAAATATATCGTTATTGTGAGAAATGACAATAGCCACGGAATAAGAACCATTTGTTTTATTCCTTGTTGAAAGAATGTGAAATTCTGAATGAAAAGAGGATGTCAACATGGAAATCTGAGCTCCATCAAAATACGATTTTCACGAACAATCGATGGAATTAACTTGTTATAAACTCTTACAATACAACCAATGAATCACAGAATATCAACTATTCGAATGAGCAAAGATAAAACAAATTTATTATTAAAGTTTCCAGCTTTAGTCGGCATAAAGTATTTTGTTTTAAATACAAGCCAACACTTAATAAAATAAACCCTAAAGAAAATGTTGCTTTTTTTTTAGTCTAGATAACACATTTCAGGTTTTCTATCTAAATAGATTGCTGAAAAATTTTCTTAATGGCATAGCCTTTAAAATTAGAAAAAAAGATCAACTCGGCGCGATCAAATTTTACCTTTAAAAATATCAGATCAAAATTCAGCTCGGATTATATAAAAGTAAATCTTAATCAGGCATTTGAAAGCTCTTTGTTGGTCGTAGGCTTTCCCCAAATCTTTCTCTTGGGCAGTAATAGACTATGAGTCTACCGCGAGTTGGTAGCGGCTTACAGTACATGATATTCCCAAGTGGTCACCCATCTAAGTACTGCTAAGGCTCAACGTTGCTTAACTCCGGTGATCGATGTAATACACACAAGAGAGAGACAGAGAGAGTGAGTGAGTGAGTGAGTGAGTGAGTGTGTGTGTGTATATAGATAGTACCTATAATATATATATATATATATATATATATATATATATATATAGTAGGTACAATCTCTCTCTCTCTATATATATATATATATATATATTTATATAATAGCTACAATTAACTGCATTCGGATTTACAATCATTTCTACTTAATAGCCTCGAGAATACTTTGAAATATGACGTTTGCCGTCTAACCATTAATCTTTAAAGAAAGATTTTGTTACCCATAATGCACCATTGACATGACCTTGAACTAATTTTTGTTCATAATTATAAAGTTGACAAGAATATACACTATTAGCAACTAATAAACATTCAGCAGATATTTTTTCATTTTTATTGGTCTTCCCTTATGTGCCATGACTGATACATGACTGACGAGGCAGATTTTTTTCCCACAGTAGGTTGCCATTTCTTTCTGCGGTAGATCATTTACCATCCAAGTCTATAGAACACGATCTGTCCTGCTATTTACCCATAGCTGGAGGGGGGAGGGAAGAAAAGGATTCCTACATTTCCCAAGGGTATTAGCACATAAGTGAAAGTAATGTATTCGACTGGAGTTCGAACTCGGCTCTCCGATTCCGCAATCCGAGCCGCTATCCTCCTGATTTTCGTCTTAAGAAGTATTTGACCCTTCTCAAAAGTGTAGAATATATCAAAATATTAGTTGTTTGCGGGGATATGTATATCTTATCTAGGAATCTGACTCAGTTATTATCATTTAGCCTCCTGTGTTTATGGGGTGGCTATAAATGTTGTTTCCATATCTCCTTTGAGTATTTTTTCAGGTAGCATGTACCTTTTTAATACTCAAAATTCTATATCGCCCACCAAAATTTCAGCTACTCATAGCCAACCCAACAGTTGAAATCGCCCACCGGTGAATGATATCACCAAGTTGGAAAATCCTGCGATAGATACTACGTTATATTTATTGTAGTGTCCTTGCATCGGATTAAGCTACGTTTATTCATTTAATGAAAACGAGAAGAAAACTATCAATTTTAAGAAGATAGAATGCATGCTTTTCGGCAAGAGAAACACTTCAGGATGCGAGCTACGAATTGGAGATTTTTTTTTTTTTTTTTATAAGCATTTCACCCCAAGGAAGGCGGGAAGCCACT
>OZ010584.1:37453341-37475841 GCA_963932145.1 Acanthosepion lycidas | reverse complement strand
ATACAGGTACAGTATTTATATAAAAACAAAACAGGTAAATGTAAAGAAAACTAAAAAAAGTCAGCATTTTATTTGTAACGCCGTAACGCAATAATCGTGCCCTACGGGTAGACATGTTACATTCAAACATGGCATTTTAGATGTAGATTTTTTTTTTCTTTTGACTATCCATATTTTTGAAATTTTGAATAATATATTTACTGAACATGAAACACCTGGTAAGTAATCCACGAACGAAGGTGATGCTGCGACGATCATTACCATAAAACTGGCACCAACGTAGGCTACGTAGCTGGGCTGAGGAACCCCCACCCAGGGCAGATGCACATCACCTAGGAATCTTCACAGCGCATTTTGAAATTTTCCATTTGTGGCAAGTCATGTTGCAATTTGAAAACCTTTCGGATTTTGGATATTTTTGGATAAAGGATAATCAGCCTGTATTAAAAGTTGAGTATAGATTGCTGAAGCGGAAAGACATGTCGGGAATTACTGTCGAGAAAAGAGAAACACTGCTATAAATCCTCTTAAGCGGTCAGCTTTTTAATATAAACCAGAAACGGTTGTCGTCTAGAAATAAAAGCACATTCAAGAATCGTCTCTTTTTAAGCAAAATGGTTTCCTTTATTTCTTAAAATAACCTGCTATTACTTCTTTTATTACTATATGGTAATAATAATATTAGCAGTTTCCTTATAAGGCAGTATTCATTGATCTAGCAGCTTGTTATACTGAATTCTTTTATGAATAACATGATTTATTTTTTATATAACTCGTGTACAGTTTGACTCTAGCTTCAGTGTAATACCATTAAGCCTACTGTAAATAAATACTGCTGTATTGGGCATCATCCTGGACATATTTGATAGCCAATAAATGGCCGTCATTCTTTGTTGTACAAAGCAACCACAGAATGGTGAGAAAAACCACTTACCGTAAAATATCTGATACGAAGATTTAGATTCTGTACTTTTATCGGATCTTTTCAGTTAATTCACCCCAAAATAAAAGAATTTATATTTACTAAAATTCAGAGCGATACCCTTCCATTGCACTCCGGTTGGGTTAACCTTTGCGATCGCTCCAAACGTGGGAGACTCTGATGCGCTATTTCTAAGTTTGGGGGGCTTACATATGCGCTCACCCCGATAAACAAGCCCCCAAACAGATTTTTTTAAAAAATTTTTTTTTTAAATTGTAAAAAAAAAAAAAAAAAATCCTTGTAAGTACCTCGAATAACATCTACACTTACGAAACGTAAATAACTCCTTGATTTTTGGTAATTTTCAATCTGAGTGTTAGAGTTGTTGCGTAACAAGCTAAACAAATTTTGATTTAAAATTTATAATTTCAAAAGAGTGCCAAAAATTCAATAAAATAAATTTTGATTTAAAATTTATAATTTCTTGGGACGATTTAATATTTGCGATAAGTGACTTTTCATTATTTGAGGTGAATTAACAGAAAAAAAATCCCTTTTATTTTCGTTCATGCCTGACTACGGTAGCTCCTTTACACTGGTCATGCCACCTTTGTCGTCTAAGTTTCTTCCCTTTTTTTTCGCTACATGAAGAGCAAAACCTCATCCACTATGTATATCACTTAAAATCAACAAATACCTTATATAAATGAAGAATTAATAGATTTTTTACAATCTCAAATTGGCATTCATCTTCTTTTCGTTTACGTCGCCGAGGTTTTGTCTTTCGAATTATACTGTGAAAATGTAGACCGATCAGGTTACGATCACTGAAAATGCATGAATTTTAACCAATCCAGAAAAAAAAAATTATCTGTGTAAATTGAAACCAGTCACAAAAAATTACTTGTGTAGCGTGCGAACCCCTATTTTTTACTTAAAAATTGGTAAAAATCTGTACTCGTGTATATACGGTTAATTATTCATTATTATGTAGTCTAACAGTAGCTAAAGTTTGAAATTATAACGAAGTCTCGTTCAAATAGAGACACTTTACTGATTAAACTTCAAGATATTAATTGATTTCAAAATAATTCCGAGGAAGTAAAAAAAAGATGCAAATTTATAAAATTTGTAATAAAAATATTAGCCGACAGTTTAATCTGTCAGCACCGAGTAGTGTTTGAATATTCCACAAAATGTTTTCACTTAATATTTAGCAAGTGAAATTTTCATTATTAGACAAGCAGCTTTCTGAATAACTCCGTCTAGTAATTTCAATGAGTTTCTGGTTTTGTATTTGTCTGAATTACAAGCAGTTTTATCTGTCTACTGAAAATAAAATGAAATTTATTTTTGGATATTTGAACTTTTGAAACTTACGAATTAATTTTTTTTTTTTGATATTGGCCTTTTAACTCGATCTTTTTTAAAAAATAAAACTTTTTTTTCATTTTTATTTATCTTATAAAATCCAGAAATAAAACAGCTCAAGGACAAGAAAATTAAGCACTAAATGATCTATCTATATTTTAGATGGGGCATTTGAAACCATCAATCGAAGCTAATTTTAAGAATGCCTTCGCAAAACAAACCCTTTGACTACTTAAATTGATTGGTCCGCTCGTAAAAAATTTTTTTTAAATTTTTTGGAGGTTATCCCCATCAGTCACTAATGAGGATAATTTTATAGATTAGTATTAATTAAACCAGACATAGTCAAAGTTTTCCGATCAGAGTGTTGCATGAGATGTCTTATCATAAGACGGGTTACACTACTAAAAAAGAATGAATGTCATTTTTCGTTGAAGGTATCACCGCCATTTTCACTACAGAAGAACAAACGCGTAAGCGACAGCCTTAGAAATGCGGGAAAAGTTGACTTTTTTTTTGGAGAACAGATTGTTTTTTCTATCATTAAGAAATTGAAGTCTTAGTATAATATCAACAGATAAGAGTGTAATTAACATACACCGCTTGGTGTGATTCATTTTTCATCTATGCACTTTAAAATACAAAAAAAAAATTTTAAATAAAAAAAAAAATATTTCTTCGCCAAAGAAAAAAAAATTATGAACATTTCCTGTTTCTGCTAAAGTAAAAAAAATATATATTTACACGTCTGATCTTCCTTAGTGAAAATCGCCAATGGTTTAAAATGATGAAAATATTACCTTCGACAAAAGTTTAAAAATTAAGATAAAAATATTGCACTTAATCAATTTTTCTCGTTGTGGTTTTGTATGAGACAATGCGAGTGAACAACTGTAAACAAAATGAAACCAAATTTTTGGCCAACTGGAAAGCTGCTATCCACATAGGTTCGTGAACGCTGATTTTCTTTTTAGTCGAATTTACCCCAAGGAAGGCAACAGAGGCACTAAGACACAAGAGATTAGTGGGTTTGAAAACATTAGAAAATATAAACATTATTAAAGAGCGAGAACAATAGAAGAGTCATTAGGAAGACAGTAGATAACGATTGACATTGCATTTAAAGTTTTGAAAATCAAAGTTGGCCGGAAAGCATGGAGCTAGAAGGGAGTTCCATAAGCGGAAAGTGCGGGAAAAGAAACTGTTAGCATAGAGCTTACGGTTACATCTCGCCAATTCAACTGTTGGGGTGAGCTCCGTCAGGATATCCTGCCCAGGAAACACTACTGCTACTTTGGCTGCAGTATATATGGCACATAAACGACTTTAATAAGTTACGGATGTCATATATATATCTCCCAAGTATATGATTGGTGTATACGGAATAATAAATTCCAATAACCAATAAATACTATTCTTAAAAGAGTGCTCAATACAGAGTAGAGCAGATATAATTATCTATTTAAAAATTATAACATAAATATGTTATAAAATCACTACAAAAATGACCATTTTGTTTCAACACCTCCGGTGTCTTATCAAGTGATGATGTTGAATGTAAAATAAATGGTTTTAAAAGTTTCAAATTAATTAACGATCCTTCGCAAGGGGAAAACGCTGTTCCAAAAGCTAGAATCGTTAATTAATTTGAAACTTAAAACCATGTATTTTACATTCAACATCATCACTTGATAAGGCACCGGAGGTGTTGAAACAAAATGGTCATTTTTGTAGTGATTTTATAACATATTTATGTTATAAATTTTTATTTGTGTTGAAACAAAATGACTATTTTTGTAGTGATTTTATAACATATTTATGTTATAATTTTTAAATAAATAATTATATATATGTATATATATAATGTCATCCACAGACAGACTGTTTCGCTTATCACAGCTCATCAGTGCGGCTAGACATCCGGTTGCCTCTAGCTAGGATCAAAACCCGACTGAATTGGTATCAGGCGGATATTCTACCTCTAAGCTGTCGGCGCACGGTCGGGATGAAGGTGGATTTTTAGCGTATTTATTTTTGGAAACCCGCCCAGTGACCGACAGTGACTCAATTTGGCTTGCGAAGAGTCTCGCTATATAGCTATAATATGTGTGTGTATATATATATATATATATATATATATATATATATATATATATATATATATATATATATATATATATGTGTGTGTGTGTGTGTGTGTGTATACACATACACAGTGAGTATATGTATGAGTAAATGTATAAAGATATATATAAATATAAAGACACTGGAACAAGGAATACGATATTTTTGCTCAGAATCGTATCCAAAAAAGCAATGCAGATTGATGTGTGCCTGTATTTGATAGATTATACAAAAGCGTTTGATAAAGTGCGTCACAATGAACTGATGGAAATAGTAGGTAATCACGACATATTTGGGAAGGATGTTGGAATAATTCAGAAACCTATACTTACATCAAACTGCCTACATTAGGATAGGAAATCAGTTCAGTAAATATACCAAAATAAAAATGGGCGTAAGAAAAAGATGTTTTCTCACCAGACTTTTTGTTAAACCTATACAGCGAAGCCATTCTGAGAGAATTACAAGTCCCACAAGTATTTATTCTTGGTGGCCACAATCTTAATAAAAGAAGATATACAGATGGCACAATATTGATAGTAGACACAGAAAGCAGACTACAATAACTTATACAGAAGGTAGTGAAGGAAAGCGAGAAGAATGGACTAATCACCAATTGCAAGAAGACTGAATACATGGTTGTTAGTAAAAGGCACAGTCCTACATGCAAATTATACGTTGGAGGTACCGAAATCATACTAGTCCAACGATTTAGATATCTAGGAAGCGTATTAGCATAGAACGGAAAAAGCGAAATATGCCTTCTGTTGTGGTAGGATCCACCTAATTTGCATAGTGGAGTACCGACCATATAAATATGGTTGGTACCGGGAAGAGAGGGAAGGAATCAAGAGATTCCTCGGCGACTGTCGAACTCTCTGCATTAGCAGAGGGGAACCCGGACGAGGCTTTGCCGAAGGGCAAGGTTTCGTCCGGGGAGGTTGACAGGGCCTAAACCCGTCTAGGCGGGTTCAGAAAGGCCATATTTTTGGCCGAGCCTACGGGCTCGGGGATACCCACATTAAAACGGCCTTGTGCCACATTCGATCCTCGTGGGTGGATTGATAAATACAGGAATCAAAGATTCCTCGGCGACTGTCGAACTCTCTGCATTAAGCAGGATTCATTTTTTTTGTCGATACGAGTAACCGGCTTTACCAATGGAACGCCAGTCGTATTAGATGTATCAGCTTTGCAGCTGGGCGTACGCATTCACCGCTCAACATATGACTAATTAATTCAAATCTATTTCTGCGTCCGTGAAAATTGACGAGAAAGTTATGAAACTAATAAGAAATATTAGCAGTAACCTTCAAAATTTCACGTTTTTCCAATTAAAATTTTCTGAAAAGTCAAAATTGAATTATTAAATTATCAAACTTTCCGCGGACGAGGCTTTACCGAAGGGTAGGGTTTCGTCCGGGGAGGTTGACAGGGCCTGAACCCGTCTAGGCGGGTTCAGAAAGGCCATATTTTTGGCCGAGCCTACGGGCTCGGGGATATCCACATTAAAACGGCCTTGTGCCACATTCGATCCACGTGGGTGGATTGATAAATACAGGAATCAATAGATTCAACCAGAGACTCTGCCCGACTGCGACTCAGTCAACACATTCTCCAGGAACGGTCTTCCCAGGAATATACAAAAGACTATATGTAAATATTGTGTACACTTTCTTGTTTCAATACATTTTGTTTTAAGTACATTTTGTGTTGCATTATTATTCCATGCATTAGTCAAGTTTCAACACCTTCCAAAAGCTAAACAAAGTATTAAGAAACAGAAAAATTCGTTTGAAGCAAATAAAAGAGTTCTGAACTGTTATGAAGTATCGGTCCTCTTATATGACAGTGGATCCCGGACAAACTCCTCACAGATGAAGAAGAGACTTGAAGCAACAGAATGAGAATAACATGAACTAAGCATGACGAAGTTTTAGAGAAAATGGAAACAGAAGGAAATTATACCTAATACCAGAAATAGACAGTTAAAATTTCTGGGGTACATAATGAGAAGAGAGGGCTTGGAAAACTTGATAACTCACAGGACAAATTGAAAGTAAGAGGGTCAGGGGAAAGCAACGCTCAACCTACCTGTCGAGCTTGAATGAATGGATTCCGGAGCAACGTTTGGGAGGAGATGACCAAAACACAAACATTATTAAGAACTACAAATGAGATGAAATTGTGGAGAGTCATGATCGTCATGATCGTTAGAAGGGACACAACGAGAGGAGAAGAGATGGATTCATGCCTTTCCCAAGGATATTTTCGCGTAAGTGAATATAACGAACCCAAATGGAATTGGATCTCGGATTAATAATTCCAATCCATTATCCATGGCACCAACCGCACATCCAAGCTTAGAGCACCTAGTATTCCAAGCAGCCACCCAACTAAGTGCAGACCAAACTCAACGTTGCTTAACTTCGGTGGTCGTACTAGAACCGATGTCCCGTATGAAAAAAAACGAAAAAAAACAAAAAAAACGGGGAAAATGTCGTAAATCTAAGATTGAAATTGATTGCTTTGTTTATTGACGGATTAACAACCCCTTGCTAGTTATTTAAAACCGAGACATATTTCGGATTATAGTAGGTTACTTATATTACACGGTGTTCTCCAGATTGAGAGAAATAGATCAGATTCAGTGTTGAAATACATGCCGCATTAAGCAGGATTCATTTTTTTTTTGTCGATACGAGTAACCGGCTTTACCAATGGAACGCCACTCGTATTAGATGTATCAGCTTTGCAGCTGGGCGCACGCATTCACCGCTCAACATATGACTAATTAATTCAAATCTATTTCTGCGTCCGTGAAAATTGACGAGAAAGTTATGAAACTAATAAGAAATATTAGCAGTAACCTTCAAAATTTCACGTTTTTCCAATTAAAATTTTCTGAAAAGTCAAAATTGAATTATTAAATAAACAAACTTTCCGCGACTCTAAAATAATTGTAGAAATTCTCCTGTTGCATCATTAAATATTTGAGCTAAACAATTTTAACCAAATATAATAATTAACAGTCATAAGAATGAATACATTGCTTCAGTCTGGTTGTTGGAGGAACGGTGGAGTAGGTGGATAGCGGCTCGGACTGAGAAATCGGTGAACCGAGTTCGAATTTCAGTCGGATCCATTACATTCGCTTACGTGCTAATACATTGGGAAAGGTAAGAGTCCTCTTTTTCTTCCCCCAGCCATGAGTAAATAGAAGGACAGACCGGATTCTATAGCCTTTGATAGTAACTGGTTCTACCGAAATGGCAACCTACTACGGGAAAAAATTCTGCCTCGTCAGTCATGATCGCTTTAGCGTGTATCATGCATGGCATAACAAGCCGAAATTTAATACCGAATATCTAAATATGAAAATTCAGACTTTAAGAGAAGTAAACTATTTTATTAATTAAATTATAATAATTGAGCTGATTTTATTTACCAAATAATTTTACATCAAACGAATAGTGACGAATTAGATTTAATTTTATTATGAAATTTATTGCCATTTTGCTATAAAAATGTATTGTTGGTAATTTTACTAAAAATGTGGTAATATTTAAATATATATATATATATTCCTGGTAGTTTTACTATAAATATACATTTTCTACTCTCCTAGTGTTTTGCTTTTTGTTTGAGTGTTCTATTTGCCCATAGCTGGGACCCTAACCGATGCTACCAGCCAGAGTCAAGGTAGATCTAGGAACAACAGCAATTAAGATGTGGTTCCACGCACCGCAAAACCTTCAATCTCCCGAAAATATCGTTATTTAGAGACGTAATAGGGTACAAATAAAAAGATTAAACATTGAGGTTTTCTATCTCATAGAAGCAGACGTTAAATACATGATGAAAATAAATACATTTCCTCTTTCTTTCTTTTTATCATTCTGTATGCTTTCTTTTTCTCATTAAAAACAAAGAGCGTCTCTGTTATATCTTTTTTCTTCCGTCTTTCCTCGCAATCAAAACAGAATGATCCATTCTTCATCTGAGGTAAATGAATGGGCGTAACACCTGCGCTAATTAATTTAATAAGTAACGACTAAACAAGCAGAATTATAAACTGACTAACGGGAATCCTTGGAAATTCAGGTATTTTTTTTTTTTTTTTTGCACATTGAATTTTTATCCACAGTGACCTTGAAGTGTTTACGAAAATTCATCTCTTTATGATACCATTTACATCAAGTTATTTATATAAGATACGTAATGAAAATATAGTTTTTAATGCCGCAGTATTTTTTCAAAAACTTTTTTTTTATAACATCAATTCCCTTTGATTAGGCATAGAGGGACCAATGGAAATACCACCGATTTGCTAATTTTTATTGTTATTAACTAATAATAAGGAACTGGCATATTTCATCATGCTATACAATTTAAATGAAGCGTATGTTAAACACTTGTTTGTTTGTTTTTTTCTTTCTTTCTTTCTTAATACACCATAGCTACGAATGTCTTACCATTATGTGGGTGGTATTTCTGGGAGGTATATGAAGATTGTATTTTTGCCGCAGCCTGTATATGACGAAAGTGTGGCATGTCCCACCGCTCTGACGTGACTTGCCTCTGTCTTTTCTATAAATATTTTCATGTATGTTGTTCTAATTAGCTTTCGCCATTGGTACCTTGACCGCGTGAATTGAAGCGCAGTGCTAGATTGGATTTTAGATCTCATCGTTTTACCGTTGAGATGTAACCGTAAGTTCTATTCGATTATTAATTAATCATTTCAATTCAAGAAAGGTGATAATGCCGATAGAACGTAAGAGGGGTTAATAGAAGTGGAAGAGAATCAGAAGCCTTTCGTGAGAAGTGGGGCTTTTCTTGCACTTCTCGCCTGTGGAACTCTCTTCCGATTTCTTGCTTCCCTGCCACCTACAATCTCCAAAAATTTAAATGCAACGTCAATCGCCATCTTCTGCCTTCCTGAAACATGTCCTTTCTCTTAACTAAAGTCTTCTCATTCTCTTCTAGGCTTACGGTCACGTCACGTTGAAACACCGGTTCCCGTATGGTGATCGAAGTTAAGCAACGTCGAGGCCGGTCAGTTACCTAGACGGGTACCCACTTGGGAATACCAAATGCTGTAAGCTTGGATGTGCAGGTGGTGTAATGGATAATGTCCCGGAATTGTTAATTGGAGAGCTGAGTTCCAATTCCTGTTGGGTTTGTTATATTCACTTACACGCAAATAATATTGGGAAAGATATGAATCAACCTCCTCTCTCTCCTGCTTTAGGTTAAATAGAAGGACTTGAATAACAAACCATTATTATCTCAAAAAAATTCTTACTATCTAAAAATATTATCTGGCTTTAAATAAACTGCAAAGGGTTGATAAGCCGTAGAAAATGAATAAATCACACTATTCAATAATAATGGTAAATTATTCAAAGTTCATTTTTCTGCATTCGACGCCTTTCGATTGTCACTACAGCCGTTATCAAGAATTGCGAGTTGCTAGTCTGTTTATCAAAATGTATTTGACAAAATCCATTGCGCCTTACGGGCATGAACACCTTGCTCGGGGTGAAATGATTTTAAAAAAATGTCGAAAAAAAAAAAAATCAGCGCCTGATCGCAGGGTATTGCTGGGGGGGGGCTATGTTAGTGATAACGGGTTACTAGTTCCCCTGAAGAAAAAATCCAAGAACCCACATAAATATACTTAACCAATTCCTTTCGTTAGAAAAAACTTAATCCCTTATATTTATAAACATAAACATATCTTAAAAGGATCGTTGGTATATTATGCTAGTTCGTTCAGAGTTATGCCCCTGAGAGAACAATCTAAATTGGTAATAAAGCCTCGTTTTGGAAATAAAGCTGGTCTGTGTTCGCTACATTCTAAAATCACTAACAAAACACAGTTCTACATTGGGAAATCGTAGAAGATAGACATGCTTGACGTTTTATTTAAATTTTAAAAATTCTTGTATCCAATGTATAGAAGGGGTCATCTATATGCCCTGTTTCACCTTGGCGTGGCGTGATGGTTAGCAAGCTTGTCTCGCTAGAACAATTAAGACTGAGTAGTGAGTTCGATCCTCACTGGGTGCCCCTTACTTTTGACCTTGTGCCACATCTAAGCAACGCTTAGAAAATCAATATATGCCCCGTTTTCAAGAATACGTATGGACTAGATTTTCCCATCACAGTATCGACCCATGAGTCCCCTTAGTGCCATCTGCAAACTTTTTTTCATGCTTGAATGCAATCTTCATGGCCTGAAGACCGCGTTCAAGCATGAAACAGTTATCATTCGGTGTTGTGGCCTGAAGATAATATTCAAGCATGAAACAGACTCTCAACATTCGGTGTTGAACTCCCTGTCAACACTGCTTGTTATTAAACAATTTTACCGTATAAATGCAACATACCTTAAACTCTCTTTTACTATATATAATTTAAATAAGATTTATTTAGGCAGTAAGAATACTTTCAAATAGTGTTATTGAACAATAAGGTTTGCCTTTGCAACTTTTTATTTGTTTTTTTTTTCCAATTTCGACTAATTTTTTTATGTCACTATTAAAAAAACTTTCCAACGAACTACGAGTTTATTACATTTAAGTGATACTAAATTAACTCCAGAAAAAAACAAAAAAACAATGGAATTTGCCAAACACATTTTAATAAACAGACTAGCAACCCGCAATTCTTGAATAACAACAGTCGAAAATCGTCGAATGCAGAAAAATGAATTTTGGGGAGTTATAGGTTAGTGGTGACGATGTTTCGCTCGCCACACTATGCCTGACTTCAAGGTTATCATTTAATGAAGGGTTTTGTTATCGCCCCATCTGTTTTCAGTAGTAGCATGTGATTGTGTTATATTCCGTGCTAATAGGAATATATACTTAAAAAACAGGGTGGATAAAATATACTTATAGGTAGTTGGACACCTCGGGGTGGTGTACTGGTTAGCAAGCTTGTCTCTCTAAAACAATTACGACTGAGGAGTGAGGAGTGAGTTCAATCTTTACTGGGTGCCCCTTACTTTCGGCCTTGTGCCACATCCAAGCTACAATTGGAAAATCACTATACTTATAGGTAGTTACTACCTATAGTGTAGTCAATCATGGGGGTGATAGGTTATTCCATTACATCAGAATTAAATTATAGTTATATTCTATAGGAGTATTGGTGGTTTTATAAGTTCGCATAGTAGCTGACTAGTGTTTCCTGTTAAGTCTGTCTTATGCCAGTTATTTTTTCAAAAGCACGTCGGCTTTCACATTCAAGATTCAAAACTCTGATTTTTCCAAGGGCTTGACCAGATCCAAGGAGCAAAAAGTCATTTTGTAAGCCCCGAAATAGACAATTAGAAAAGAAATAAATAAACGCGTACTTACCATCGTCCGGATAGACTTGCAAAACTGTAAGATTGCATAAATAATATCCATATCGATAGAGCATTCGCAGATGCTCGTGTGGGTCTTCCGACATAGTTTGATCTTTGCGGGTCCAAGGGAGAGATGTCGATTGACTACTTAAAATGGTCAGCGCTAGCAGACAAACGGGAAAAGGGTCGATTTAAAAAAAAAAAAAAAAATCTATTTTTGAAGCGGTACCTATCAGACGACAGACCTGCAAATAAAGAAAGACAAAAATTATATTATTTGTATAAATGTGCGACCATCCATTCAGAAACAAGCATGCGCATTCACACAAGCAATCACACGCACATGCGCACTCAGTTATTTTCTTCTTCATTATTCTCACTGAATCCGATTGGATTGAACTCACCATGACTATGCCAACAAATTTCCGAAACAAACATTTAGTTCGCTACTCTATTGTCCCAATGATATCTAATTTATTGTTCGACCTAATATGGCGATTTGTGTAGCTTAGATGTGGCACAAGGCCAAAAGTATCGGCCACCGAGCGAGTCTCGAACTCACTATTTAGTTGTAATTGATTTAGCGAGTCAATCATGTTGATCATTATACCACGTCGGAGTGCCCCAAATGATTTTCTAAGCGCAGCTTAGTGTTGCTTACCCCCCTAGTGGGGGTGCTCTCACCTCGTCTTCTCTCGGCCGGCAATCGCTTGTTTTGGTTCAGCAATGAAAGACTTCAAACATAGAGAATTTTAACTTAACAATTATATTACTTATATATCGACATGTACATAATCCAGTGTGTGTGTGGGGGGGCATCCCCTCATCACTGGGGAGCCGTTCAGGTCACGAAAGAGAACACGTCTACATTGCTTGACAGGTAAGAGCAACTCACTGAGACCTTTCTCCTCTCTATCTTTCCCATGCTAACTCAGCCAGTCAAAATTGACTTCCCTATTATAGCTCACATCTGACCCTGAATATCAACCTCCGAAAGTCGGAGCCAAGATACACTTCCCCTAAAAATAATAGTCTGTTAAACTATTATTTAACATTAGATGTGGCACATGGTAGAAAGTGTGGATTACCCAGTGTGGATCTAACTCACAACTCAGTCGTAGTTGAACAAATGTTTAGGTCAGAATACGTTTTATTTAACTACAATTTAAAAAAATGTTTAGGTTAGAATTCGTTTTATTTAACTACAATTTTAAAATATTTTCACTCTTAATTTTAATAGACTATATTTCTTTTTAAAACAAGTAAATGTAATAGAATTACTTACAGTATATAAAATTATTTTTTCATATCAAATATAAGTATGTATATTACCAGGTCGCACATTTTAATTTTATTTTTAAATATTATTTAAGGAAATTTTTTGACAATGATATATAAATATATATATATATACGCTCTATTCCTGATACCTTTACTCTTATTAATATTAGAGACCAATATTCCAATCAGTCCAGACCTACTAACGCCTAAAGGACTCGATTTTGAACCCTTTCAGGATTATAAAAAAAGACCAACAACGATTCACACAGCGCTCATAAGAAGAGTGCTGAAACCACTTGAGGCTGGAACACGTGTGGGGTTAGGAGGTCAAACAGCCCTAACCATGAAGATATAGTGATTGAATATACCCCCCCCCATACACGATCGTACATTGTGGAAACGAAAGACGGTATATGAACTATCCGACGCAACCGTCGACACATTATTTCAAGACCGTCTCCTAACAGCGGAATTGAGGAAACGGAATGTTCGGTAAATGCTCAATCGCCATTAAATGAAGTTGAAGGAACAGTCTGCCCACCTCCTATTCCCACGGACTGTTTAAAAACCAGGTCGGGATGGTTGTCAAAACCACCCACTAAGCTGAACCTTTTAATAAATAAATAAATAAATAAATAAAATATAATCTAATTACTAGTTCCCCTAAAGAAAACATCCAATGACCCACATAGATATTCTTAACCAATTCCTTTCGTTAGAAAAAACTTAATCCCATATATTTATAAACATAAACATATCTTAAAAGAGTCGTTGGTGTATTATGCTAGTTAGTTCAGAGCTAAGCCCCTGAGAGAACAATCTAAATTGGACATAAAGCCTCATTTTGGTAATAAAGCCTCGTTTTAGTAATAAAGCTGGTATCGAGAGATAGCCATCTTGATTTCCGTGGCATCTACACCTGTGTTCGCTTCGGTCTAAAATCACTAACAAAACACATTTCTATGTTGGGAAAACGCAGAAGGTAAACATGCTTAGTCTTTTATTTAAATTTTAAAACTTTTGGTATCCAAGGTACAGAAGGGATCATCTATATACACCGTTTTCAAGAACTCGTGTGAACGATATTTCCCATCATAGTATCGACCTGTCAGACTCCTTAGTGCCATCTGCAAACTTTTTTTCTTGCTTCAATGCAATCTTCATGGCCTGAAAATTGCATTCAGGCATGAAACAGACAGATATCATTCGGTGTTGTAGCCTGAAGATAACATTCAAGCATGAAACAGACTCTCAACATTCGGTGTTGAACTCTGTGTCATCACTGTTTGTTATTATTTTTGCACCAACCTAATACATACGCATTATCCTGGATATTGATCACTATTATCGTATAAATTCAGCATAAGGTATGTGTGTGTATATTATATATATATATATATATATATATATATATATATATATATATATGGTAAAACATCGTTAAAAGGATGTTTTACCATATATAATTTAAATAAGGTGTACTTAGTAAGAATATTTTCAAAGAGTGTTATTGAACAATAAGGTTTGCCTATGAAAACTTTTTATTTGATTTTTCCAACTTTCGATTAATTTTTTTTTATCTCTGAATTAAAAATAGCAGAGGCTCGGATTGAGGAATCGGAGAGCCGAGTTCGAATTCCAGTCGAATCCATTACATTCACTTACGGGCTAATACCCTTGGGAAAATTATGAATCCTCTTCTCTCATCTATAGGTAAATAGCAGAACAGACCAAGTTCTATAGCCTTGAATGGCAACTGGTCTATCGCAGAAAGAAATGGCAACTTACTGCGAGAAAAAAATCTGCCCCGTCAGTCAAGTATCGAAAGATCGCATTTAAGAAAAAAAACATTCTAACGAACCCCGAGTTATTAGTATGTTTATTACATTTAAGTGGCATTAAATAAATTCCAGGAAAAACCGCTGAAACCCGCAATTCTTGATGACAGTCGAAAGACGTCGAATGCAGACAGATGAAGATTGGGAAGTTTACCGTTTTTATTGTTGCGTTTTCCACGGCTTAGCAACCCTTTGCAGGTTAGTTAAAGACAGAAAATATTTTTTAGATTCTAAGAAGTTTTTAAAACTATATTTTTTTTATCATATATACAGAATTCAATGATAATTTCATCATCGCCTTCACAGAAATCTCAATAACGTTACATATTGAATATTTACGAGGTGTGTGAAAAGTTCTCAGGCTAACCAAAACGCCCTTTAAAATACTGTTTTGGCCATTTAATCACATATTAGTAAGCGGGTCCAGTCGAGAACTTGTCACCATTTCATTGTGTATATAAGACGGCGATGAGGGTACCTCGAGGTAGTGTAATTATTGGCAAGAACAATTAATCTGAGTTGTGAGTTCGATCCTCACTGGGTGCCCCATACTTTTAGCCTTGTGCCACATCTAAGCTACATTTGGAAAACGGCAACGAAAAGCTATTGGCCTTACTAATAATCCTTTAAATAAGTTAATTTGGTCAGAAATTTGGGTCGGCACGAGTACTTTTCAGTTCCTCCTCGTACAAATTTAAACAATCTTTATTAATCAAATATCAATATCTCTTTTTGAAATGGAGGCAAATTATTAGCAAAAATGAAGAGGAAATTAACAAGACTATTTTTTCTTGCAAACAATATTTTTCCCAACTTATTTAATTTCAAAAGTCACACATTGTTCGACATATTTCGTTTCCGTTAAAATACACTTATTTTAAGTAGCATATCCGAAACTAGTTTAAAATAACCAGCATTATATTAGTGTACTATTAAGTAAAAAAAAGCACTTGCTTCCAAAAAAACCACTTAAGAAAATATAGAACAAGTGTCTCGTGTCGATGACATGTTTTTATTAAAGTTAAATTTGTATCAAGAGTCGGTAGAAAAATAATTATCAAAGATGTCTGAGTAAATTATAAACACCAAATAGAGAACTCTGCACTTTTAGCTTGTTATTTTGATAAGGCAGTGTAATGAAGAGGGCATTGTCTACAACAGACATGAGCAGTGTTAGGAAACTACAAGAACTCCAGTAGAAAGTGGTGAAGGAAAACGGGAAGAAGGGACTAAAGGTCAATTGCAATAAAAGAGAACGTATGGCTGTCAGCAAAAGGAACAGCCCAATATTCTAATTACAAATTGCAGATACCGAAATCAAGCAAGTACAACAATTTAAATATCTGAGGAATATTTTAACAGATGACAAAAAGTCCGACAATGAAATCCAAAAGCGCATTGGGATAGCGAAATATGCCTTTCAAAAGCTAGGTAAAATATTAAGAAACAGGAAAATTACATTAGAAACAAAGAAAAGAGTACCGAACTGCTATGTAATATCAGTGAATGCTGGACAATCTCCTCACAGATAAAGAAGAGACTTGAAGCAACAGAAATGTGCTTCTACAGAAGGATGCTGAGGATATAGACCAAACATTTGAGCAACGACAAAGTTTTAGAGAAAATGCAAGCCCTTATACATCAGGAAGAGATACTTGACATTTCTAGGGCACATAATGAAGGGCTTGGAAAATCTGACACTCACAGGACAGATTGAAAGCAAGAGGGACAGAGGAAAACAGCCCATGACCTTCCTATCGAGCTTGTGTAAGTGAATGGCAGAAGTGGATTTAGGAGAGATAGCCAAAAGTAAACATTTACTAAGAGTTGCAAATGACAGGAAAATGTTGTAGAACCATAATTGCCAATGTCCTTAAGGGACACGGCACACAGAAGAAGAAAAGAAAAATCGCTTGAGATATGGTTCATCATACGGCGGGCAGCAGTACACAATCTTTCAAGGTATTTTTCACTACAGAAGACGCGTAAACAGCGCTAGAAATAGATAAAAACCTGATTTTTATATGATTAGAAAAGAGTCTTGGTAAATTATCACTGATGACAATGTGATTTTTTTATACTATTACTCACCAAGTTCAAAGTTCACCAGCCACTCAGAGGATTACTGAATAAGGTTGTTGTAAGGCGTAAAGGGGTGAAGTAAGAAGTGCATCTTATGAGGATATGTAGGATAGATAACGGTTGACACTAAACTTGAAGAGGTTAAGATGGTAGCATTCTCTTGGGAGTGTTTTGTTTTTAATCAATTCACCCCAAGCAACGCGATAATGCCACTAAGACGCAAGAGGTTACTGAGCGTGAAAGAGCATGATAAAACTTCAGAAGGAAACAGAAACCTAATACTAAATAGAAAACAAGAGATAAACCTCTACTCCTGTTCAAAAGACCGAGAAGGAGTGTGAACCGGGCGATAGGCGTACTTATCTATTTCTATTACGCGTTCCACAAAGTAACAGTTCTTGGGAAAAGCTGTCTAAGTGAAACTTCCTTACCAATGGAATATGAAGTGGGTGATGATGAATAGACCCGGTGGACGTAGCATAGCAGTTCTTGACTGTGATGGTCTGAACTGATGAATCTAAGGAATGTAGTTCATCTGAACATTTGCCATGAAAATGGCGATAGATTAGCGAAAGGCTCGCAATGATTTGTCTGTGGGAAAAGGGTTACAGAGTGGAAAATAATTCATCATCCACAAGGCCGCATAAACGACTTTGTTTCTAATTTATACACTTGACTAAATAATATTTATTTTTAGAAAGAATATTATGAACGTTTACAATTTGTAAATCAAATGATTTTTACACGTATGATCTTCCTTATTGAAAATTGCCAATGGCTTAAGATGTTGAAAATTTTATCTTTAACTAAAGGCTACACAATTCAAGAAGCATTGTACTTTATTATTGTTTATGTATGAGAGAGCGTGTGAGTGAACAAGTGAGAACAAAAGGAAACCAATAGAATTTTAATGACTTTCTCGCCATTCAGAAAACCAAACTGGCCACATGACTGGTTTACAGGTTATTGGCGTTAATTCACATGAATTTGTTGGCCATCATTGCAATGAAGCAAAGGCAAAAGTTAGAATAGAATGCTGGGAAGGAAGGTATGTACCTTATAACAGTGTTACTTCATCTTACTTGTAATCAGAAATATCTAAGCTGTCAACTGTATACAGCCGCTTTCTGACATCAATGGTTAAAAATGGTTTTGAGCGATTGAAGCGTGTGGGGCTTGGCAAAGACTATTATTCTTTGAACATTATGGACTGGCGCTACAGTATCCCAAACAAAGAACTGTACCAAATAACAGAAACCACATCACTTGAAGATTACTAACAGCAGCATCAAATAAAATGGATAGCATATGGAACTCGAAGGGAAAATAATAACATACGACTGTTCTAGTTCCACGTGCCATGTCTAATGGATGTCAGTTATCTCCTGTTAATTCCCCTCTGAAATATCTCCACCGCCTTGACCAGGTAATGAACTCACGCTCTTTGGGTTCTGTCACTGGATCTAACTAACGTCTTTCTCTACTGTGCCATTTGTCCTTGAGGACACATGGCACAGTGGAGAAAGGAGAACTTAGAGAGGGGAATTAACAGGAGATAACTGATAACTGACATCCATTAGACATGGCACGTGGAACTAGAACAGACTAACCCAGTGAGCGAAATAAAGGATTCAGTTCGACATTCCAACCACCTGAAGAAGGCCGGAGCGTACAACGGCCGAAACGTTGTGATAAACATGGCAACAAAGATGAGGACAATAGTCCGAATAATGTAAATAGTGTACATAATACCTCATCTCAGAAATATAGAAAATAACATAAGAATTTAACGTTCCATACGACTTCAAATAAAAGGTTAGGAAGGAAAACTCCATCAATATTAGAAAGAGTGATAACAGCTATTGGATAGAAGAAACGTATTTTTCTGAAAAATTGCTTTAAGAGATAATTTTTATATATTCCAACCAATTGTAGTACTGGCTGCTAGGTTGATGAGTCTCAAATGTTTCTTTGTAGGAAAACCACTAACATTGCCATTAAATTTACCATTGGGTAGGTGTTGCAACCTGGAATTGGTACCGGTGATTTGTTTTTCCCGCCCGTCTTCCAATTAGGGATATACGGGTGATGTAATAGATAACGGCTCGAAATGCAAAATAGAAGAGCCGAGTTCGAATACCAGCTGGGTTCGTTACGTTCACTTACGCTCAAATAACCTTGAGGAAGGTATGAATCCATCTCCCCCAGCTATAGATTAAATAGTACGACTTGAACATTGCTAATATTCACTCGAAAAACATTCTCACAATCCAAAATATGTTTCGTCTTTAAATCACTTACGAAAGGTTGATAAACCGTAAAAAATAAATCAAATCAAATTCTTCTTGTCAGTAAACTGACCCTCTTGTAAAACACGCGGAAGTCGAAAAGGTAGGGGACAACAAATCAGACGGTAAAACACTTTCTGTCATCAACTCGGTTAATAAATGTCGAATGTTTCCTTATAAGGAAACGGCTACTATAACAATTAGCATTCCCATTCATACATTTTCCTCTGAAATTGTAAAGCGTACTGCCATTCATTAACAAAAGAAACTAGTTAAAGAGCTATAATTTTCCTGAAGACGATCTTAGACATTTTTTTCTCAAAGATGAATCAAAGCCCTCGAGTCTATCCTTACCAGGATTGTGGTCTGATGCTGAAGTTAAGCTGTCTGTAAAACTATTACATTTTATTCAGCAAAACAAGCAAATTTTCGCTCTGCAAAGCAAGTAAATTTCCTCTCAGGAAAACTAGTAGGTTTTTTTTTCTATTCAGCAAAACTATAAATATCTCATCAGCAAAATTTGTAAATTTCCTCTAAGCAAAACTAGCAAATTTATTTTCAGTAACATTGATAAATTTTAGCTCAGCTCAGCAGAACTAGTAAATTTCTCTTAACTAAACATTTGAAAATTTCAGCAAAAGTCATTTCTCTCAGCAAACGGAATAAATTCCCTTTCAGTAAAATCAATTTCAACTTAGTAAAACTATAAATTTTTACTCAGCAAAACTCGTAAATTTCCTCTCTCAGTAAAACTAGTAAATTTAAATTCAGCAAAACCAGTACATTTCGTCTCAACACCTAATAAAATTCCTCTAGACAAAATTTGTAAGTTTTCTCTCAGCAAAACTCTTATATTTTCTCTCAAGAAAAAAAGTAGATTTCCTTTCAGCAAAATTAGCAAACTTAATCTAAGCAAAACTAGCAAATTTTATTCAGCAAAACTTCTGAATTTCCTATATATATATATATATATATGCTTGTTGCTAAAGGATTTCGTTCGCGATGGTTCAAAATTGTGTGCTTTTCTTATTGTTTCACTGGAAACAAACCTGTCAATCTCTTCCTCCTACAATGCCGGACGTAAACTTCTTTGGAAATATAATGGTGTAGTTCCTTTCTTCACGATTTAGAACCTAAAGTTTTTCTTCTGTTAGATTGGTTACTTCTCAAGGCTATAGAACCAAGTCTATTCTGCTATTTAACTCATAGCTCGAAAGAAGAGGTGTATTCTTCGATTTCGCAAAAGTATCTGCGCGAAAGTGAACGCAATTAGCTGGACAGGAGTTTGAACACGTCTCGCCGATTTCACTTTTGCTGTTAGCCTAATTGTACCTCTTAGTCCATCTTTCATTTTCGTTATTGAATGTATTTCTACTTGTATGGTTGTTAAAAGTTATTGTCTCTAATCAGTCAGTGCTGCATTAAGTCTTCTGAACAAGTGCCTTGTGCTGATGGTGACGTAGAGAGGGAAGTGACGTGATAGCAGCTGTGACGTAAAGAAGGGATAAGTGGCGATGTGCGCCCTTAAGTGCTTTGTCATCTGCTACGCGAGGCATTATTAGACATTACGTGAAGTTGGATTCTTCTTCTTCTTCTTCTATTTTATGCATCTCTTCAACATGTGGCAGATCATGTCTCTCCACAATTTCTTGTCCTTAGTAGCTCTCAGTAAAATTTGTCTTTTCGCTATCTCTTCCTGTTATCCAAACCATTTACACAATCTCGTTAGGTAGGCTATCCGTTGCTTTTCTCTGGTCTACTCGCCTTCATATCCTTTGAGTGCCAAATTCTCCAAGCCGTCTTTCCTCATTATGTGCCCTAGAAATTTCAACTGACATTTCCTGATGTTAAGTATAAATGTGATTTTTTTCCTTTTTGTTTCCATTTTCTGTAAGACTTCGTTGTTGCTCACATTTTTCTGTCCATGGCATTCTCAGCATCCTTCTGTAGAACCACATTTTTCTTCATCTGTGAAAAGATTGTCCAGCATTCACTGCCATATAGGAGGACCGATATTTCATAACATTTCAATATTATTTTCTTTGTTTCTAGCGAAATTTTCCTGCTTCTTAATACTTTGTTTAGCTTTTGATAGGTATTTTTCGCTATTCCAATGCATCTTCGGATTTCGGTACCGCTTAACGATTTAAATCTCTTCCTTTTGTCTTTAGGGTCCTTTGTCTTGTCACCCCTCTGCAATCAGTTTCCTGTTACGTCAAACACCACTTAGTACTTTTTAAGTCCGGAACTCCTATTAACAGATTAAAACACACACAAAAAAATCGATATCGAAATAAATGATGAAATAAATCAATAAATAGAAGAAGAAAAAAAAACAATGAAATAAAAAATGGATTTATGAATTGGATTTTGTTATTAATATTTCCACACATGAAACGGTTACTAAATCTCCATATGAATATTTAATATTATATTATATTATATATATTATATTATATTATATTATGAATATATATTATATTATATTATGAATATATTATATTATATTATGAATATATTATATTATGAATATATTGGGTTGTTCGATAAATTTATTTGTTTTTTCAATTTATTTTAATTCCATTGTTCATCAGCAAGTTTATTGATTTGTATTCTACGGCTTATCAACCTTTTACAGTTTATTTAAACCAGAAAATATTTGGTGGGGATAATAATGATTCTAATAATACAAGTCCGACTAATTAACTCATAACTGGGAGAGGGAGACGAGAAACGAGAAGAGTTGGATTCATGCCTTTCCCAATTGTATTTGCGCGTAAGTGACTATAACGAAACCAACTGGAATTGAAACTCAGCTCTCAGATTTCCAATTTCGAACCATTGTTCATTACACCAACTGCACATCCAAGCTTACAGTGCCTGGTATTTCCAAGCTGTCATACATCACACATCTGTCCAGTTTCATATCTGCTCAGTTCGTATCCAAACGTAAACTAAGTAATTTTTTAAAGAAGTAATGGAATTTTATTTATTAATCCGACAGATTTTTTTTATCACTTTAAACGTTATATTTAGTGGATACTCATATTTGAGTAGACGCTCCGTTTATTTATTAAACAGTAGATTTATTTTCATCTAACAGACTGAATATTCTAGAAATTTTTTCTTTTTCTTTAATAATAAAGAAAAATAGTGCATTGTGGACGTTATTGATTTACGAAAAAAAATTTCAGTGAATAATGAATTTCTATAATAATTGTTTTCACATTTTAA